>VZRU01006677.1:38248-138467 GCA_013398155.1 Pedionomus torquatus | reverse complement strand
GGGGGGAAGCCACCCTTCCCCCTCGGCTGCTTTTTTTTTTTTTCCTTTTGTGCTGAAGTTTAAATCTACAATCTGTTGAAAATGTAATGGGAAACCAGTCTACAGAAAATGCCATTATTCATATCATCCTGAGCTCATTTATTTTATCTGCAATAGTAATGATAAGACAGGCTGCTTGGCAATGCTGATAAGCTGAGAAATATCTTAGAGCTATTTGTAAAAGTTAAAGCAGATCTTGGTACTGAGAGATAGGGAAACTGATGAGCCTTTGGGCAATCTGCAGAGCTGAAAGCTAATAAAGATTTTAATGGGAAGGCCTCATTAGGATTAGAGAGAAGATCTATTATCTGGGATTTACACAACACAAATTGTGGGGTAACTCCAATTTTTGCTGCTTTGTTCATTAAATGCTATTGCTGAACGTAAAGCTTTTAAACTCTGATCTGGATCTCTTCCTACATTTGAGGAGCCATCACCAGCTGCTGGCTGAATGAAGGTGGAGGGGCAATTTGTGTGGGAATGCATTTGCCACATGAGAAATGCCAGAAAGCAATCATATTCAGGGGCCAGTCACTTTTTGGAGATGCCTGGGTGGGAGGGTTATTAGCAGTGTCTGTGTCTTTTGTTGTGAGCAGTATTTCTGTCTTTTGGCCCTGATGAGCATCCTTAAAAAAATTAATTAATCTGTTGCTATTGTGCTAGTTCTCTTTGTGGTGATATTGAAATACTATTACTGGATAGCTTGACCCCCCAGTTCAGCCTGACGGGCTGCTGACTCCCAGTGCAACAGTGGTGGCTTTTTTATTAGTAATGGTCACCATCCAGATAGGACTGTTCTAGCAGAGGAGCTCTCTCCTGTGCTGCTGGAGTTGGTGTGGTAGGAGTTCTGTGACCTGGTCGAGTGCCTCGGTAGTGAACACAAAACTGATTTTAGTACCCTGTGCATTCCTTTACATGTGATGTACAAAACATTCGCTTTTTGAGGACCCTTAGTGTGTGCAAACACCTATCAGGTGGACTCAACTGCTTTATTCCTCATACTTTGCACAGTGTGTAAGGTGCATGTAAGCTGCTGAAAGAACATTGCTTTATCCAGGATTTACAGATATTTTTTTCTCAAGGACCATCCAGATTTTTTTTTTTTTTTTTTTTTTTTTTTTTTTTTTTTTTTTTTTGTGGTTGAACTGGATTGGGAAGCAGGAGGAGAAGCCATGCTGGAACATTCTTTGGTTTGCTTCTGAGGTCCAAGCCATGCTGTAACCTGATTCTGCTAACCTACAGCTTAATCCATTTTTACACACAGCCAGCATGATCTAGTTGAACCTCTAATGCAGATGGTTTTGTCAGGTGATACCCATGCTGGCTGTGAAATGCCACTTGTGTGACCATACCCGTCTTTGGGACCTGTCTGATTTCTTCCTCGTGTGGAGCACACATGAGTCTCAGCTTCTCTCCTCTTCATGGTGTAGACCAACTTCTCTCCTGCTACTGAACCAAATAACCCAAGTGGTAACTACAGTAAGAGTGCTTCCATCCGAGAGTAATATTTGTAAAGCGTGTTCTTGTATTTTCAGTTGTCTTTAATACAATGTAACAGCACCACGAGTCACAGAGAAGTCTTTTCCAGACTGTAGTTCAGGATCTGCTGGTCTAAACCAGTGGCTTCACAGGGCCTACAAAGGACAGTGTAATGATAGATTGAACCACAAGCATTCCATCTTCTGTGTGCTTAAAGAACTTACTCAGAGCAGCTCAGATGTGATCCCTCCCCTGTGCCCGTACAGTGTGGGGACAGGCTGGGAGGAAAGCGCCTGCACCGACAGCCCGGGACAACCAGAAATGTCTCACAGAGGGTTGCTGTCGCTTTGTTGCAGCTTCTTTGTGACAAGTCGCAGTTTATGTCAGCGCAGCAGCATGGCCTCCTAAAGAACTAAAGCTATTTGCACGTAACATGTTGCTCCAGCAAGGCTGCCATTTGAGAAGTTTCTAATATTTCTGTTTGATATGAATGAAACTTTTTGTTTTGTCTGTAGACCGCAACGGAACTGGAGCTGACTCGTATCAGGAGTGCCTTGATAACAAGCAAGGTATGAGATCAAGTCTCTCCAACATGGGCACTTGGGACTGATTTAGCTTGATTTCTTGCAGCTGAATTGGTTGCTGTCTCTGTCTCTCTCCGTCTGTCTCCCTTTTATTTTTTTTCTTTTTTTCTCCCCCCCCCCCCCCACTGTCTCCAAGCCAATTCACTGTTAACAGTTCCATGTCAGCTAACCTGTTAGCTCAGGGTCTCGTGCCACTCTTGTTTCTAGCACCCCAAACCCTCTGTTATTGAGGGAGGAAATGAGAAGGTTGTAAAAGAAAAGTAGCATGTGCGCTTGCTTGCAGTTATCGTCTTCCTTGAGGTTGAGTTGTACAGCCAAGCAGAAAAATGTTGAAGTTGAGTCAGGAAAGGCATGTGCTAGGTTGGGTTACCTTAATGCCAGGCATCCTGTGAGAATTTGTGTGCTGACAATGCTGACTCAGACTTGTCCAGGCTGCTGTCTTCTCCAGTGGCGGAGTTGATAAGAGCTGGAAAAGCCTCTTGTGATTTACAAGGGAGAGAAGATGGTGAGGGAGGAACCTGTTATCCTTTTCCTGTGAGCGTGGAAAGAAGAGCTACATCAGTAGAAGTGACAATTGTGAAAGTACCTCAGAAACAGGACCTAAGGGCAAGGTTATTGATTATGTGTTTAGAAGAAGGGTTGGTGTTCTCTTCAGATGTCCTCTCTGAGAACTGCCATCAGAAGTGCTACTCCATCTCCACAGCCGTGGAGTGAGTGTTGAACCTTGTGGTAATCAACAAGAAAAAGCACCCTTCAGTCCAGAATCTCATTTGTTATGAGCTACAGCAGAGAGATAAGAGGAAGCTCTTCCCCAAACCAGGCTATAGGCGTCAATTACATGTCAGCTTTTTACCCTGCTGTTGACCCAGATCTGTGATAGCAGCTAAAAGGATTGTTTGCTGAAATTCTGATCCTTCTTCCAAAATTTTCTAGAATAGAACCAAGAAACAAGTCCGAGTTTTGGTGCTTGGTTTGGTTTAATTTTCCACTGGTTGTCTTGACTTTCAGTATCCATCAGTCAGTGTTACATGTGCTTCAAGTCAAAGCTGCTGTGAAGTGCGTTCCTCCTGCTGTTGCTGGGTTTTGGGTCGGGTTATTTTTGGGGTTTGGGTGGCTCTTTTTGTTTGCTTTTATTCCCCTCTCCTCCCAAAAAAGAAGTGTTATCTCTCTGGTTATCTTTACACTTACCTTTTTTTCACTGTTTTTCTTTCTGATTGTAGTAAATACCTAATCATTACTAAGCTTTCATTTCAGAAGTTACAGCTGGAAGACTAAGGTGGAAGAAGAGTAATCAGTAATAGCTTTTTTCATTAGATTACATTTAAAAGTCTTCCAGACCAATGCAATTGAGGATGCTTCTTTGATAGATTGATAGATAGTTTGTTCTTTGGTAGAACATTTTTTTCCAGTAACATTTTTCTAGTTTGCTGAGGTTGGTTGTCCCATTTGACATTTTGTAGAAAGCAACCGAATTCCAGTTTATGTTCTCATTTTTGGAAACCAGTTGCAGCCCCTTTGATGTGCCAGTTACCCTGGTTTATCTGACAGGTGTTATATCCATCACTTTGTTTGCCAGTACTCTAGATTTTTATTGTAGTATGGGTTTGGGTGGGTGTCTTCGGTTTTGTTGTTATCATGTGAACAAGCTGTGTCATTATAAGCGCTTTCAGTCCAGTAGGAATTGGATCTGGTTTGGTTAATTTACCATGTCTATGCTACATCATCGTGTTTAAAGCAACAACTTTTAAGAATGCAGAAGTTTAAAGGTAAAAGTATGCACAGTGACTTGTAGTTGGTCCCTTACTGTCCAATCCACATCGTATTTTGTGATCATGCAGTAAAGCTGAATACACCATTTGCAACAATTTACGGAATATAAAATATATAGCTGACAGTGGACCCATAATTCTGGTTGCTTACTGTTATGTTCAAAACAAAACAACACCACTGGCTGAAAGTAGCAGGGGCTCTTTAAAAGTATTAAATCTTTAAGCCATGTGAAATGCAATTGCCATGGCTTCTTTTTATAACAGCATGCTTGTCTCCTAGAAATTATGCTATAATGAGGTTTGGTTTATATATTTTGCCCCTTTCCTCATTAAAGTGCTATCTCTCGGAAGAAGCGCTTTGTGGCTTGAAATACTGCGCGGTTAAAATGAAGGCAGGTTTATAAGGATTTAATGTACTTGGGAGCCAAGGTTTTGCAGCTTTATGGCAAAGATGTTTTAGCAAAGGGCTTTATGGTAAGGGTGGGCTGTATTTTAGTCAGGCAGTTGCTCAAGGGAAAATTTTCAGTGTGAGCACGTCACAGCAGCAAGGAGAAATTCAGAGGGAAACGGGCTTCTGAGATCTAGTCGCCGTCTTGGCTGATATTAAGCCTTAATTCTTTTCAATTCCAAGCCCTGAGTGCTTTTCACCTCTTGGCTCAAGGAAGACAAAGTCTTGCACAATGTCATGCAACGACACGATCAGGTCGTTTAGGTTTCTCCTCTTAATGCTGAAAGGCAGGATGGAGGAGAGTGCACCCAGGACAGCCACAGGTGGGATTATTCACACCTCCTCAGGACACTGCGTCTTTTTTCAGCCTTCTATCTCCAATATTCATTATTAAAATCTTACCCTGAAAGCAAGTCTTTCGGAGTGTTTGGGGTTTGGAAGTGAAGGGGGCAGCAGTTGGGAGCAGCTGCCCATCCCCTGTGGCAGAAGACGTGTTCTGGATCTGCCCGTTTTTCTGGGATACAGTTAATACCCCGTGGTTTCCTGAGAGCCAGGGGGTTCTGCCATGGAAAACAGGTATAAAATTACAACCAGACACAGTTGTTGCTGGAGCTTCTCAATAGGAACTTGCTGTTATTATAAATAAAACAATTTTATTTTCAAGGTTAGCCAATGAAAAGCACTTAGCTAGGGCCTTGGTGGCAGCCAGGAGACATAACCTCACATCCTTGAAATGGTGCATAGAGAGATGGTCTTGGAAACCAGTTCCAAGTATTCATGTTATCATTTGTAGCACCTTCTGTTACCCATAAAAAAATTGTGTTTTGCTTTGCTCCAGTGGTCTATTCTCAGTATGCATGCCCTCAGCTTGGTGGATCCCGGGTGTTTCGCCCTGCTGGGCTCTAGCTTTCCAAGCAGAGCTACAGGTTTCTGCTAGAGGAACACAATGCCTTTCACTTTTCCAACTTTCTATTTCTTGCAGAGTATCATGAGTCTGTGTTATTTCCCCACAGATGAATTAGTTGATAATTTTCTAAGATGAACTTGATTTCACCTTTCTGATGGCACTGTGGACTTCTTAGGGCTCTTTATGTTTCTTTTCTGCTATTTTACACCGCCTCCTAAAATTCAGTACCGCTTTTTGATTTTGTTAGCCCACCTCTGGAGGGGAGGACAAATGTAATTTGGCGCAATGTTCAGGAGCAGGGACGGAAGGTAATTAAATCTTGACGGTGATCAAAATTTGGCTGCAGTCAAGGCAGCTGAGGCTGTGGAGCACTGAGTGCTCCTGCCCTGGGTTTGTGCTGTGAGTGGGTCTTGAGCGGGTCTTGCTGGGTCTGTACAGGGGTGGGGTGTCTGTAGGGTCAGCCTTGATTTTGAACTAGTGGCCAGAAACTGAAGACTTCTCATCCTGTTACCAGTCCCCTGGGCCGTGCAGTCCCAGTGTGTGTCATCTCCTATTAGTCTTGATGCAACCAATGACCTTGTTTGTGCAAGCGCATTAAGTGCAATATTAGTGTCTAATTTGACTACTTTGAATTCAGGCAGGCTGTCATCAATCACCTGAGCTCTCCTGACAGTGCCTGTGGCTGGATGGGATAAGGAGAAGTGATAAAATGCATGCTTGGGCCAAAACTCCAGGAAATTGGAAAAACTATTGGTGAACCTGTGTAGCTGATGTAACTGTAGCTGTGGGTGGAAACGGGTTCTTCGCTGGAAAGCAAAGGCTGCAAAAGCAAGGAATTTGTGGTCGTCGTAGAGGTCTGTTGGGTTGCCTTCCTGCCTGCTAAATACTGGTGTGGTATAGGAGAGCGCCAAGATACAGAGACACCTTTTAGAAGATGTTATTGAGAGAAGTTCTAACCTATTGCAGTTCCTGGATCCCTTCTGAACCCCAGCAAGATTAGTTTCAGGATGGCTAAGATGAATTATGAGGCAGATAAATAAAAACGGCAGACTGGCATGGCTGGTTGCAAAAGTGCGGTCAAAACAGTTCTGTCACTGAAGATGTTATTTCCATTAAATGTTTTGAGATTTAATATTGATTTCAGTGAAATTACACTTGAAAACAGATTTCCTCCGAACCTTTATTTTTATATATTTGGTTTGGAACAACTTTAGGAGGCAGAAAAATGAAACTTTTGCTTCAAGCAGTTTTTATGTTTTGAAATTGGCTTTTTTCACTGTATGAACAGTTTTTAAAAATATTATTTATTATTTGTATTCCAGTCATGCCTATGCACTCTAGTTATGGGCTAAACGTCATTTTGCTAACCACAGTGCAGACGGGGAGGTGGGGGGGTGGGGAGATCAGTTTCTGCCTGAAAAAGCTTTGGGTTTGTATTTCTGACTGGGGCTGCGGTGATTGCCAGTGCCTATTTAAAAAAATACAAAAACCAAAAAAACCCCCAAACTTCTCATTTTACAATATGTTGGCTGCCTTTTTGTTTAAAGAATTATAAATACATCAGCAGATTTTCCACAAAAACACATATGCTTTCTTCCTGATGAGCAGGATGACGCACTGAGAATCCTTGCAAGAGGCCTTGAGTCTCCTTGAAGTTGAAGATAGTGCTGAGGTTGAAATTGAAATTTCAAATAACTCTCTTCATTAAAAAAGACGCTGGTGGGGCCTTGTTAGCAGAAGAATTGCCGTTTTCTGACTAATTTTTTTTTGCCAGCATGGGAACAAAGAAAGAAAGGAGGAGGCAGAATAAAAGCCTGTGTGAGTGTACGTACCAAGGCTGCAGCTCTAAACTGGTAATGGTATCTGGAAAGAGTCCAGGCTGTTGTAAATATGAACTTTTGTCAATATTCCCCAAGCTTCTGTGGACTCTAGGGTGGGCTTTATTAGCTGAAGGTCACACCATTGTGCTGGCTCTCTCTCCTGAGACCTCTGATACCTTCCTGAAAGGACAGCCCATTATCCCTGGGCTTAGAAGCCAGCTTTCTCTTCAGTGGCGCTGAAGCTGATAAGCTTAAGAGGCGTATTTCATCCCCCCACTGCTGCTTTCGGGAGACAAACAGTGTTTATCGTTCCTGATTAATTCCAGTTGAACAAAAAAATAAAATAGGAGGCATGTGTGTGTGCACACGTGCGCGCACACTCCGAGACACAGACTTGACTTTTCTTTTTTTCTTTTTTTTTTTTTTTCCTTTTTTTTGGTCAGGCTGGTGGTCTTGTGTATCATCAACTCGTGGGGCTGGCCACAGCCAGCAGCCTCAGGGGCTGCCTCTTTGGGTTTCCTTGGTGGTGTGTCCAAAGGGTGATTTAGTTACACGAGAGGATGCTGGGCTGCCATCGGTGTAAAGAGAAAGGGGTGGAAAGGGGGACAGGGTAGCAGCAGCCTTGAGCATCCAGGTTAGAATTGATTTGTGGCAATTAAGCCTTTAGGTCTGGCAGAGCAGGACCACCCGCTGGGAGAGTGGCTTTCCATCACCTGCGAAAGATGAATGGTCTGAGGAGAGAGATGGGCAGGGGTTTCGTACTCGGCTACCTGAAAAGAATCATAAAAATGCTGTATCTTGCTTCTGTATCTTGCAGCCCTCTTCATCACAGCTAAATCCCTTTGCTGGGAATTGTAGGCAAGAGCATTGGAAGAGGTGAATGCTGGTTGCTTCTACTGCTTTGGTTTCTCAATTTCTCTCTTTGAATCTGGCTTGAAATTTGTCAGTAGGCATCTTTCTGATTTTCTTGTTCCTACTATTTCACTAGAAAAGTCTTCCATATGTAGCTCCCAATTTCCTAGGGTTACTTTTTCCCTTGTGCTGAGAGTATAGAAGGAGTAACAGTAGATCCCACGTGCAGTGAATGCTGTGTTGTCCCTCTGGCGACCTGGGAGATGCCCAGGTAGCATGGCCTGGTGGCTGGGGCATCCAGGGCAGGAGACCTCTGTGCTGTGCTGCCCTGGGCACTGCCATGCAAGACAGCTTGCCTGCCTGTGCCTGAGGTTTTGCAAGTGGAAAATGAGAATATCAGCACTGTACAGAGTCTGTTGTTTGTTCAGATGACCATGTACCTGCAGCCCAAGTTGGGTCGTCTTCAGTTCTGTTGTATTTCATTGTGTTTCAAGGCTGAGGAGCAGAAGAAGGGGTCATGCATGGCTGAAAGGAGCCTCTGGAGTTCTTGACCAGAGGAGNGTGGCTGCCCCATCACTGGAGGGGTTCAAGGCCAAACTGGATGGGGCTTTGAGCAACCTGGTCTGGTGGGAGGTGTCCTTGCCCACGGCAGGGATTTGGAACTCGATGATCTTTAAGGTGCCTTCCAACTCTAACATCATAGAATCGTAGAATGATTGGAGTGCTGTGGCGTGTGAGCTGCTTTCTCTCATTTTGCTTTCGTTCATACTGAACAAAAAGGGGCTTCCTCGCTATTCCCTCCCTTGGGTTCAGGGATGAGGGGCAGCACACACTGCACAGGAGCAGATCGGCTACTTCATGTATGTTGCATAAACTCTTTATCCCACTTGCCACGTGGGCCACGTTTAAGCCAGATTCTTGGCACTCCGGTTACAACTAATTTCTTTTCCTTTGCCAGAACAGACATAGATGGAACAATATTAAAAATAATGGTACAAAACTGTGTTTACCTCTTGCCAGTGAGAACCATGTTTAAAGATGGATTTTGCTATTAAGGCTCCAGTTCTAGTGTAAACAGACTCTGATGGGAAAGGCTGTAAAATAATAGGGTTGTTGGTTATCTTTAGAGGGGAGGGAAGGAATTTCCATAACGTATTTCAAGCGGGAACAGATCTGAAGCTTCGGCTGACCAAACCCAACTAGCAGTTCTGTTCCAAAATGTATGTAGTAGCATGAAATGGGAGCAATGGGCCTCGAGTACTACCTTTTCCAAAGGTAAACTGCACCAGCCTGTCTGAATGGGGGACACTTACTTACTTTTGGTTCATGGATTGTGTTAAACTTGTCATTTTTCACAAGGAATAGAATACAGTCAAGTCGTTGGATGAGAATCTCCTTGAATGTACCACAGATTCCTTTTTAAGGGCAGAGTAGATTTGAGAGAGAAAATTACTTTGAAATCTTACCAAAAGGTTCTGAAGCTATGTATATGGTTCTTTCTCCAGATTGGTTAAGATAGCAAAAGATTTTTATTAGTCCAGCGGTGCACCATAGACTGGAGTAGGTAGTAAGTGGTCTTGCTCAGACCCCGAGTTTGGTGGTAATGAAATGTTAATATGTGCTTGGCAGAGCAAGCTTTTAATTTCCCTTAAAATGGAGGGGGCAGAAATGATCCCATCAGACAAGATGTCTTTGGGCTACTGCCCACTCTTAGGTATGTCCTAGACAAGATTTATTTACTCGGTGTGAACGGCTTATTTCCCTTTCCCTCCCTGAATCTAGCCCGCTGTAGCTGTTAGCAAAAGAGCTTTCCACCTCCTGTATCACAGGAAGCATTTTAGCTTTTGTTGAAATATGAAGCTCCTTTCCTTTATTAAAATTAAGAACCACTTTCTCACACGGCAAAGTGATAATAAAGACTGAAATTGGATCTATAACTTCATGAAAAGAAAGAGAATATTTTTAAAGAGAAATCATGTATGGTAATACCTCCATTGTTCTCTGGCTGTGTTCTTTGTGTTGCTTAACTCCCCGCGAACAAAGAACTCATAACTGGAATTGTAAAAATAATCCAGGCATTTAAGTCAAAACTCAAAAGGCCCTTGGGAATCTCCTGCAAAGGTGTGCCCTTGAAATGGTGGTTTATGGATTGTCTGAACAGGTTTGAACATCCTGGCCCTGAGGAAATTTATGGGAATTTTGCCGCTGACTGCAGTGGGTCAGGATTTCACGCTCGGTGCTTTGTACGTGGCGCCGGGCATTGAGCAGAGCTGTCTTTCAGGCTTTGACAAAGTCTGACTCCCTCCTCACAAGCAGGCGGGAGATTTTCTAGTTGGTTGCACTTGTGCATTCTAGTGAAGGGAATTGCTTTTGGTCCCCCCCATCTTTGTCACTTACTTAAACAAACACACAAACTGGAAGCAGGCACTTGCTTGAGCTTCAGCGGCAAGTTTCTCCTGAAGATCTCTTGGTACTGATCTAGAATGGGTTGGTAAAGCGGTTTTAAGATGAAGGTTCAATCCTGCTTAAATGAAACAGTTTTGAGCAGAGCAATGGGAAATTGTATTCCCGGTTGGCATCTAGACGTCTGAACCTGGGTAGTTTGAAGTATGAATGTTTGTTCTCTGAGCTTGAACAGAGATCAGTACAAAGGCTGTGTTGTAAATTGAAATTGAAGCACCAGATCATAGCAAAATAATGTGTTTTTTAAAGTACATGTCTTAAATGAGCAGTGAGGGAATGAATCCAAAATTTTTCTGCAGATTCAGCTAACCAAGGCCCTTTGGAGCCTGCGTGAATGGGTTAGCCCTGAAGTTAGCTCTCTTTGAGCTGGCTGTTGAGCCAGGTGACCTCTCAGAGCTCCTTCCACTTGAGTGACTCCATGGTTCTCTGATGAGATGTCTCATGCCTGCCAGAGTATTTGACCAAACCATGGATTGCCTGACCTTGGTCATGGTAAACATAGGCATCATATTCCTCTATCGTGTCCCAGTCTGGGGAGAGGAGAGGAAAGTCACCAGAGTTGTAGCACACCCCTTTGTGTCCTCAGTCCTCTAAATTGATGGTGCAGTGGCCGATGACATCATCTGTCGTTTAAGAACTGCTATTGATGGAGTAAGCTCTGTATACAATAAAAACCAAAACCCAAATAAACCATAATCCCAAAAACCATGATCCAGGTCTCCAGGAAAATTGGAATACTTAATTTACCTAGTTGTAGTTCTCCGTCAAGAGAAAAGATTTAGGAAAAATTATTAGGAAAAAGCCTTCTAAGCTTTCAGCATCAATATCCCACAGGCCGTTGTCAATCCAAAGTAATCCCACGAAGCTCAGCAAACTGATTTCTAGCAAACTTGTTTCTAATTAATACTACTAGAACTTAATCAAAAAAGTGGGCTGTGTGCCACTTGTGTTACTATCAGTAGTTGGAAGAGGGAGTTGGAAAGCTACATCCTGTGTGCAACACAAAAGTTTATTTAGGCTTCTCTGCCACTCAGGGGATCGCAGAAATGTTGCAGTGGCTGAAAGATTGGCTATAACTTTTCTGTGTTTAGATGTAATGGAATGTGCAAAAACTTTTAAAGTGTTTTTTAAGGAATTTTTAATTCTTTGAATAGTGCTGGAGAGACCCAACCATCGTGTCAGGGGGAAAACGTGTTAAAAGCTGCTTGAGAGAATTTCTCAGAATAGTTTGCAAAAAGTAACAGTCACAACCCAGTATGGATAATTAGAAAAAATTACACGTAAATGGTTCAATTTTTCCCAACTTTTTCTTGCCTGAACACAGCTAATGGACACTTTTTAAAAGAGGAAAAAAAAAAAGGTCGGTTATTCCTCACTGTGGCTGTGTCTTGAGGGCTTTCCTTAATGAGCTGTCTCCTTCTGTCCAGTATGGGAAGAAAAACAAAAGAGTTAGAGACCTTCCTTTGTCCCCATGTGATTTTAATCTGATTCATTCATTCCTAATCATTCTGAATGATTAGAAAAACAAAACCTGTAAAATCTTGGTTCTTACTCCTTTGCTTTCTCTTCCAAACATCATAATTTGTTCTTTTATGATGTTGCATTTTTTTACCCCTGAATCAGCTGTTGGGGTTTTTGTTTTGTTTTATATCATCCCTGTATAGCAGAAGTTGGGTGGGGAGGGAGGGGGGCTATGGGAGTGCTGGTGTCTTTGATTTGTTCAACACACAAGTGTTCCTTGGCCTTTCATACTGAGGAGTGGATGCAGCTCTTCAACAAATTGGACCTACTTGTTTGCTGGCCTAGGCCATCTTGTTATCCAGCCAGCTGTGTTTTGATCTTGGAGGGCTGTTTGAAGATTAAATTGAGACATCTTTTGTTACTATTAAGTGCAGTAATTAAATCAGCTCAGTGTTATTTAAGTGTGGAAAATGTCGCTTCTCTGGCCCATGGGTGCCTGAAGTTGCCATTAGACAGCTGTGTTGCTTCCAGTACTAATGATGAAGAGGTAGGAGAAAAGAGCCAAGTGCTCTCTAAATAATTCTCAGCCCTTTCTGGGTTATGCCGGATCCCCTCCCCACCTTCTTGTGTGACATTTCTCCCCCGTCTCTTCTCAAGTCACGAGGAAGAAGGTTTTTGAGAGGGTGCTCAAGCTATAGCGGGTGGCCTGTCCTGAGTGGGGGCTGTGGGACCACGTGGGTGGATTGTGTGGCAGCGTGGCCAGGTTCCCCCGCATCGGCCATCCCTGCTCCATCTCTGAGTCTGCAGGTTGTGGCTCTGCAGATGACAAAGGAGGCTGAGCGAGCGGGGTGGCTACAGTAAATGAGCAAAGTTGGCTGCTTTCCCCCCTCCCTTCCTCCATTGGGGAGAATCTGCCAGTCAAGTCGAGCAGGGCCGGTATGTTTGTTCCCGTGAGGGTCATTGTAATGCAATTTGCTAGTGGAGACTGGCTTGACCGTGAAGTGGTGGCACCTGGGAGCTGGGAACTCTGGCTTAGGCCAGGGCTGGTATCACTTAGGGGTCACCTGGGGCCTAACAGGGTGAGAGTCATTTGCCCTTACCGGCCCCCCCTGCCTTCTGCTGGCCCAGCAGATGGCTTTGGGAGCAGTGGCTGGGGCGTTGATTGGCAGCGGGGAGTGGGCAGGGAGGTGCTGGGAGAGAAAGCCAGACCCTCGGTGGGAGAAGCAGCTCTTCGCAGGTCGAGTATGTTTTAATGCCGGGTTAAGTTGCGCAGCAGTGTCAGTTCTCCACTGCTGGCAGCGCTGATCACTTGAGCCTTGCCTTGCTCTTTCCTATCCTGCCCTTCAGCAGCCTCCTCCTGCCTCCTGTGGCAGCCAGACATACAGCTTGTGGTTCCCAGGGTGGAACTCAGCTGCTCGCCCTGCTCCATCAGGAGCAGCAGCCGGAGTCGGGCGCAGCCCCAGGGGAGCGACGTGTTCCCTCCCCAGGGAACTCCTCCCGCTCCAGCCTGGCTTTAGCCCTGTCCTCCGGGATGCACCCAGCTTCCATCTCCAGTAATTGCCCGGCAACATCTATTTGCATTGCTTCCTACACTGCTGGGTTTTAGAGAGGGGGAAGTATATTTGCACTTGGTGAGTGTTTTTGAGCTGTTGCAAGGGCAGGAGTATGGCAGATGGGTGGGGATGAGAGAATCAGGAGCATGATGAATCTGTTTTTCTTACCTTGTTTAAAATTGCCTGTTAAAATTCAGCAGCCGCACCTCCGATCAGCCTAATGGTGTCTGCCATGTTGCGAATACACAGTCATTAGTTGGTCCAATTCATGCATGCTGAGGTGGGAGGGTGATGTGAATGCAAAGGAGCTGGAGAGAATAGGAGCCTGGGGGGGGGGGAGCAGGGGAAGGAGGGGGAGAAGCTTGGTAATACAGTGACAATGAAACATACGGTAGTCACACTGGAAAACTTTCTCCTTCATTAGCAGGGATCTGTTGAGTTTCTGCTCACATTAGGGTAATTAACACAAGTACAGATTGTTGAACATCTGTGCAGTTTAACTATATGGCCGGTTCCCAGGCTTTAAACAGGGCTGTGAGGAGCCAAATGCAAAGCAGTTTGAAAAGCCCACACACTATTCATTTTACTGAAATTAGCATTTCTGGATGAAAGCTGATGTTGCACGTCGGCTATAAATTTTCTCTGGTCTGTTGCCAGGTTGGCTAATGATCTGAGGTTAGTGTTTGTTAATAATTTTTTAAAAATTTGTTACTTTTTTAATATTCTGGAGGGGAAGTTTCTATCTTGCTCTTCTTTTCTTAAAAGGCGAAACAAAAAGGAGGCAAAACAAAGCATATGGGTATATTATATCTAATGTGCTTCTAATCTTTTTCCAATGGAAACCCAGGAAGGAATTGCTGGTTCAGCCTCCACCGGCGGCTCTTGGCTTCGCGGAACCACCAAGGCGTTTTAATATTTCTGACCAAACCGCAGGTTTAATTTTCTAGCCTTGTAAATGCCTGGGAGGCTCCGCTTACGGTGTGTTGTAGCTACGAGCCGTGTAAATAAAATGCAGAGATGCATCTGCAGGATGGTGGTTACACTGGTGCTGCTGCTCAGCACACCCCAGTCCCGTAGCTCTGTTACAGCCTTACCTCTGTAAAGGTGGAGCTGTATTTATGGAGAACCTTCTGCCATATTTACCCCAGAGGACTGTTGTTTTGCAGTGGCATCTTGGAGCTTTCTCCTTGCTCGTTTTTACCTCGCCAGCTGAGAGCATCTGGGAGACGAGGCTCGACAGACTCCAGCGTAATGGTTAGCAGCAGCGAGTTCTCCACAGAGGGCCCTTCAGGCCACTGTGTCCTCATCAGCCTCGGTCCAGCAGAGCCAGCACTTGTTGGCCTTCAGGCTATATAGCAAGATCACTTGGTAATTCCATGTTTTTCATCCTTTTTCCCTGTGTGGGTAGGGACAGGCTGATTTTTTCCTAAATGGATGATTTGTGAAGCCTTCACATGGTTTTCCTGACACCGATAATTCACGGTTGTGTTTTTGATAGTGGATTTTAAGCGTTCTTTCACTTTGCACCTAGAAATTTTCCTTGGGAAGTTCAGACCATCCATAATTTTCTATTCTTGACGTGATTCCCTTTGTACCTTTTTCTCTGTCTTCTGGTGTTTTGCAGTGTTCCCTGTTGTGTATTGATTTGGGGGTTCTGGCTGTACCAATACTTCAGCCTACATACAAGCAATATAACTGCATATCTAAGTACACAAACACACCCGGTCTTGTATACAATTAAATTAAATGAATTTGTGCCATGCTAGAAACCTTTTTTGAAAGCAGCTGTGCATTTCAACCAAATTGTGAAGGGTGTGCCTGGAACCATAAAACCTTATAATTCAGAAGTCCAGTGCACAGAGGTCCTGTATTATAAAGACATTGGGTTTTTTTTTAATTAGTCACGTTACCTTTTTAAGATCTGCATTTTAACATATGCTGAAGCAGAAATTAAAAAAACTGAACGAACACCACTAACAAAAACCTGACCAGATTTTTTTTCCACAAGTGGAATTGCTGTAAGGCAGATAGCCCTTATAGCTGGGACAACAATTAGTGCACCATGTGTGTCAGGGAATTTTATTTTAATGGAGAAGACATTCATGTGTGAAGATAAAAAACCTACCAATGTGCATAAAAATAATAATCCTCATTAGTACTGTTTTGTCCCTGCTGTTTTCACTAAGCAAAAAAATTTTGTTCATGGCGGGTTTTTTTTAATGTAATCCCTGTGGGCTGATGGGAACAGAGATGACCTTTGCAAGCCTACTTAAATTTTAAAAGGTTTGTGTATTTTTTTTTTTGTTTGTTTAATTGGGAGAGGAAGAGACTTGCTGGCTTGGAGGAAGTCTAATTCTTGCCAGGAGTGCAGTTGATTTGGTCCTTTAGCTCACCGTCAGCTCCTGCTCTGTAATGGCTTTTGCTCCAGCCCAGAATTTAGCTTGGCATCACTTAAGTTGTTGGTGAAATTGTTGCCGTCGCACCCACTGTCTATTCTGCAACCGCCTGACAAACATCAGAGCTTCGTATTCCCTGTGACCAAAAAACCTTCTGGGACCAAAATACAGGCTTGAGATCCAATCCTGCAAATAAATGTCTGGGTGTCAGGAGCGCTGTCACCCATGTGCTGGAGCTCAGTGTTTTGTAATTGCAGAGTGAAAGTGTCCCCGCAAGACAGACTTGCTGGATCATATAAAACCATACAAGTTTAGGTAAACACGTGGCTTATTTTTGAAGCACTAATTTAGTTAATCTAGTCCAAATGGAAATTTGGGCTGGCCTACTTACTCATGTGATGTTTTTGCAGATAATTGTGTGCACGCACACGAGTGCACACCTGCTTAGTTAGGAAAAAATGTTTATCTACATTTGATTTCTGACCCTCTCCATAAAAGCTGTCAGAAGGTGGCACGTTGTATGGTACCATCAAGGGACATGTATAGCTTGGAGAGCATCTGTTACAAGAAGATGACAGAGGGCAGATACCCTTTCAGAAAAGGTCTGGAGTGAATGGAGCGTTGAGATTTCCTCTGCAGTCGTCTTGCCAAAAGGGTCCTAACTGTTTGGTTAAGAAATACTTATTTAAGCCTAAATTTAAAAAAAAAAAAAAAAAAAGAAGAAGAAGATGAGGGGTTTTGCCTGCCTGGTTTTATACAATCATATCTTAAACCAGTGAATTACCTGCATGTCGACAAGTCTGAGGAGAGACCAAAAGAGTGAAAGGAGGAAGAATTGCTGGAAGACACTGGATTTCAGGCGGATGAGAGAGAATGAGTGAGTTTCTTAGGGACACCATCTTCTTCTTGAGCATGGGTTGTAATATTCCAGAAGCTGTAAAACTGAAAAATGTAATCTATGATTGGTGTAGGGGGGTGCTGACATTTTACGTTAAGAAGATTGCTCCAGCAGGTTAGGTATTTGATGTATGCAAATGTGAGTATCAAAATACTCTAATGCATTGTTAGTCTTTGTGCTGATGGCAAGAGGGTGGGAGGAGGCAGTGCTTACAGGTGGTGTGAGATACCTTGGTGCTGCCTAATGCAGGAAAGTGCAACATGGGACATTGTTTGAATTAATCACAGTGTTACTGTGTTAAATAGTTTGTTAGTGTTAATTTGAGTGTTGGCAGAATTGTGTCACTTAAAGTTGATGAGGATGTCAGTCTTACCAAGGCTAGTATCTCTGCTCCCTAGGTTTGTACCCATGTACCTCTGATTGGATTTTATTTGGTCTTGTTCTACAAAAACTCAGCTCTTTAGAAGAGAGTCATGGTCAGGGGTGGAAAAAGTAGTATTCCTATTAAAATTAACAGACAAACCTGAATTATTTTCCACTAACTACTAGGCAGAAACCAAAGTCACCTATTTGGATATGTGGAACTGACCATGAAACTAAACGGCTGCTGTATCTGTAGATGCACTGCCAAAATGAAACAAAATTTTCCTTTATTAATACCCCTGCTCTGCCTCAGCCCTACTCCTTAAGAATATTTCCCACGGACTGGACTTAGAATGCCTGTGCTGTTCCTGAAGAGCAGAAAATGGCACTGGATCTAGAGAAGTAGTTTCAGAATTTGGTATGAGAGCAAAGCAGCGGTGGGCGAAACAGAGCTACAAGCCTTCAGTTACGTGGCTCTATCTGAGACTGCAAATACAAATTTCACTTGCAGGGGAACTACTTGTAACAATTTTTCTGGGAGATTTTTCCAGTGTGTACACTGTGTTTCCTTCCCTGGCTGGGGGGCTGTAGGTCATACTCTGAGAAACCCAAGGACATCATTTTAAAGGACTCCCAAAGTGCCCGTGGAGGTTTCATGTCATTCATCGCTAAGCTAACTTCAGCGAAGCAGCAAGTTCTTGTTCTCCTATGCGATCACTTTGAATAGGTAGTTGCATTTATTTAAATGCCTAAAATAAGCTCAGAGAACTTGTGGCTCCTGCTTTAGCTGGGCTGCGTATCCTCAGCTACCTCACTACCTTTACCAGACCCCAAAGAGCACATCTTGTTAACTGTGCAGTTGCGTGGTTGGAATTATCTCCATTGTGTAGATGGGAACACGGAGGCAGATTTGAAATTACTTGCCCCAGGCCCCCGAATGCTGACAATAGACCACACGGTCCCTCAGCCTTTTTCTACGCCAAAACCATTCTCTTGCTTCTGCGTATGGAGAAAGCAGAGTAGAGCAAGCGGAGAGCGGTATTTGTTGTGATAACAATGTGCGTTCAGTCCCCAAAGGCCACGGGACAGTGATGGATACATTGCTGTGAAATTAAAATCGCCGACAGATGCAAGGAAGGGAAGGCTGAAATGGTCGTTGCCGTGCACGTAGGTAAACCCGGGAGCAGGCGGGCGGCGAGATGAAGCCGGCAGCGTTAGCCAGGTCCGGCAGCCCCTGCGCTGGGAGCCCATTTGCATTCCTCTGTCAGGGAGCTGGAAGCTGCCACGGAGCAGTTTATACTCCAGCCTGCTCTGGCCTTGAATTATGCATGACCAATTTATCATGCCCCCAGCTGAAAAACTAATTGTGTCCCTGGGATATATTTACTAGAAATTGTAGTTCACTGTGCTGGGGTCCCCAGAGTGTCCGGCAGAGCAAATGACTGGGAAGTCAGAGCGTGTTCAGAACAGGACTCCTGGCTCTGCCAGAGTCACCGCGCTGTCGATAGATTTTTCACTTCGATTGCCTTTCCGAGGGTTTCTCCCCTCCTTCCTATTTTTCTTACACTGCATTACACTTAATCGGGCTGCAGGAGTCCTTCCAGTAGTCTCCAGTATTGAAAAGGACACAGACGTGCCTGAAAAAGACAGTTTATTCAGGAAATGCCAACCAGATTGGGGAGAAGAGGGCTGGTTTCTTCTGTGTGGGGTTTTCTTTTCTTTTTTTTTTTTTTTTAATTTTATTTATTTATTTATAAGCACAGTGTGGCTTCATGTAATGTCTCCAATTACTGCGAATGTCCCCTCCCTCTCCAGATCTAGAGTGATGAGATTCCCTAATTACTGTCATTTGAATGAGAGGTTGGGGAGGAGAGGATTTCTTTTCCTCATCCAGAGCTCTTGGGGTGGGCTTAAGCTTTCAAATGGTATTACCACTGGATCTGGCAAGGAGCATGTTGTGCCCCATTTCAGTGATGAAATGCCAGGTGTCGAGCCTGTATCTGTCTGTAAACCCTCTCAGAAGGTAGAACTGAGCCATAAAGATCATTGGTGGGGGCAAGGCTTGAAAAGGAAGGCGGTAACTCACTGGGAAATTAATCACCAAGCTCATTCTGTCCTCCCCCACTTGTCATGGGAGGAGGATGTCAAGGAGTTAATCACAATAAAGGAGTCAACAGTAACGTGACTTCAGAGGCAGAAGAGCCCTCTGGAATCCTCTGCTCCTTTTTCATTATGCCCCTTGCCCGATCTCGTAGAGCTCTGCCTAATGCAGTTGGCAGCGAGGAGCCAGCCCACACGGCTTCCCTGCCGGCAGCACAGGGGAGAAGCCAGGACACCTGGGGGACTAGGAGCTGGGATTCGGGAGGAAGGGATCGCTCCTCTCCTGCTACGGGTGGGAGCCTGCCTTATGGCCGTGCTGAAACTCCATTGCCAGGCTGTGTTCTCCCACCGCTTTAATGGGATTCAGCGCATGTACTCTTGGGAGGAGAGCTGTAGGAGGTTAATTGGGCTGGAAGAAAGGTGCTGGCAGAGGTGCTTTCTTAAATAAATCCAAAATGCATGAAGTAGTTGGTGGAAACTATTTGCAGCGAGTGTGTTGCATGGGAAGTTGAAAGAGGTGAAGGTGATTTTATTTTGTTTCTGAATGCCACAGATCTGGATCAGCTTCTAAACATTCAAAAGCTCTCTGCAGCTTGCTTCCTTCCCTCAAAGTTCTCCAAATTTGTATTCATCATCAGTTCCCCCAAAAGATCTGGTGAAAAAAGATTTTGTTCAGGTGACTACACGCTTTGCTAAAGAAAAAGTAGAGCATGTAATGAAACCGTGCTCCTTTTCACTGAAATACGTGATACAGCCAGTGTAAAAGTAGATCTAAAGCTTGTAAAATCATATCAGAGAGAAGGCGTGAGTTTTTCCCTGAATGCAGCTGGCCAGAGCAAAACCAGGACTACAGAGTTGAAGGTTGGCATGGACTACCAGATCAGGACCACCCATTCTGTATCTCCTCAAAGCCTGGTGAGTTGGAAAAAAGTGTGAGTCTGGAGATAATGTCCTTGTAGGACCCAGCGCTGTGGGTCTCTGTAGAGAGGCAAAGGAAATTGTTAAGCTGAGTTGTGCAGAGCATGTTACAGTCTGTTTTTCTGGAGGGAGTTGAAGCATTTATGAAATGACTGTGCTTTTCGAGCAGTGGGGAGGCAGGTTGAGAGACAGGATGGAGGCCATTTTCATGTAGCAGCAATTGTGCAATTGAGGAAAGGGTAGGGTAGGAGACAACACCAATTGCAGCATCTTTTGGTCAGTGTTTTTACCTGCAGCAGCTCAGTATCTGGATGCTTTTGCCCTTTCATTATTCAGAAGAAAACGCATTTGTGAGTCCAGGTTATGCTCATTTTGCTGGTGGTTCTTAATAGATCGTTAATAATTTTCCTAGGTGTTAAGTGCCTACTAACAGTTCTCAGATAACTTGGGTTCATGGCAGCAGTGCCCTGATCTCTCCTATGAATGTCTTCCACGCTTTGTTCTCTTCTAGCCCCTGTTAACTTGTCATTATAAACTGAGGAAAAAATCACTGGCGCTGTGTTGCCGTATGGATATTGCTCTTCCCTGAACCTGCCTCCTATGCTTTCTCCAAGGGAGCTTGTCTGTCTGGCAATTGACAGCTGCTGAGTGGCTCTACTGGTTTTTCTTCCTCTGTTTTATTATTCGAGCCCTTTTGGCTTTGCTGCTTTTTCTTAGTCTGTTGCTGTGCTCGAGTTGCCTGAGCTGTTTGGTTTTCTCCCTTTTGCTTTGCTGCTTCAGTGGCTGAGAAGCTGCAGCGCTGTGCAGGAAGAGTCAGACACAGAGGGACCCACAAAAGACCCCATGGCAGCAGCCAAGGTGGTGGAATTGGGGTATAATAGAAGTCAGCATCTGTTTTATAAGAGGCTACATGACACAAACTGATCCTCCCCTCACTCTTGGAGCTTTTACTCACCTGAAGACCCCATCCTCCATCCTTTCCTTCTTCTTCCTGTCTCCCTCCTGTAGCTGAAATACACATCAGTGTCAATTTTTTATTTATTCGTTAGGGACCCTAATATCAGCTACAACTTAAACAGTACTCGCTACCACAGTTTCTAATCAGTATGAATGTAGTCAGCTGAAACACCAGTCTTGCTTGGGAATTTCAAGGAGGACCGGTTTGAGCACTGTGTCCTTGGTGTGATGTGTTTCTAGGTGTCACCACATTCCCAGTCAAGAAAATAGACAGGGGGAAGGGGGCAACACCTTTTCTTTTTTCTTTTTCTCTTTTTTTTTTTTCTTCTCCTGTTTCCTTTCATAATAAAACCATGGTAGCATCTCTGGAGGCATGTTCCTGTACAGTGGCACATCCATATCCCTGGCTTAGGGAGCTGTGGAGGAATTCTGAGAGGGATGCAGGAGAATAAACCTCTTCGCTCTAAGAAATCCTGAAAATGTCCATCAGAAATGCTGCGAGTATTCGGAGGCTGCTGGAAGCGTTCCAGTATCGGAGTCTTTGTCTCCATCCATCACAGGCACTGCAATCTTTGTGCCCCCAGCTTCAAACAAGGGCTTCACGCTGTCCTCGCAATCTGCCTTTATGCAGCGGAGTGTGGAGGCTTCTAATTAGGAGGCCGAGCGGCGCGGCGGGTGGGGAGGCGTGCTGTGCCCCACAGCCGCGTACCTGATTATCCGTTGCTGAGGTCGTTAGAAGGGTTACTCCTGAGTTTAAGCCTGCTCCGCAAGACCCCTAATTATATGCTGCTCTGCAAGTTGCATTAAAAAGAAATTGTTGAAAAGACAAAGGACAGAATAACATTTCCTCCCTCGTCCTCCCCTCTCTCCCCCCTGCACCACGCACAGACACACACTCCCCCACCTCTCCCTGCTGGGCCCAGAGCTACTTTTCACGCTTGAGTTGGTGCAAGCTCTGATAAAGCCATTGAAAGATGCAGCGGGGAGACAGAGCGCTCCCAGGGACGGAGGGGAGCAGAAGAGGAAGCCGAAGTAAAATGACCCCCTCCCAGGTAGATACAGCCAGGCGCTGCTTGCTGAAGGAGTTGTCCCACAGAGCAGAATTAGAGAAGAGATTAACCGTCCTTTATTGTTTTGTTTCACGTCCTAGGGAGCAATGTAATGTGGTTTCTTCCATCGTGAAAAACCTGCTTCAGCTGGATCTCCGGGAAGCCTGAATCACTATAGATAACACATTCAAAGTGCAGTATCCCTTGCACATGCTGCCAGTTCTCATTTTAATCTCCCCAGACATCAAAAAAATTAAAATGTAAAATTCTAAGCTATGCAGTTGAGTGACGTGGCGGCTTGCGCTTGCTGTAGTGCAATTTCCAAATCTGGGACATGCACACATGTGTCCATCCCTGTCAGAGATAACGTGTGCTTTCCATGAGCCCATGAAGTGTACCACTAACAGAGATAGAGAATTGAATGGGTTCTTCATTACTGCATGTCTGGACTACTAATGAAACTAAACCCAGGTTGATAACGGTAGCACTAAATATTTCCAGCGCTTCTCGGTGCAATGGTAACATTTTCAATTTACAGTGGAGATTATTATAGGGGTATCTCTGGTACCAGGGGTAACGTTTTTTCAAGATTGCTATTTCAAGGGGTGGGGTTTTTTATTACTATTTGCATTATAGTAGCACCTGAAAGCCTGAGTGACAGATCAGGATTTCACCGCACGAGGTGCTGTACAAACATGAAGGGGAAAAAGAGGATTCTGTGCTGCAAAGATGGGGGATTTTTGAGACGTGGCTGTGGGGTTTCTTCATTGCTTTTGTAGCTGTTGAGAAACTCATATTTGAACAGGAATTTCAAAGTCAAAATGTCAAAGTTTGAGTCACTTCTGTACTGGAGAAGCTTGCCGACTCTATCATATTTTTTACTTTGCTGTAATCTGTGAGCTTTAAACCTTGCTCAGTCTCTTGAATATCTCTAGTTGTAGTGCTCCGTTGTATTCTCCTTATTTCTTAATAGTTTGCTTTCATTTTGTTCCGGCGTGCAACGCGATTCACTACCCACCCAAGGCACTAACAGCAGGGAAATTTCTGCTCCTCCTGTCTAATGTGATTTTTTTTCCTCTCTCAGGCTTTCATGTATTCAGTTTGTCTCTTTATGGAGTGAGGAAGGTCCCTGTGGCAGTCTCGGTCAGGGCTCTGGTTAGCGTGGCTGCAGAGAGGCAGCACAGCATCTTAGTCTGGGCGTTTGTTGGGGCTCCTTCTACAGCTCCAGGTCGGGCACCAGCTTTTAGGTGGAATGTTCATCTTTCTTGGTCACCTTGCACTCACCCATGTTGCTTCCTCCAAAGCAAGATGCAAACCCACTGATTGATCACTCTCTCTCTTTGTTTTGCATGTTCAGTGTAAACTCCTAAGATTCTCTGTGTATAAGGTGAAATAACCGCACACCTTGAACCTGGTAACCCCAAACCTTCTCTGCGCATCAGCTTGATGTACCCCATTGAATTCTCACGTCCTGCTTTTCACTGCTGTCTTTTGAAAGGTGTCTTAGTGTGATTACTGTGGGGCATTGTTCCTGGCTACCTGCCCAAGAGCAGGTAGAAGATGGCCCTTATCCTGCTTGCAGTTTTGTGTAGCTTTCATGTTTTGGCAAGATGACATAACAGAGATATCAGCTGCCTTGAAATTACTCCAGAGAGCAAGAATCTTTGTTTCAAATGGTATTTGGAGATCTTCCAGTCACGCCTTGTATTTTCATGGCATCTAAGATAGTTCAAAATCTCTTTGATTTAAAAATGTCATATCACTTGAGTCGGGACTGTAATCTTGTCTTCAGCCAGGGTGCAGGAGCACTGGTACCACTTGAGTCAGTGCTGGTACTTTCCTTGGCTTGCACATTCTTCAGTTGGCGAGTCTCTTGTTGGCTTTTCGGTTTTGATTCTGCAGTATCTTTAAAAAGTGCAAAGAGCAATCACGTTTTTTAGCATGCATAGTTTGTCGGTTTCTTCAACCCCGAAGTCCCCAGAGTCTGCAAGTTGAGTCATTTTTTCTGCTGGCACAGACTTGAGCAAGAGGCATTGCTCAGAGATGGCAGATAGTCTTGAGGCTTTGGCCATGTGTTGTTGAGCAGTCTCCAGAGTGGCCGTCTTGCTCATTTTATCAGTTTGGAAATAAAAGAACTCGAAATCTACTCGAAATCTAGAAGTATTGAAGGTAAAGTGAATCTTGTCATGGCACTTTTCGAAGCCCTGGATGCATGCAAGGCAATGAAGGAGGCAGCACATTCAGCTGTAGCTCCCTTAGCAGAGGTTTGACACCATAACCCATTCCATGGAGCAGATAAACACAGGGCGTGAGCAACTGCTGCTCTTGAAAGAGCACTGTGACTTCCATCTGGGCATCTGCCAAGGAGGGATGGAAGGGGCATGATGCTAACAGCTTGCTTGAGCCACATCACCTTTACTGTGATCATTGTCTTTGAATCAAAACCTACCTCTTCTCTCAGAAAACTGACTTTCTAGTTTGGAGGCCAACTGTATACCGACTCAGGCAAACCAGATGTGACTCAGAAACTTACATATTGTGAAAGGATGGCTGAGTGTGGTTGCTTCCTAAGTCTATCCCTTCTGCTCTCTAGGATTGATACCAGGCAGGTGCATTTTAAAAATACTGTTGGTGGCTGCTGCTCCGTGCCTTGTCTTCACCAGCGCTTGTGCCGTGGCTGCGGCTGGTGGGGCTGGCCCGTCAGAAAGCCGGTACAGATTGGTTCAGCAGAGATGAATGCCGAACACAATTGTCTGCTGCTAGCATGCTCCGAGAAACCCCTGCGAATGGAGCAGTATTAAATCCGAACCTTGCAAAGATGTTTGAAAACCAGCAGAGCGGGTGGCTGGAAGATTAACTCTGCACGAGGACACTTTGGAGAACAGAGAGCCACAATAGCAGTTTCAGTGCCAGCTTTGTCCCAGCTGCCAGAAGGGACATTGTCACAAGGGAGTCCTTCACCATGGTACTGGTCCCCCAGCTGCTGGAACAATTGCTTGAGACCACTGGCAGTCAGCGTGATTAAAGCAGCCTTCAGGCTGCTTTATTTTACATGGGCAGTTATCCAGGTCCAAGGATTGGCTCAGCCTGGAAAGATGTAGAAGGAAGTTTGCCATATTGTACCCTTCCGCACTACATCTCCTCTTTGTCTGGGCTGAAGGATCAGGCCTGGCTTTGTGGTTCATCTGTAGTCACCCCAGGTTGCAGTCCATGAAACGCTCCGAGTGTATTGATTAATGTGACAAGATAGATCATTCTATTCTTTCTACATAAAGGAGACATTTAATTGAATTAATTATATAATTTATTGCCTGCCAAACTGGAATTTTAGCTGTATGAATTAATAATACAAACCAAGAGCACCCATAAAACTTTAACCTCTTTCCCTTCTCTTAAACTGTGTTGCAGCTGTTACATCACATTTACAAACTGTAAGGGATGGGACTGCTGATAACGGAGTTAGTGATTTTGTGTCGGGATGGAACCGCCGGCACCAAACAAGGCTGTTTGCTCATTCTTAAGTTTTTTCCCTAGGCCAGGTAGAGCCTTCCTTTTGCCTTTGTATTTTTAAAAAAGGGAGCTAGGAGGTATGTTTACCAAAATGGATTTTTGTCCCAATGGGAATGGCCGTCTTTTGCTTTCCTCTGCTTTCTTTATGTGAGTATGTAAATATATGTAAATGTATACAGGGGCTTGGATTTACCCTCTTCGTCTCCCCCTCCCATGTATAATGTATGTGTTAAACACGTAATCATTAATCAACTTTGTGGGGAGTGGAGACAAGAAGGGCTCTTTGATGATAGATGTATACTTGTGACTGCGCTTGTAACGCGTGTTTATTAGGCAGCACGGTGCTATCAAAAGAAACTCCAAGTCCCTGAGGATAAGAAACAGTGTAGGGAACAAATGAAGAGAAAAAAAAAAAAATCCAACCCCTCTTACTGTAAAACCCTCTGTCTTCTACCATCTGTCTCTCTCTCTTTTTTTTTTTTTTTTTTTTTTTTTTTTTTTTTTTTTTTTTTTTTTTTTTTTTTTTTTTTTTTTTTTTGAGTGAAATAAATCAGGGGGAGATCTTTGAATGAGGTGCTTGTTTGTAACGCACAGAAATGTTCACAGAGAGCAGAAGCAAAGTTATGGTTAACGTTGCCTCTGCTGGCTGGGAGTGTTGGAGGCAGGATGACATTATTTCTTTTGTCTGTACATGCTGGAAGTGGTTTAGAGCAAAAAAAGCCTTCAGGTTATCGTGCACAAGCACAACTGTTTCTTGGGTTTTAATATCATGTTTGATGTTATGGAAAGCACAAATTAAAGGTGGTCATTGCCCTGAAGTCTTCACAATAAAGACAACAAAACCCACAGTGGTTCTTTGTGAGTGCTCGGCTCAGAACATGCTTCAGGCTGCTCTGGGTTGCTGGAGGAGGACTTGGGGCACTGGAATTACTTGTCTGGGGTTTTAAGGTAGAGGTGGAGGGATTGACTTCCTCGCATTTCTCTTCCCATGAGATACAGCAGTAAGTCTCAGGACCTGAAAGCTTGAATTGGACCCAACCAATTGTTTGGTTGTGTTGAAGGGAATCGTAGTCAGTCTTGTAGAGCTGTGCATATGTTCTTGCGCAAAATTGTGTTGTCCAGAATAGACATGGTTGGGGGAAAGTTTAAAAATACAAATTGTTTAGGTGTATTACATTATTTTTCTCTGCTCTTGCACTTGCAAATGCCCATTTTGCAAAATCACCTAGGAAAATGCATATCTTAAATGAGCTTAAAAAATGGCTCTGGCTCATTGGGTACAGAAGTGCTGCACCTTTTGCTTTGTGTTCTTGCACAGCAAGGCAGGAGACGCTGAGGTCTGATTGGAACCGCTGAAGTGCGTAGGAAACAGCAGTCCCGGCTCCATCAGCCATCTGCTCCCTGTCCAGCCATCAGTCACCAGCCAGGGCAGAGGGGAAGGAGTTGTGAGCACGTTAGTGGGGAGCAGCGGCAACGAGACTGGGAGGCAAATGGGAAAAGAAAAATTCCTTTTTCTGCAAGTCTGGCCAATGCAGAGAAGCAGATGGATTGGCTGCAGCGTGCCAGATTTGACAAGGTGTACCTGGGATTGTTCTAGGAAAGTAAAAAAAAAAACAGTAAAAGGAAGGGTATACCCAATAAAAGGTATATACGTTTGCTTTGGACTAATCTAGTCTATCTCTAGGATAAGGTAGCGGCGTCATCCACTGTGGGCTATTTCTCTATATTTTCTCTTTCTTTCCTTCTCTCATTTGCCAAAGTCAGCACTTCTAGATTGTTTTACAGATGAGCTGAAAGCCACAGCAATTCAGAGCCTCATCAGAATTTTCCTAAACTGTTGACTATTCAGGTCTACATTTTTAGTTTTGGAGGCCTTTCCATCATTTTATTTTTCACAGAATAAATAAACAAGGCGTTGTTTTGGGAAAGTGCTTCAGATACAGTGAAATTAAGCACATACGTGGAGCTAAGCACTTGATCAAGTGCTTTTCTGAATGCACTTTCTGGAAAATTGATGTCCCTTTTACTGCTCTTGCTAAGGTAATCGAACATGCTGGGGTGTGATCAGAACTTCTTGTGCATTTTTAAGATAGCGTCTCTGGAGGATCATTACACACATCCCTCTGCAGTGCATACGAGGAGATTGTCACCAGGAAGATGTTAGTCACTGTGTATTAACATGCAGGATTATTCTGCCTCTTTTTTCACCATAGGCTTTTCATCTCCATACTAAGCAGGTACAGTCATGTCTAGGCTAAAATCGTAAAGGCTTCTTACAACACTACATTTATGCCTCCAGGTCAAGAAATAAGCTCCAGTGAAATGAGCTGGTAGCTATTGTGTGTGCCTTTTGAAGAGGGATGTGGAAAGGGCACTGGCTTCATCCCTTGCCACTAAGTGGTCCAGAAGAGATAACCCAAGACCAAACCATGAGAGCTCAGCACTTGGCTCCTGAAGGTGCCATTGTCTGGAGGGGTTGACAGCCTGGCAGATGAATGGAGTTGTTGCTGTCTCTGCAAACAAGCACATAGTTAGCCAGAGAGAGGTCAAGTACAGCTTGCTCTCCTGCTCCTTCCAAAAGCATCTCCTGTGCAAAGCTGGTTGTTGAACACACCCCCACCCCAAAATGATGTTCTGCCTCCTCCAATTGGGCTGGCTTTCTTCTGTCCAGAGCCAAACTGGCCCTTTGGGCAAGTGATGTGTGTGTCCTGGAAACTCTCCAGTTGGTGGCTGAGCATGGCAAGCAATAGCCAATGACTCAAAAAACTGTCATCCTTCAGACATCACCATGAAGGGAAAAGAGCAAAGCCTGGTCAGCGGTGCTTTGCATATTCAAAGGTCCGTGAGCAAGCACAGTAGGTTTTAGAACACAACACCTCTGGCAGACATCTACTGTTACCACAAGCAAAGGGAACGTTACGGGCAAAACCTGATGAGCACATGTGGAAAATAAACCTAGTAACCATCCTGTGATCATACCTTGTCACAACAACTGCTGCTGGATGGACTGTCCTGCTAGAGTACACCACCTTCTTGATACGAGGCATGTGTCTGGAGTTCAGCCTTCCATCCTTCTTGAGACACGCCAGACACCCAGTCTAGTAGCGTTTTGCACACAGAACCATGTTTTTGTTGAAAATAGTTGGTTACTGATACAAGCCAATAACCAGGAGAAGCTTCTTATGGTTTGTGCATGAGGAAATGGTCTGTTTTTGTGGTCAGCAGTTGGCATGGTATATATTTGACTGCTTTAATGTTTTTTGCAACTCCACCCAGATAGTTGCTGCAGTACAAAAGAAATAAATCTGGAAGAGCTGCCTGGGTGTAGTTGATCACATATTCACCCTATTAGCTTCAGCTGGCTTGTGGAGTTCTTGTACCCAGAACACTGGGAACACAGAGCTTTTTGAAATAAAACTAGCTGTTCCCTCTGTCAGATCAGTTCAAGTCTGCACAGATGGTTTCTCAACTGGAATTGCCAGTAACATCATCGGCAAAGTCTCTGAATGACATTTTTTGTTCATTTGGGTTCTGGGATTTTTTTGGTTTGTCTCTCTGATTGTATTCATAAAGGAAAAAATTGCAAAGAAGGGAGCCAAAGGAAAGTCAAGAGGAGTTGAACAAGAAGGAAAAGATTATAGCAGGGAGGCATAATGTATTGGAAATGAAAGACCGATCCCATCTATTGGGGATTTTCTCAAGAATGTGAATGTACACGTCTACGAGAAGAATGGGAAAAGGAGGGCTGACACTTTGTGGGATTCAGACAAAGGAATATAGATTCTTTTCCCTTCGCATCAAGTGGTCCATGGAAATTAAATTGTCCTCTGAATGCAGGGGGGAGTTCCTGTCCAGAATGGATCACAGCATGATGGTGACTGCAAAGAGGATTTCTCTTCCACTACCTTGCTCCACGGGGCTTTTACTTGAATGTAATTAGGATATGCATCTGGACAAATATACCGCCAGGCGCAGATACAGTAACACACTAGAACCCAGATGTATTTTATTCTACTGTGGACAACAGAAATTGCAATGAGTAGCATCAAAACTTACCCCATGAACTTTCTCTCCCCGTTTCTTCACATACTTTGGCTTATGCCTATACAAGCCTCCTTCTGTGAGAGACAAAGTTAGGCTATTGAAATGCCATGAAAGAAGTTTGATTTAAGAGGAAATTTGAAAAAGAACGAAGACCTGGCTGGCGAGGACAGGAAAGATTTCCGTGCTGTGGATGGAGGGCTCAAAGAGGTTAGGCTAATCCATTGGCCCAGTGTCTGTAGTGTGGCTGTTGGTGCCACAGCTGATTTCTTAAGGAGCTGGGAGGTGGTGAAGAAAGTTTGTTGCTGGCCGAGTTAGTCTTAGGTTGGGGAGCGTGGTGAGATGCAGGAACTGAGAGTCTTTTAGGGTTTTGGAGAGAAGGATGAGAAGATTGTTTGTGAAAGCAACTGGAATGGGGCATGGAAAAATTCAGGAAGGCTGTTTTACCCACGGGGTGAAACTCTCTCTTTGGTTTGGACCACAGCCAGCGGCATGGAGTAACAGAAACTTTCAAATTCGTGCATCTGCTGCTTGGCCAGTCCTCACTGGAGACTGTCAGAGCAAATGGAGCTGCCTGTTCTGGAACCATTTTAGCTAGAATCAGCTCCCAGAAGATGGTTGTTAATAACTCATGTCTCACCAGCCCTCTCCTCCTTCACTCCACTCCCTAAAAACTGGGCTGAGAGACTTTGCAGGAATTTGGGCTCTCTCGGGTAGGCTAGGAGCAAGGCGACGGGCTCTCGCTGAGGTCATCTGCTAAAGCCATTGCCATTTTGCACGGCAGCCACAATTCAAAGCGCAGTCCTGTTTGAACACTAGGCTGACTTTCCTGTTCATTTTAATGCTTTAAACAGGGCTGTGCATCCAGCAGTTATTTGTATAAGCATTCTCTAGGCGTTTGAAAAAGACTTCTGTTTTCCAGAAAAGAGGAGGAAAGAGGCCGGAAGGGACTACATGGGGCAGAGTCAGGGGCAAGCGATAGGGGAACAGCCAAAAAAGAGGGGTTTGGCTGAGCTGGTGTGTGGGTGACTGTGGGCAGGCACAGTGCTTCTTGCTAGGGCTCCCCCACACCTGGTATTAAATCAGAAAAAAGCCTTCCACCTTCTGTTGCTGGGAGTTATGCTCTTTAGAGCCGAGTTCGACAGTTGTTATTGCAATTTTGTGGTGCTCTTTTGATTTACAGCTGTTTTTACGACCATTGAGACAGCCACAAATCGAGGAAATCTCATAAAACAGAGAGTAAACGTCTCCTTCACAACCCAGGCAGAGTTTTGGCATCCGTGCTTATTCCATAGAGCAGGATGTGTAAACAATATTGTGTCCCCTGAGTGGCTGATATCAGTACAGTTAAGTGGTAACAGCTTGAAAAATGCATTTCTCGTATATTAGCGGTAAAACTCGAAATGGGCCCCCAGGCTAAAGTAAATTGGTGACATTTTGCAGCAGAAAGGGAAAAAAAAAAAATAAGGGCAAGGATTGGAAATGTGGAGCCCCAGCTTTGAAAGCAGTGGGACTGGAGCCAAAGTTGGATTTATCTGCATTATTGCAGTACGGAAATAAATGGATCCACCACACTTGTTGCAAAGCGTATCTAATTGGAGAAGACAGATAATATGTCGGCTGCAAACGGTGGACTGCCCCCTTCACCGCCTTCTTACACAGAAGATGAGGTCAGTTAATGCCATATTTAATCAAAGTATAATGAGGAGAGCTTCTTTCTTGACTTGCATAGGAGAAACGCTCGGTGCCCCTTTTCTGTAAAAAGTAGGTGAGTGCACTTCACTGCCCTTGAATGAGCGAGGGATAGGAAGCCAAATGCTTTGCAGATGTGCACGCTAGTCTGTCCTCCATGGTTTTTTCCTTCACAGCCTCCATTTGTAGGGAAATTTAGTTACTGACCCAGTTCCTTCTTTTTAGGTGTTCCAAACCCCGACTGTTGGGTCTTTATATACTACCACACTCTGTGGTGTGCCTTCTGGTGCAAGTGAGTGTCCGCGTGTGGGAACAGGTAGCCCCAACAGGGACGTTTATTCTCTGAAAGACAGAAACACAAGATGCGAGAGGGAGAGAAGTGTTGATGGACAGAGTAGATAATTAAGTTGAAAGAGTCAATCTGATAAACGCTAGAGAGACAGCTTCTAAAATTTCACCATGTTTCAGGATTACCACATTCGTATTGTTTACCTAATGAATATTTGATGTTTCCTTCATGTATAGAGTTGCTGTTATCTGATTGGGGTGATGGGAGGTATCATCGCCTTGTAGCTTCCTCGTTTGATTACCCGTGGGTCTGCTGAACATAACACGTGGTGGTCCAGCCCAGCTCAAGTTAATCTGGTGTGGAGGAGAGCTACAAGAAGGGCATCTGCAGCCATTTCCTTCATGAAGTCTGGCAGCAGGTTTTTAAATAAAAAGCCTGTCCTTCCTTTCTGAGACCGATATTAAGAAATTCCTTGCCTATTTCTACTTAACCTAATATATAATGTTAAAACTTGGGCATCTGCAAGGGTTCATAGAGCCATAATCCAGGTGGTTCAGGAAATAGTTTTCTATTTGTGTCAAGAGAGGAGGAGAAGGCAAGTGATCATTCAGTTTTGTTAGATTTTGGGTTTTGGTGATGTCTGAAAAGAGGCCGCCCAAGGCAGTGGCAGTAAGGCTGTGGCAGTCTTGTTCTGTCTTTTCGCAGTTTCCATGGGCAAAATGGGAATGGACGTCCCCCAAGGTCTTGTGCAAGCCCTGTGGTGTTGGTGATAAAGCTGCAATGAATGACATTTCTATCCAGAGGTTATTTGTTGAATTGTTTACTGGTGTGTTAATGGAAGAGACTGGGCAGGAGGTGGTTGCAGCATTTGCACATGAATGTCTTCATGTTGTTAACATTAAAAATTTTACCTTCTGGAGTCATGTTGCTGCATGAGAATCTTAGCTGTCGTATTTTACATTTTAAAGGAAAAATCCAACAGTCTTGGTTGTGAGAATTAAACTCAAAAACTTAAAAGTACAAAATGAACGTTGGTGCAAATGCAGGCAGATGCCCAATTTGGGTTCCTTTAAAGACATACTCGTCTTTAAATTTTCTTAGCTTGAGTCCCCTTGGTCTCTATAATTACTTCGTGTTGTCTTAACACAAGGATGAAGCTGGAGAACTGCAGCAGATACTAGCAGTGAAGTAAAGGAAGGGAAATGCCCAAACCATAGTCCGTTAGAATAGGCAAATCTCCTAAATCACTGTGTGATTACAATGGATGGAGCTCGGAGGGGGCAGGGCCAGCGCTGCTCCAGTGTGATTCACACGACTGCAATATTCATCTTGTAATAAGAATCCACGTAATTCTGGTGGGATTGAAAATTTCCCAGTAAACCTCTTAGTGAGGCTGCTGAATTAAAAAGAGGAGATACTTAGGTGGTGACGCCTGCCTGAACCACACGATCTCCGCAGTTGCAGTGGACGATGTGACAGCATTGCAGCTCCAGAGTGATGATACCGATGCATCCTCAGGAGCATCCTCACACCAGGAATCGGGTGTGGGTGGGCCAGCGCACCCATCTGAGAGCCCTTGGGATGTGCCTGGGGTTTGCCTCCATGTTTGGCATGGATGCACCCAGAGCATCGCAGCTTTGGGTGAAGCCAGGGATGTGTTTTGTGTCCAAATCTGTTTTGGGTTTTTTTTTGCACAAAAGAAGAGCTTGCTTCAGAAGCCCCATCCTCCTCCTGGCCTGCACAGCTGTGAAAGGAGTGGACCTGGGAAAGAACGGTGCTTTTGTGCAGCGCAGTTATGTGTTTAACATAATAAATGTTTATTGTCCTCTGGAGCAAAGGAGCAATAGGCTAAATTATAGCCCGGGGAGGGAAAGCTAGAATCATGAGGTATAGGCTGTTAATTATCTTTTTTTTTAGCTGTCATAATGTACTGGCGTTTGCCTGCAGCTCACCCCCTCCCACTGCTCCATTACCTCCACCACCACTATCTCTTAAATATCTGCCTCCCCTACCACTGCACCCTCCTCCTCTCCGGCCTCCTGCTCTTTCATTTGTAAGGCATCTCCGGCCTCTGGAGAGATTTGTGACTTCTCTCCCAGCAGCCGCTTACGGTGATAAAGGCCCTCAGACTGCCTCTCTCTGATTAATCAGCCCTCGTGCAGCCTCGATAGGGTGTTAATTTGTAAACTCAGTGGACAGGCAGCCGTGATAAGCCTCCGCAGCTGCTGTGTGTCTGCCAGGGGGATGGGCAGATAAGGCTCCAGCCCTGGGATGCAGCCAAGAAATATTTTGGAGCAGTGAATTAGAAACAACAACAACAAAAGAGCCTTCTGCAGAGGCACTCCTTTGAGGTTGCTGCGGGTAACACAGCGAGTTTCAATAGCAGCGGACAAGAGCCGCCTTCCAATAAGCTCCCTGAACCCCAGTCCTGGAAAGGACCGGGGCAGGATCCGTAACTGGGTGCTTCTGTCAGAGGGATGGCCATCTGTTGGATGTCATGGTCCTAGGCTAGGAGGAGGATGATGCGATCTTCTCTGTATCTCCTGCATTTATTGCAGCTAGCCTGATCCTTTTCAGAGAATTTGGCGGTGGTTTGTCGTAAGGCTGGACATGTCACCTGCAAAAAAGGGACGGACAAAAAGGGCATCTAGAACAGCATCATTGTCAAATGGGTTTTGAGCATCCCTGACTGTTTGTTGTGATGTGGTTCACTTAAAGTGCTATATGGGGTCCACTGTATACCCAGCATATGGATTAAGAATGGGAAGAGAGCATATTCCCTAAACAACAGACAGTCCTGAGTGCTCTGAGACCATGGATTCCTGCGGTGGTCTGAGAAACAGCAAAGCATTGTGTTAAGCTTTGAAATACCTCGGCAGATTGGAGCAAATTGCAGTGAGGACAGGCATTTGTTCTGTTCACCTTTTCAAGGCGGTTACGTGGAATGTTTCTAGTACGCTTGTGCAATTTTCCCTTTTTTATTGGATCGATTATGTTTTCTTCAAAAATTGTAAGGAGGAAATATTTCACTGAATTTCTTGAGCTGAATTCTAATGATTCTGCCATTGTTGGCCTCCCTAATTGTTCTAATATTATCTGACAACACGCAACAGACCATGGAAGCGGTTCCTTCCCCGTCTGCCAATGCAGGTTGTCACTCGGTGCGTTTTTGAACTGCAGCGATTCTCAGACAGACAGTGACCTTTTTATGAAATCAAATGTCTTGCAAAACCCTCTCGGTCTCTGAACTGTGATTTATAGCCATTTGTGTTGGAGAAGGCTGCAGGTGGGCTTTGGGTGAGACATAATTGGTTAAAAGATAAAATAAAATGAAGGTTGCCCTGCTGGTACGGTGATGGCAGGAGCTGCAGGAATGAATTGCTTGGCAGCGCAGAGCCCGGCCCTCCTCCTCCCGCCCTCTGCCGCCGGGTGCCAGGCCCTGGCTGGCAGGCCATTACAATGATAAATGCAGGTAGCTGGCAAAGACCACAGCTGAGAGTTTGTTCTAGTGTGCCAAGCGCTGCTTGGCATTCCCAGTTGGTGCCAGCATTTGCGCTCTTACTCAGTTTGACGGCAACCAGGACACGAGGTGTGAATTTATGTCCGCATCCTTCCAGGAGAGAGTCGGGATAATGAAATGCCAAGGCAGCCCTGGGAGCAGCAGAGTAATTTGGTAGGTACCAAACAACAGTCTGCCACCTGTCATTTGCCGCACAGCCCCTGCTCTCCCCCATCACTCTCCTACGATGCAGCCTTTGAATTATAAGAAGTTTTAGGTAGTTCTGCAAAGAGCACTCGCCATTCCATTTGATTTAGTGCGAATAAAAACCTGTATCCCGGCCAAATAGATAGTCTGGCTAGACAGTTTCAAGCAGTAATGACAATAATACAGACTACTATGGTAGTATGTTACACAGTGTTCCCAACCTTTTGTATTTGTAAGCAGGTTTTCCCTTACATTGGTAGCAAAAGCTAAATCGGCAATCAGGTCTGTGGTTGCCTAGGTCAATGTCTGGATAGTGGAAAAATTTTAAATGTGGAAGTCCAGGCTGAAAAGCCTGCCTGGTCCGGAGGGGATCAGCTCTCAGGAAAAGGTGTGAGATCTCTGTTGTTTTGGATGTTTAAAAGCAGATCCTACAAAGCCCTTTTATAAGTGTATCATGGGGAGTTGGTTTTCACTGACGGGGCATCTGTCAGACACGCTGCTGCCTCTGACCTGTGGTGAGAAGTGCAACCTGACGCCGTGACACCAGAAGAGGACTGTCCTCTGGATGCCAAGCATAGACCAGACTCCCCAGAAGCTATGCTGATGGTGTTGTCCGTGAGCACAGAAGGAAAAACAACCCAGTGTGAGAAAAAGAAGAGCAACATCTACTTCACATTCCGTTTTTTTCTGGGTTTTATGCTAACCGTAACTGGCACTTGCTTGGTGGGAGTAAGGCAGGACATAGAGCATACAAACATGTAGCAAAGGGAAATCGGTGCTGGTTAGAGTAGAAAGTAGTCAGGCATGTAAAATCAGGGAAGGATTTAGTAGCAGTTCGGGAGCTGAGGTTTGAAGGAGGAGGGTACCAGGATACGGACCAAATGCACACACAGGCACAGTAACATTAAGCAAGTATTTTGGCTGGGTTTAATGAGGGACAGCTGGAAATCTTCTTTTCTGGTCAGTGACTCTGCAAAGAGTTGAGGGACCTTCTGCAGCTGTATGACAGCCTTGGTGAGGCCCAGGAACTCCCCAGCTTCCTCCCTTCTCCTCCTTTACTAAAGCTTTATTTCAGTACATGTATTTATTTATTTATTGGACCTGAGATGGGAAGGAGAGGGAGTTTGGTCTTTTTCCTTTGGGAGAGAGCAACTGCTCAGAGGAATATGAATCATAAAGATGGCTAATGGAGGGGATAGGAAGGGGGAAACTCTGGGCTATAGCCACTCTCCGGGGGCTGGAAGGATGGTTTGAGAAGTCAGCAAGCCTGTGCCCCAAGGCTGTGATAGCAGATGTGCTGGAGGTCAGACATCCTGCTGCTTTCAGAGCAGTGGGTCACCCTTTGGCGCAGTGAGAGGCACATCTGTGCATGAGCCAACAGACCCCAGCAGCGGATGCTTAAGAATTACAGTTGCTGCTTAATCTAAACTAGTTTCGTCTATCCTAAAATGGTTGTAAAATGATGAGGAACATGCTCTGGATTCAAAATGGTGTTATTTTAAGCTTATCACTGTGTCATCAAAAGAGAAGGTCCAAACCAAAACCAGAATGTTGAATTTGTGGAAAAGCAATGGGCTTGGCTCTTCGTTGCCCTGCGCTGACTGAATCCAACTGCGTGTACGGGATTTCCTCCAGTGCCTTCCAGCCATCACCCGCTTTGCCTTGCTTTCCGTTTGCCATCATGTAAATTCAGTGTAATTCAACAGTGAATTGGGACCAGTGATCTCTGTTTCTAGGCTCTCTGTGGCCTAATTTAGTTCTCTGTTCCCAGACTTGTGCTGGTTTCTCAAAGGGGCTGTTGCAAAAAATAGTCATGGTTATATAAACTGCTGAGAGAAATAAGCGTTCTTGGAAAAAGAAGTGACAAAGAGAGGAGTGCGCTGGGAAGGGTCCTTCCCAGGGCTACAGCAGTACTGATTGTGCATCTGCTAAATGACTGTGAGGTGGAGCCTGAGCAGATATGGTGCTGCATGAAAGGATGGTCCCAAGAAGCTTTTTGTTTCTAGCAGACTTTCTGTAGAGTGAATTTTCATGCAGAATATGGAAGACCCATCAGTACCTCCCAGAGATAGCCTTGAATCAGAATTGTAGTAGAAGTATCTGGGGCATTTAGGGCATTTAAGGCAGGATGTTTGTGCTGCACATGTCATCAGGATGTGTTATGGTGTAGCTAAAGGCACAACTGCTGTTTTAGGATTGTTGCTAGAAAGCTAGAGATCTGACTGGTGTTCATTCTTGCTTAGGGAATATTATTTATTATTAGTCCATATTTGCGTTGGATATCAACAGCTAGAATTTCATAAGTGGTCATGACCATCAGCTGGAACCAGGTTATGCAGAGCAACCTGGTCACTGTTCAAGGATCAAAATGGATTTTTGGAAATGCTGCACAGCCGATAGCTCTAGTTGGGTTGGTGCTCCCAAGGGCAGCTGCTGGGTGCTGAGCCTTCTTGAAGGCCCAGGCTGTAAATTCTGCATGGGGGTCTCGGGAGGGAAGGGAACAGGAATGGCTTTGCTGTTGGGAGACAATCACTAAACAGTGTGGATTTGTGAAAGTCCAGTGTGTATCCATTCCCTCCTGCTTAATCCCTTGCACAGCTGGGTTGTGCTGCTGCAGCCAGCTGTGTACTGAAGCACTGGATTTGCCTAGAAGGTGTCACTTAAAGCTAGTTAGTGTACTTCTCACTCCAGCTTTTGTTCCTCAGATGGTGCATGAGAGGACTGACTTACAGGTCTAACTTTCCTTTTGTTCTCTTAATCGAGCTGTGATTTCCCTCCCAAAATAATCCTGGGTTTGAAAAGACCTGGAGACATCCCCTCACGATGCAGGCAGTGTTACCCTCGGGTACCCTTCTGTATCCTGGCATGTGTTCAATACTTTCTTGGTTTTAAGGGTGAATTTTAGTTAGTTTTTTGTGTGTGCATGTGTGTGATTTCTAGGCTCCTCTTGCACCTTTCCATATGTATCAATTTTCATTTCCTATAGAAGAATCACAACCCAAACAATACTTTCCTGTTTTAGTTATCGTTCTCCTGTTACTGAATGAAGGGGGCTGCTATGAATGACTTACAGAACTAGTAAAGCAATATTGACCTGTGCTGAAATTCTCCACTAGACAAGCGGTCAAGTGGCATTGGAGTGGTAGCTAAAAGCAGGGGAAACAGATCAAAGCACAGAACAAAAATTGATCCAGAATTTTCAGGTAGTGTCTGTGCTTTATGCTGAAACTTTCTCTAAACGAATCCAACACTTCTAGTTTGAAAATCTCATGGAGAAGGGTTTTCGTGAGAGCTTTTTAGTGCTTGCTGAGTTCAGTAACAGTGTAAAAACAGTGTCTCTTGAGACTGGCTCTTGGCTTTTTAGAAGATAGGCAGCTCTCCAGAAACAAAATGTAAACTGTATTTTATTGCCTTCTGCTTACCATACTCAAATTGGTCTCAGATTTGGAGGGAATGCTTGGCTTTCGCCTGCACAAAACACACCTACCAGGTCCCTGACACCACGGAGTCTTGCTCCTCGTGAACCAGAATTGCAGCCTTATTAGCAACCTCGCAACGTCTTATGATCAGGCACCTGAAGTGTCAGGCTTGGATCTGGCATTGGGTGCTCCAGGAGACTGCCTGGAGATCCGCAGAGCTTCTGTTGCCGGTGATAAGGAATGGTTTTATTCCCTGTTAGCCATTTTATAGGCTGCAGAGAAAGGAAAGGGAAAAAAAAATAACATAATTACTGTGAGGCCTGACATAGTTTATAATGTTGTCTCTGTCAGATGATGTTGTTCTGTTATATATAATCATTAAATTATTCATCTGTAAGAGCTCTTGCACCTTTCAGCTGCCCTAGGTTAGTGGGAACCAAGATGAATGAGGCAAGGATTTTTTGTGCCTCGTTTTTCACCTTCAGAGGAGAGGGTGTGCTACAGCTTTCGTAGTTACCACCTTACATTTTGAGGAGAAAACAGGCTTTGCAAAACTTCCAGTGCTGAAAATGGAAGGGGACAAGGAAGGTTGAGGGACTGGAGCACCACTCCACTACTTGCTCTTTGCAAAGCAGAAGAGGATGTTTTTTTCCACTGGGGTGTATTCAGCCTGGTTTCAAATGGTCACAGAGATGGGTAGAGACATTTTACCCTTTAGATCTGGTGCAGAAAAGAAAGAAAATCAAAATGGGGCAGAGAATTGCTAACTGTGTCGAACAGACCACAAAGGGGGACCGACAAGGCTCGGTGCGGATCTTAGTGCAGCATCAAAGGGGGTGCTGGATCTTAAACGTTTCAGCAGCATGAGACTATCTCAGAAACCATGCTGCTCTCTGAAATCCCTTTTGTGTGTGTCACTTGGGGACAGAGGTTAGATATGCTTCAGATGCAAAGGTGGCTACTGGGGGTGAGGGTGGGACTTGCCAAGCAGCAGCTTTTATGAGAAGGTGTCTGTGGTGGGCTGTGCTGTGGTGCTCCGGTGTGGAGCAGCATGTGTAGGAGGAAGCCTGGAGGTGTCCCTTTTCTGTTGGCTTCAGGCAAGGAACGTCCCTCTGCCTCTTTCAGCAACAAAAAGGGATGTGGAGGGCACTGAAAGCCCAAAGGGGTGCATGGCACTGCTCCAGCCGCCCTCGTCCCCGAGGTGGTGCTTGAGGTGGAGATGGGCAGGAGGCAGCAAAAGTGGGGGGGGAAGGAAATTTCTAGTTTCATTTTTCTAATGAAAAAAACCTGTGATTTCCTGGGATGCCTTGAACCCATCCACATAAAGGCCTCCAAATGCCTGGTTTTGCTCACAAGGGAAGAATTTTTTAATCCCTTCTTAAACATATGCAAATGATTTGCTTGAAACAGCAGAAAATCTGGGAGGGGACTTGTTTTAGCAGATGCATTGGTTTGCTGGATTTTTTCACTCATTAGTGGGCTCCCTCAGACACATAGGTTTTATTGTATGCTTCCTTTAAAGGGTGACTGATGGAATTGAATGATGTATTCAGGCTCTTCCTCCCCCAGCTTCCCTCCGGCCTTTACAGCAGTTCACAGCATATCCTATAGCACAGGCATTCACTGTTTCAGAATGGTCCTCATGCCAAAAACCGCCCAGATCTGGAGCTAGAAATCACCAGAAGTGAGAGCTAAAAGTTACTGTAAACTCTAGGTGTGAAGGTTCGTGTCTGTAAACTGTGAGTGTGATGTTGAAAACGCTGCTCTGCAAATGTTGACTCTGATTGCTGAAGGCGGTGCCACATACTGCTATCAGGAGGCTGAGCGGTAACCTGGGTGGCTTTCTCTTAAAAGTGTATTTTCTTGCTTGACTTCCTTAAACATGTTTTTCTATAGATTGGACCTGTAGCTCTGAGATCTTGAGCTCATGATTAACAGTGCCAGTCTGTATTAAAGCCTCAGCGTTGAATTAAGCAGAAGGGAGTGAGCTGGTGGCTGCCATGAAGTGAGGGCAGGACCCAGATCTCCAGCCCAGGAGAGGTTTGGAGCTTCTTGCAACTGGGACGCCCTGGGGAAGGGCAGCTCTCCCGGCCAGTGGGCTCTGCTCCCGGGCTGCACACCCCAGCCTCGGGACCAGCAAGGCAGAAGCCTTTTTCATAGAATCATAGAATGGTTAGAGCTGAAAGGGACCTTAAAGATCATCGAGTTCCAAACCCCCTGCCCTGGTCAGGGACACCTCCCACCACACCAGGTTGCTTAAAACCCCATCCAGCCTGGCCTTGAAACCCCTCCAGGGATGGGGCAGCCACAGCTTCTCTGGGCAGCCTGTTCCAGTGCCTCCCCACCCTCAGAGGAAAGAATTTCTTCCTAATATCTAATCTAAATCTCCCCTCTTCCAATTTAAAACTGTTACCCCTTGTCCTGTCACTACACTCCTTGACAAAGAGCCCCTCTCCAGCTCTCCCGTAGGCTCCCTTCAGAACCAGCTCTTAGGGTTTGTGGCTCAGCTGCCGATTTACTGCTGGGGCTTCCACACGAGCCGCACCGAGGTTTCATTGCCTATAAAATGGGGGAATCTTATTTATCCACCTGCCACGTGTCCGAGCGCTCTGAGGCTCGGGCCTGGCTTTGTGTGAGCGGTCGGTGTGGGTGAGTTCCCAGAGCCTGCAGATGCGTTCTGCACCCGTGGGGACTTGGTGTTGGTTATAAGTGAAAAATCTCTTAACAATGGGTTGTAAATTCAGAGTTGGCTGTCAAACGTTTTATGCACCACTGTTGTTGCTGCTGTGTGACGCTGTTACACTTTCTTTGCAAACCAGCTGAGGCAAAACCTTGTTTAATCCTGGTTCTTCCTCTCTTTAATCCATGCAGTGAAGGGATCGTGCAGGTAACTGATTTTCCCTAAGATTTTAGGGTCCTTTTGCTGAGCTGTGTAACGATCATACATGCCACAGCTACACGTGCAGCTTTGTCGTGGACATGATTCAGAATTTCTTTCTTATGTGTCTCAGCCTCAACCTATTTTTCATGTTGTTTTCCCTCTCTTTTTTATGCATTTGCATTAAATAAGACATTCAGTGCTTGCAGTGCCACTTTCCTTAGAAATAACATTAATAGATCACTCTTTCTTGCTTCGTACTATATCTCATGCAGATCTTCTTGCATTTTACTATTTGTTTTGTTCCGAGTCGTCATTTAAAATACGTAACAATGTAATGCAGTTCATAGTGCTCTATCATGCAGATCTCCCAAGGCACCTTAGAATAAAATCAGAAAGAAAATCAACTTAGTTCAGCTATGTGTTGAATTAATTCATTGTTTTTAAAGCAGAACCAGAGAAGAAAAGTTTTTTTTCACTTCCAGTATCTTTTGCTCGTCGGCTTTGTACTTCACCCCATTTTATTCGTGCAGCCGTCAGTGCCAAAACATTGATATGTTCAGCTATCTTGTAGATGGAAGTAATGTTGATCGTGCTCCCTGCTCCCAGACCAGCTTTGATTCTATAGAGGCTACTTGCTATTTTATCAGATAGCGAAGAGGAGAAGCTTATGCTGAAATAGGTCGACTGTTTGATATCAGTGGGGGAGGGAAGGAAGCCATCAAATTAACTCATAAAAGCTTTATTTATGATGAATGGACTTTTTTTTTTCCCTGTCTGTCATTATCATCTTGTCTGTAACCCAGTGACCCTGATTATCATGAAGCTGTTTACAAGGTTTAGGTTAATTGGATTTCTTTAACTATTTCCCAGAGCTGTGAGGAGCACAAATACAATGCCGTGGAGTTCAAACAGCATAGTGCAACCCAGTTTGCAAGGAGATGGGCTTCTTCCAAGAGGAAGTCATTTTATTTCATACTCAACTCAGTGCATAGCAGCATGTATCTGTCATTTGGCATAATATTTATTATACAACACCCCCTTCCATATAGATGTGTTCAGTCGCAACCTGTGTTTCCAACACACAAATTACATTTTGCATGTTCAGCAAGAAATGAGCTTATTTTCAATGAGAGAGGCTTTGAAACGTTTTGGTTGGTGTTTTGGTTTTGGTTGGTTTTTTTGGTTGGTTTTTTTTTGTTTTTATTTTCCCTTCAGCTTGATAGCAGTTTCACTGGTTTTGTTTTTATATGAAGAATCATGGATAAAATAGCTGTGCCTTGCATGGCTGCCTAAATAAACAAGACAGGAGGATATAGTTGGGTGAGATCAGGACAGTCCTTGTATACGCTTTGCTTTCATCTTCTTAGGATGCATGCTTATTCTTTAATGGCACAACATTGCACCCTCCAGGTGCAATGTGTAATTGCAGGTCTACAGATAACCGACTTGGTTTATGAGCTGTGTTTTTGTGAGCAAGCCTTCCTAAATTCTCCTTCAGTATTACTCACCCTCTTTTTCTCTTTCTGTTTCAGGCTTCTGTAGGCTCTGAGAAGCTGTTCTCCCCTGCAGCAAATAAAGGTAAGTGATCTGGAGAAATGCTTTCCTTAGCAAGAGATTGAAGTTGTGAACGCGTGTTGTGCAAATAACAGGGCGTCCGTTTTGCCAGCGCCTTTAATTTTGCCACACACATTGTCCTAAAGATCAGCTTTACAGGCTTGTGGTGATTAAGTTAAAATTTAGAGCTGTATTGTCTCAGTGTGGGGTGGGACTTCTTCCCTACCAGTCAGATTTGTAAGAAATGTCTTAGGGAGAGGCATTACTGACAAAGGAGAAACCAGCCTTTACTGTAGGGGATATGCTTTTCCCTCTAATATAATCAAATCCTCATTTCTTTTAAACAAAGCAGTATTTCAGTGTTATCTCTATTATCCTTACAAGGGCTTGCACATCCCTTTCCCGCCAGTGTGCACAGAACGTTTGTGTCTGCACCTCTTGGTTCTCCAAACCGCGGCAGAGGGTGCTTGGAGCGTTGCGGGGTTTCAGCTCACAGCTTCCACTATTACTACTAATTGAGAGTTACCTGTGATACGTGCTGAGTGTTGCTAAGAGACTGTGCTGGTTCGTATTCCCCTTGGGAGGTACAATGACATGTCTCTAAATACACTAAGCCCTCCTTTGAGGGCTTGGTACAGCTATAAAACAGGGATACTCCGGTTTCATGAGTTCCCAGAGATGTTCTCACTGGGATGGGTGCTGGGCAAAAATACAGAGGAAACAGCCTCGGAGGGCATAGCGTGGTACCTGAGGGAGGGTTTTGTGCTAAGGCATGGCTCTGCTTTGTCATGCAACAAGGTTGGTGATGTGGCTTTGAAGGGATCTTTGGGACGTGTGGCTGTTTCTGCACCGTTCCCAGCACAGAGCTACAGAAGAGAATCAGTTCAGAGCAATAATGAATACTAGAGACATGCAAATACCCCAAAGAGGGGAGATGAGGCCCATTTATAAAAAGTGATGAAATAACCTTCTTGCATTATTTCAAGAGGGCCAAGAAGGGGATAATTTGCAGTTGTGTAGGAGTAGGTGCTGGCCATGGAAAGGCGTTCTGGTGGTTGTGTGCTCCTTCACCTGGACCCAGGCCCAGTTTATAGCTGGGCTCTTAAGCAGCGCTAAGTATTAGGAATTCTTCTTTCCAAGCTTTGCAGGTTTTCAGTTCCAAATGTGGAAACTGATGACAAGCCCATTATGTTATTACATTTGCAGGTATTTTTACAGAAGTATGCAGCTTTATCTGGGGAAAGGAGGGAAGTTTAAACAAACGGTGAAGAGCGTTCTCTCAGCCTTGGCTCGCTGATAAGGCAAAGCAGATTGCCCATACAGCACTGCTTCAGCAAAACAAAAATCTTGCCATCCTGCATAAATGGATGGCACAGAGATCTGCTGGAGAGGCTTCTCTTGAAGCGTTAGCAGCTTTGTTGGCTCCTCCTCATGCTGAAGCCTGAGATCCCCCACCCCTTCACATCACAGAGCAGCTCAGCAACACAAGTTTTCAAAATACCTCCCTATCAGGAAGTTAAATGTGTGACTGGCTGTGAATCTGCTATCTTGAAGTCTGTGTTCGCAGCTGTTTATATCCCTGTAACTGTTCCTGTTTGGTTCACTGTGGGTGTAGACGTTTCCATCTTTGGGGAGGTTTGGGTTCAGCTCCTGATTTTTTTGGCTCAGACTTCTCCTTTATCCCGGCCCTGTACCGATGGAGCTTTGCTGAACGGCATGAGCTGCAGCGGAGGGCAAGCTCTGCTGGGGGCTGCTGAGCATTTGGCACTTGGGTTGAGAGGTGAGAGAAATTTGCCTCGGCAAGATTTTGTGCAGAAACCCAAACAGCACTAAATTCTACCCCTTGCCCTGTTATCACTCCCGCGCCAAGAGAGCCAGATTTGTCTCTGGCACATGCAAATGAACACTGCTCCAGCAGGACCGGGCTCGGTGATGCCATATGGCTGGGAGAAAGTGACTTTCAAAGCGTTGAGCTGAAATTCCTTTTGTGAGATAAGAGCATTGATTTAAGGCCCGTGTTCTCCAGGGCTGGAGCCGCGGTGGCTGCGCAGGGAGGGGATTAGCTCCTTATGGTTTCCTGACGGGCACACGCTCGGCACAGCACGTGCTTGGTCTCTCCCGTGGGCGTTTGCACCATGCCCTGCTTTTGTAAACACTTGCGGCCTTTTTGGAGAGATATTAACTAGCAAATCTGTGGTGTCCTCGCTACAGCTTTTATTGAAGGTAACCAGGCTTTAAAAACGCAATAAAGGGGGATTCATTGTCTGGTGCAACTCCCCCTGTTCCCACAAACCTTCCCTGGGGATGTGTTTGACCCAACGTATTTGTTTTATGCCATCCTCGTTGATCAGCAGCTTAGCAATGCAATTAAGTATTAAGATGGACAAGTTTCACTTATTTGAGGCCAGAACAGCTGTAAAACATAACCTTTGACCGTATTTCACAGCTCCACAAAAGGCCTGAGGAGCAGCCTCTTTTGTCTGGGGCTCTCGGGGTGAGGTTTGTCTTCGCCCCCCTCCCTGCTGGGGCCATGCTGGTGCTGGTGCTGGTGCTCTTCCTTTTGACACCAGTTCATCTGCAACAACAGATGCACGGTGGAGATGTCCACTTTGGGGACCAGTTGCTATTATGCGATGGAGAGAGGTGTCCTGACCCGGGGTGACCTCAGTAGTCACAGCTGTGAAATAGGCTGAATGGGCCACTTTGAGCTTCCAGGAGAAGAGATTAAATCCTCTGTGTAAGGAAATAATAATTAAAAACAAAAACCCAGAGAATTCGTGATCTGCTGTGCTGACAGGGCTTTGTTTTCTGATGCAGAAAAGCATTTGTTGAGCCAACTTGTCGTTGCAGCACAGAGTTACAAGGGCATTTGCTGCCGAGGGCTGGGTGTTACATCCTCCTGGTGAATAAATCGATAAACAAATAATAAAGGTCTGTTTGCCGTCTCATACAGCTCCTTTCTTACAGGAATCCCCCAGACAGTCCTTTGCTTTTTCTGAAGGGCAAGTGCCGGGCAGGGGAGGTACAGGTGAAAGCCAGATCCATCCCTCCATCCCCAAGCTGGGGGATGCGGCAGAGGGAGACCCAGTGGCTGATGGGTAGCTGGCTTGTTGGTCTAGGGAGACAAGAGTGACATTTACCCCTGAGTCTCTGGAAGGACCTCTGCCCACCTGCTCTGCTGATATTTTAAATGGGTGTGTGGTAGGATAGTTAGGACTTGAAAGATGTCCCACTGCTGCTGACTCCCTCCTGCAGTGGCTTCCCTGGTGGGTCTGGCTGCAGGTGGTTGAGCCTTCTTCCACTTCTCCTTGCTCCAGACCTGCTGTGGGCCAGGGAAAGTGGGAGAGGAGATGCCTTTTCTACCACAATAACCACAGCTGCAGGCCGGGACACCTGCTGAGTCCCCAGTGTTTGAACCTAGGGCCACCGGTGGCAGCAGGGTAAAAGTGGTGAAAAGTAGGTGTTTCCCAAATGGCTTTAGCATTGGTCAAGTTTCCCAATGAGGAAAATCTCCATCACAGAGTAAGTGGAGACTGGGTAGCAGCTAAAGTGTCTCTGTTTGTAGCCCCAGGCAGTGCATGGGTGTGGAGGGGAAGATGAAAGGGGTGTCCAGGAGGCCCAAGGGCATCTGCTGAGAAGCCCATGGAGGAGCCAGACCTGTGCAACCAGATCTGCCCTGTGGCCCCAGGGTGCGCTGGGCAACAGTGGATGGACAAGGTTTTTGAAGTTTGTTGAAGCTGAGTACATTGCTACTGTCTTTGGGTAAAAAGCAAGCTGGACACAGAGGGAGCAGTGTGATCCATCTGTCTGGTGGCACTGGCCAGGACCCAGCTCTGCCCTTGCCTGGTGAGCGTCTCACTGAGCTCCATGCCTCGATTTCCCCTGCCTGCAAAATGAAGGCTAATACTTGTCAGCCAAGTGCACTGAGAGACTTAATTAATGAATGTTTATCAAGAGATTTATCAAGAGATCCTTTTAATGAGAGATTCCATAAACAGTGCGAGGCCTCATTTTCATGGCAGTAATAAATGACAGTGAAAATAAGTCTTATCCTTCCCCCGCATATGCACCCCCCAGGAAAAAAAGATTGCTTACCCTCCACTCTCACTTCTCCCTGGGTTTCTAGGCAGAGGGCTTTGAAGTGCTATCTTTCATCATGAACTGTACACATCCTCAAAGCTCTAAAGCTCACAGCCTGTGTCTTATCCCTCTGACAAGAGGGATGCAAGCCTTCTCGGTGTGCAGGTCGTAATTGTCAGCCATGGGATGTGCTGCAGCCACCCGCCCCAGCGGGCTAATGCAGCTTACGGTTCTTTGAAGTTCCCTCCCTTTATTTTCTGTCCTCTTGACCACAAAACTGTGCCTTGGGCCAGCAAGAGAGATTTCTTGTTCAGAGACGGCACCGAGCTCTGACAAGCACATCTGAACCAGAGAAGAACCCTTGTTCCTCTGAGATCACTGCTCCATAATGTTGTTGCCTTAAGGGGACTGTCTCTCCTTTTTCTCTCTGCTTCTTCTCTTGCCTTTTTTTTTTTTTCTTTTCCCTTTTTTTAATTCAGCACTAAACTGTCACACTAAATCATTTGAAAAGCTGGAACTACAAAACCTCCAGTGTAGGACACGCTGTTAAAAACTGATGGTTGTTACTGTGTGATGAGGTGAGAGAGGAAAGGGGGGGCAGGGCCTGGATGGGAGGGCAGCAGGGCAGCTCTCCGGGAAGAACCTGTGAGTGCCCGGGGAAACAGAAAAAAACCTGAACACAGCTGAGCTCAAAATAACATGCATGGCACAGGTTTGCAGCAGCACAGCTTAATGGTTGCTCAGTGCTGGCAGGGGAATCGAGAGCCCAGTCTCCTGCGCTCTCCGTACTGCATCTGTGCTTTGCTTTGCTCTGCCTCTGGTCCTGCCCTCTTTAGTTGGCAGGGACAAAGATGCTCTGTCTGGGCTGGGACAGCATCTCCTGTAAGAAGTCCACCTCTCCTTCAGGGCCTCCACCTTACTGTGCTGAGAGGTAGAGCTTTCCATCACGAGAAGGTCTGTATGGACACAGGGCAAACAACTTTCACAGCATCTGCTCAGGCAGTTGCCATGTTTTACATGAATGGAGGTCAGGAGCGATATAAATTTTTCCAGTTTCCTGTGTGGGGTCCATAGCGCGGGGTCTGAGACGCAGAAGAAGCAGAGATGCCTCCTGTCTCTTGATCTCAGATTTTATTCCCAGGTTCTGGTTATGTTTTGATGAGGTCACCATCTTGTGTGTGATTAGACCTGTACAGGCAGTGAACTTGAGGGGGATGATAATTTACTGCTGAATCTTTGGACAGGAGTCCACCGTAATTATAGGCATGCTAAAACTTCCACAGCAGCATCTGTAATAATAAATAAGTAATGCACTTATTTACATAGCAACCACATTGCTGTGATTTATACAGTGCTCAGGATGCTCTGCAGCTGCTCTACTCCCCATGTTGCATCTCTTGTGATTTTATCACAACCTGACAATATTCTGTGTTTTTCACGAAACCCGGGCCTTCAGAGGATTGTAGAAGAATGTGAGCTTTAATTTAATTTTTTTAACAAGAATTTAATCTTCCTGGCCACAGACAAAAGCCTGGAATTCTCATTCTTCTGAGCTTCAAAGCAAGGCAGCAGGTAGATGAAAATAAGCCCAAATACTTTGTTTTTAACCTCGCTTTAAAGATGTCTTGTGATTTGTCAATGCTTGGGGGGTTGGCAATTCTGGATACCCTGAACTACTGCAAAATCCAGTGTGTGAGACCCTTCCAGCATCCTGTCTTTGAAAAGTTCCTTCTAAGTTTGTCACTGCCTGGATGAGCACATTAGCTTTCTTGCATATGCATATATATAATTACATAGTGGGCCTGGGAAGGAGGAGGACTTTGGTTTTCAAACACTATGGGTAACGAAGATAATCACCCAAGTCACAGGCAGTTAGCCACTTTTCAAAACAAAACCAAACACAGAAAATAGTGCCGTTAAGTGCAGTCTTTCAGTCTTCTTACAGTTTTCTAATTTTGCAGGCTCTGGAAAGCTCTCAGCCTTCTCTGTCTCCCCTCTTAGCGACATTATGTATTTTATAGCAGTTCAGGATGTAACCATCCTTCTCCATAGCAGCTGTCTGTGAAAATTTGATGGACAGGTCAGAGAGAGCATTCACCTTAACCGCACTGTCCGGTCAACTTTGTGAAGCTCAGTTAGGCTGCAAAAGTGGATAATTTATTAACTTCCAGACAAATTGAGTGATGTATGCCTCCCAAAGCCGGAGCTGCCTCATGCAAGCGGGCAGGTTTTGTGGTTTGCACAGCTATCTCCGGGTTTGCCTCCTTCGAGGGAGCCAGCATAGAGCTTTCTTTGTAGCTTCAGGCTGCAGTCAAGAGAGTTGAAAAGTTGAATTATAAACATTTCCAGGCCTTCTGGTTGGTATCTTGTGTTTTGTTTTGTTATTTTAAGGATGTGGGGTGTGTTGCTGCATTCCTGTCAGTGGGATTAGAATGAATAGAAGCAATACTGTAGGAGATAAAATGTGTTTAATTATTTATTTGAGAATTACAGACTGAAATTGCTTTTTGATTTAAAGCATCCAAGTCATGGATATGTTTTTGGAGTAGAGAGAGGCATGCAGAAACATATATATGCACAATTACCTAGGGTAATGTAAGAAGTCTCTTTGCTCAACTGCCCTTCCTCCACAGAATTTGTTCATTTCCTTAAAGATTTTAAATTTCAAATGCAGCTTTGTTGAGTATCACAGAAAGCTAACTGCATGCTGTGCCTTGCCCACCAAAACGTAAATAAAATAAATAAAGTCTTCGTTGTATAAATGTTATGAAGTGGGTGGTTTATTTTCTTTAATTATACTTTTTATTTAAAATAAACTATAAAAGCAAAATAATATATATCCTGAATGGGCCAGCACAAACTCACATTGATTGAATAGGAACATTCGAGCTTTCCTCAGTTCATGTGAAAGTAGATAAAAGGACCATCAAACTGTAAATCAGGAAAAAAAAAAAAAAAGAAAAAATATTTTCTTCTAAATGCCTAGGCTTTTAAAGGATGTTTGAAAGATACCATCTTTTTACTCCTTGTTTCTAGTTTCCTTGTTTGTTTTCTTGAGTATCAGAGGCCAGCCCGGTGAGTCTCGGTGCCGTTTCCAGCTGCTGTCCCTGGCTGCAGGAAGCTGGAGCAGGTTGTAGCTCAGCACCAGAAGGATGCTGTAGGGCAGTGATGTTAAGAGCAGCAGTTGCAACCCCCACAAAGCTGCCGGGTCTTCTTGATTCTGCTTTTAAAATACCTCAGAGACATGTTTTATTCATGTAAGATTTTGTAAAGCTTCAGTTTCTTAGAAAATTAAACACCGGGAGTAAGCCTGATAGCCTCTTTGTAGGGGCTAGCACTGCGGTGCGGGGCGAGGGAAGGTACCTGGACCTCTAGTACGGGTCTGAGCACACCGTGGCCCCATTTGAATCGGGCTTGCTCCTCACAGAGGACAGTCCTCCTTCTCTGAGGTCCACCTTTTTTGAAGTCTCCAGTGCTCCTTTCCGTGCAGCTCCCCAGCCCGTGCACTGTGCTTCTGTTTCAGTGCAGCTGATGGGCATCTGTCCTGGGCTGTGTAACAGCCACTTAGAGACCCCTGTGATCAGAGTAACCCCATGCCTGGTGCAGGTCACCCGCATAAAACAGGGCAGTCGGTCATTTGAGTAAATGGTTGGGGGGTAAGGAAGCTTGTGCAGGTGAAAGTCTGACCCCAGGTCGGCTGATGTTTCCTTCTGGGCAATCGATGAGAGTGATCAGTGAGACCAGGCCGTGCTGTTTAATTGCAAATGGATCTGGTTACTCTTTTGTGCACAGCACTGGTGGGGTTTGTAAGTCCCCATGAGGCCCCAGCCTCCAGCTGTGGAGATTTCAGGAAAAGAGGATGTTGTTAGATCTCACAGCTTCTGTATTCTCCTCTCCCTGTCCCCTGGGGACCAAGGCTTCCTTCCAGGTGGGGGACCTGCCTGTTGAGCAGGACCCTGCTGTCCCAATCAGCCTGTGTGGCGAGCAGTAGCTCATGCTATGGGTTTTTTTGTTTGTTTTGTTGGGTTTTATTACATTAGTTACATTCAGAATGGCTGATGTAGCCCTCTGGTCCCGTCCCATGGGAGGGGGAAAGCTGGGTTCAGGGCTTGCTTTCAGCCCACAGCGTTCCTGCCGTTTTCTCCTCTTAATTCTCGTGCACGCACATGCTCACCACTTCTCTCACCTCCGTGCTTCGCTGCCCATCCTTCCTGCTAACAAGGGCTGAACACAGTTCCCCGTGGAGGCTGTTAATGTTGCTGCTGAGCTGCCTGGGGACCCGCAGGATGAGGCTTTCCCTGCCTCTGTGTGCTCAGCCCAGCTCCCGTGCGCAGCTCAGCCAGGTAAAGCCATACTGCCTCCATTGACTCTGCTGGAGTTACTTGGGTTTACACCAATGTGCAAGAGAGCAGGACTTGGCATAGTGTTTGTGTTTGCCCGTCTGTGTTTCTGAAAAGGGTACTTGTTCTAGTTTGTTGGGGTTTTCTCCAAACAGCAAATATTTTCTTGTAGATCGCTGAGACAGAAAAGTAACTGCAGTGCTTTTAGTTCATTTATTTGCTTTAAATTGATGGCAAAGTCTTGCAGGAGGTAATAGGAAATTAAAAGCTTGCTTTCTTTTTTTTTTTTTTGTTTAACTGTCCTGCAAAATTTATTGCAGAATTATATCCCCGCTATGGGATTCTGTCGGACAGTTCAAAAAGCCTGTGGAAAGGTTCTCGTTTGCCATTAAATTTTAAAAGTTATTGAAGTAATTTTTATGGAACCCTATTAAGTTTCTGAAGAAACATATTGGTTTCATCACTAATAAATTCTTTAAGGCTTGTCCATAAGGGAATAGTCAGACTTCCAGATCTCTCTCCAATGAAATGGACATTAACTTTTTGCCCTGTTGGAGATATATTCTTAAAATGTATCGGCAAAGCCAGGGAAGCTTGATTGCACCCAAGTATGTCTTCTGGCCCTGCGAGATGGAGTGTTCATTGCCAGTCAGCCCACTAGGGTTGGCGTGGAGATCTTAGAAGGAAGGAGGGGGGGAGGTTTTAAAGACGAGGAAGAAGCAGATTGTAGATGGCTCTGTGGACATAAATCCTGGTGCAGGGTGAACTGGGACCCCAGTGCCTGGCTCTGAGCAGCATCACATTTGGGAGAGATGCAGCCTGGAAGTCCCTGTTTCTCAGGCAGTGCCTGGTGCTTTCAAAATAATATAAAATAATGTGTTTGCTGTGCTTTTCCACTGCATCCAGCAAAGCACACAGAGACTTCCTCCCAGTGAAGGGAAAGTATCAAGCTGGCTTTGTGCTTAACTTAGCACTCACAAGCGCCTTCCGTATGCGAGCGCAGAGCCACCTGATGAAAAGTGAATGGGCTAGGAGGGAAATAAAATTGTGTAATTGCCAGTTTCCTTCAGTTCCGCTCCCTCTCTCATTTTGCATAAAGGAGGCTATTTAAGTCTCAGCTGGAGTGAGGTTTGGTAATAAGCAGACGTCTGTGAACCTGCATCTGCTGCTGGTGTCTGCTTAGTATGTTCTGTATTTCTCTATATACTGATGATCCAGTTTTGAGAGAGATCCGCTCCTGAACACTTTGTCTTGTGGCATGAAAGCTGCAGAAGAAAAGTTAGTCCCTTCAGGTCCTTGAGCCTTTGTCCTTGTGACATTTTAGGAAGTGTAGGTCCAGGCAGCATCGCCAAAGATCACATCAGAGTTTGCAAACCCACCTCAAACGGCATCAGCTCATCATGTTAAGCTGCAGAAGCAAAGCCAGAGCCTGCTCCCTGGGAAGCTCTCCACAAAGCAGGGTGGCAGAAAAGGGCTGGCCTTGTTGGATGAAGCAGCTAACATTTTAATTTTCTCAGCTCTATGTGTTTTGGCTTCCAAGCAGCTAAGCTATCGCCAGCCAGTTGCTTTCCTACGTGGCTGGCCTTCTCTGGGCACAGCAAGAGGCGCTTGCAGTGCAAGCTCTGCAGAGACAGCCTGATTTAATACTGGCTTAATGGCTGGGGGAAGAAATTTACAGAGTGAGCATTGAATGTTTATACAATAATGAACATTGTCATTATTTTTATTATTGAAAGGGTCTTTAAAACTGAGCTAGAAACCTGAAACCAGCAACTAGAATGTGTCCACTACATTCTGTACCAATCAGTTTAATAATCAAAGTGGAGCAGATTATTTAATACCTTTCATTGGATCAACGAACAAATTCTCTGAGCATAATGTACCTTTTGGCCTGAAATATTTTAGCATTACAGGCCAGTCTCTAGACCCTTTATGTCATTCCAGCAGTACACACTGTAAAGCAGTCTTAAGTCTGAGGAGTCCCCGCTGACAGTGGCAGTGCAGTCAGCCAAGCTCAGTCCTGAGGCCAGGGCAGAGAAGGGTCTGACTCCAGTGGTCATGAGCTTCAGAGCTCCCTTCTGCAAGCCATGGAGGTAGGAGTAATTCAGAGGTGCTCTAAAGGTCCTCCACAGAGCAGTGTGAGCTGGACCAGGGGCTCAGATGCCTCTGAGAGCCCGTGTCAGTCATCTCTAGATAGTAAGAAATCCTGCCTGGGCTACACCGCTTGCTACGTCCACCAAGAATACCGTTGGTTTGAGCTAAGAACAGGCCATCAGGGCTACATCCAGACCCAGATTTTGAAAATCCTGCTACAGAAGTTATCCTTTCCTCCCATCCCTTCCCCTCTCTACCCAGCAGTTGAAGAGGACTGGGTCCAGGTTTTTGGCTCAGACCCGTGCCTGCTGAATACATTTTCTCCACCAAATGGCCACAACCATAATCCTCTTTCTGCATCATTTCCTGCAGGCCTGTACTAAACATGCCACCCAGGTGTCCCCGTGTAAAGCCACTTCTTGCTGAGTCTGCTTCTGTTGCTGCTGGCAGGCTTGCCTTGGTGTGCTTGCGGCAGGACTCCCATCACAGCATGCTAATTTTAAACAAGCAAAAAGTGCCTTTTGATTTGGAAGGGTCTTTCCCATCAAGTCGTATCAGAGTTTCTCTTAAAAGGAAAGGCTGGGTTTTGTTTTGTTTTGTTTTATTTTCCCTCTTCCCCTCTTTTAATATGACTCCTGCAATTTTGTTTTCACTGAAATATTGACTGGCAGCATTGCAAATTGCCTGCATGCAGACAGGAGCTTGCCAGCGCTTTCTTACTCAGCTAGCCGTCAAGGTTGTGGATTCCACCACGAGCAGTGCCAGGAAAGCTGTTGATCAAAAATTATTCCTAACATCTGTGAGTCCTCTCCATCCAAATGAGATGTAGTTACATTCTCCTTTTCCCCGTGCTCCTTCCAAAGTGTTGCTTCAGACGCCTAGAAAGCCCTGGTTGCACATCACGAGCTGATCTCTGCTTGATTTGTGGCTCCGTTTCCAACTCTGTCGAAACCCAGTATAAACTCCCCAGTGCCCTTCCCCTGGTCATAGTAGGTGAAAAATACCAGCCTCCGAAGGCAGCGCAGGGTGCGTTTCTTTGCCCCGTAACTCATTTGATCCAGATGCCATCCCATGCTGTCTGTAGCCACTGTGGTCACGAGCCAACAAGGGGGGTCTTGTGAGCACAGCGGTGGGAGGCCAGGGCTGGGAGCAGGGTCTCGGCTGTGCCTGAAGCCTCGCACACGCACACGTGTGTGCACACACGCTGTTCTGCCAGCTCCAGGAGGGGATGGGGCAGGGGGAAAGCCTGATTTCCCTTCCACCCTCTTCCTACCACCACCACCAATTCGCAAGCCAACTATTAAATAATTAACGTGCCCAGTGGGGCAGGAGGAATCAAAAGCTGTTGTGTTCCCAAGTTTTCTCTGGCTCGGAAAGGCACGGCTCGCTGTGTATTCTGGCACCTCGGAGCGGGTTTTCCTCCCTCCTTCGCCTCCCCCTTATTATCCCGTATGTGTGCTGGAGAGGGAAGTGGCGTTCCCAGCCCAGCGGGGGATGACTGTTATTTCAGACTAGCAACAGGGGAAAAGGAACAGCCTGTTGCCTGATTGATGTTTGTTTTTTGTGGACGGACACCAAAGGTTCATTAGAGACGGAAGGTTGGGGAGGAGGGGGGCGGCGGCGGGGGAGACGCTTGCTCTTAAGGAACTATTGTACCCCTGCGCGCTAACCTGGCTCTGCACTTTCTTTGACTTCTGTGAATGTCTCAGCTGTACCGTTTTGGCCCTGGCAACTTTAGGAAAATATACACGCCGCAGAGCTTTCAGTGAAAGCTCTGTGATGAGGGGGTCAAGGGAAAAAGGAAGGGGAGGAGAGAACAATGCAGTAGGTTTTGCTGTAATTAATTTCAAATGTGCTGCTCATCTGTTCTCCTCAGGTTTCAAAGCGAACGAGGGGAATTTGCAGGGCTTTTCCTACCACATCTGCATCTTTCCAGAGGTGGGGATGGAAAGGCGTCTTTCCTTCCATCTGTGGGTTTGAGCAGTCTGGAGACGTGGAACGCTGAGTGCAGCACAAACCCGTGGCTGTGTTCTCCGGAGGTGGAGAAGAGGGATGACAGGGAGGGTACGGAGGAGCTTCTCTTACCCCCTTTGGGTAGATGACACTAGAGAGGCTGAGGAGGTTGGTGTTGGCTAAAGCAGATTTCTCTGCAAAGAGCTAATAGAGCACATTTATTATAATGACAGATGTTATTATTTGCTACTGTTGTCGGTTCTGAAAAGCTTCCAGGTTAGGATGCAGGTGAACTGTGTGGTTTCAAGGCTACTAATGGTTTGGATCAAACCCTCACTTAATCTCCTGCTGACCTGGCACCTTTGAAAAATCTCCCTTCGTATAATTGTGTCAGAAACCAATAAGTTAATACTAAACCTTTGGTGTTATGGCATCTTGAGTAGAAACAGTTCCCTCTGATTGATATTTCTCAAATCTCATCTGTTGAACTGTGCTGCATGACACACAAAATGGGTTTGGCATCTGCTGTAGGGCATTGTCCTTGTGGCCTTGGCCTTCAGGTCTGTGTAGCAATGAAGTCACATGATTGTGGCATTAAAGAGGAATGAAATTAAATGAGCCTGTTAGATTATTGACTTTCCTCCCCTCAACAAGATATCCAGATGCTAATTTGATAGGCCTATGAATCTTAGCCAGAAAAATCAGTAAAACAGAAACTTAAACTACTCTAAACTACTGTTAGTGCTTTAACAGCTCTATTTTCAGATCACTCTTTGCTTAGGAGCTTGCACTGAACCCTGGAGCTGGTGGATAATGACCTCTTGTTTAAACACGTGGCTACTTTGTGATCCTTAGCTCTTACAAAAACCAACCTTAGTATTGGGTGGTAAATATTTCTGAAGTTTGGCCATGAGGAAAACGTTTCTCCAGGGTGACTGAAGAAAGTGTTCTCTTTTCTGGTGAGAAACTAATGCAGTGCAGCCACAACATGCTGAATACCCCAAAGGTATTTGAGTTGGGCACTTGTTTGTGATACAGTCCTCCAGGACACCAGTGCTGGTATGTGACTCAGAGAGCTTGACCACATAGTTATAAATATTTCTGTGGTTCTTGGGAAGGGATGTAAATACTACAGTTTCAGACTGTGTAAAGGCCTATGCCAGTTTTTGTAGGCTTAAAAACTTTCTGGCACTACTATGGGACTGGCTGCTGAAAACCTGTTCAGTGATAGCGTGTCACATACATGCAGACATCACCATGGTATGTGTGGGGAGAGGTAGGCACATGCGTCTTGAAATGACTTCAGTGCAGGCTGCGAACAGGCTAAATTGATATGGAGAAGCAAAGAGATGGGTAAAAGCCCAGAGCTCCAGAACATGGCATATCTGTAGAAGAACACAGGGATTTCAGACCTTTTTCTCTGTAAGTTACTTCTGGAGGAACAGGAAGTCACATAGAGAATATTCAAGTCCACCACCACCCCATCCTTGTGGTGAGAAACCCATATGAGAAAGGAGGGAGATCTGAGTCATGTCCAGGTTTAATTTCCTAGTTCTCCTCCGTAGGAAGAAATATCCCTTCCTTTTAAGTCTTGAACAAACAACCACATTGGCCACATCAGAGTGAAGCGTCCATTGGATCACATCTAGATAAGCCTGGATTCCCGCATTTCCTCTTAGCCGTGGATATTTCTGTACCTTGTGCTTGCCAACTAACACAGAAAAGGAGCAGTACCTGAGCTCTCTGCAGAAAGCACGTCTGTTCCTCTGCCTCCTTTGCTCATTGCTGGGTTGGGGACCCTATCCTAATTCCCTGTGCACAGGAAGCAGCCATAACAGCACTTTGGAGCGGGGCAGGGGTGCTTTGAGTTCTTGCTCTCCAGTCTTGGCTGTGCCTTTCCAGCTTGTCACCTCTCTCTCCTTCATTTTTGACAATAAGGGAGGCAGAAAGGCAGACGGCGTCGCTGGAGAGGGGAGGTGGAGAGTGAGCTGCAGTCCTGGGGCTGCAGTTCTTTCCCTGCCTTCTAGGAGAGCTGCTGTCTCCAAGAGCCGCTCAGCAAGCTCAGCTTTTGCCAGCCGTGCCCTGGGGCTCCTTTACGTGTCAATTATAAGGCAAGAGTTCGGTTTTGCAGGCCTGCCTTTTTGATCTAGCACAAAACTGTGTTCAAACATCGGGTGGTTTCTGTGTGTTGGAGAAGACAGTGGTTTCTGCTGGTTTTGTAAAGCTAGATCTCAAAATCCAAGGCAGGAGACAGGATTTGCTCCTGGCCTGGCCCATCAGGCTCTGATGCAGCAATCATGAAACCCCCAGTACAGCAGGCAGAGCTACCCCACTCTTGGACACCCCGGGAGGCGGGGGATGCAGCTGCACGGAGCCCATTTATTCTCTCCAGTGCTGGGGCATCAAGGGAGCCACTGAAGCGGCAGATGTACCTCCCGCCTGAACATCTCCCGCGGGTGCTTAATAAAACCACGGGAATCTGAATTTTGTTCTCTTTTTATTAGTTACAAATGATTTTTCTTTCCTTTAAAGGATTCCCACCATCCAACAAGGTTTTATTTAAAAGCCCCTCTTGCTCTTAGAAAGGGAGAGGGCAGTGCAGGAGACTTGAACCTCTGAGAGTTTGCCTTTGGAGATACACGAGGGAAGAGCAGGAGCAGGGAATGCTGTAGGGAGGTATTAAATGAGGCCCTTTTATTTCTCTCCTTGTAGAGCATAAAAATGCCCAAGGCATGAATACTCTCTTCAGATTACTCTTGAACATTTAAATGTCTGTTCTGGTAATTTATAAAAAGAAGGGGTGGGAAATGCCTTACACAAGGAAGAAAAGGGAGACCTTTAGCAGCATCCAGTGCTGGCGACAGGGGAGTTGTTCTATGTTGCTCTGGGAAGAGGGGGAGAAGGTGGGTTTATCTCGTGGATGCAGCAAAGCTTTAGTCCCTGGAGATGTGGTGTGGCATCGGAGAGGCCAGCTGCTCCCTCAGTGCCTTTTTCCTCCTTTCCTGATGGGGAATATCTTTGCTTCCTTCCTGCCACTCTTGGTGTTTGGTCTTAGAAGAGGTAGGATTTTTCAGGAATGTGAATTTTCCGAAACAAGTCTTAATGGATTAGCGGGAAGAAACATACTGATTCCGAACAGCTACTGCCATCTCCGCAGCCTGCTGGCTCTGGGGAGCATGGGGGCTGTGGGAGCAGCCCAGCTCCAAGCCAGCCTGCCTGCAAAACAAAGGGCTGGCGAGAGGTTTTATAAAACCACAGAAACACCAACTGTCTGCAGGAGATTGTTCCATAATTTTCCTTTCTTCCTGTGTCTTCCTGTGGGTGCTCTGTCCCTCCTGGACTCGTTTCTGTTTGTGGCATGTGGTAAGGTAGGGTGTGATAGTACAGCCATGTCCATTAGCCACAAGCATAGCCTTCATTACAAAAACTGCTATTGCTCACATTTTTCATGTGACAATCATGCCACCGTGAGGTCCGCAACCAGGGCCAGTAGTATTGTTCCCATCTTCTGGGAACAAGCACATGCCTCTGTGTAAGATGGAGAAATGCCGTTGCAATTTGGTTAGATACCCAAGCAAACCGAAATGGATATGGCTGGCAAAGTAAGGAGTCAGGGCAGAGGGATGAGGATGCTGCGTTGTGTTACGTGCACCATAGCCCCGAAGGACAGGTTGGTTCTCTTCTGCACTGCAGTGTCCCAGTCTTGGCTTGCTCTGGCGTAAGGGCCCTTGTTTGTCCAGCTCCATCGGTGGTCCTTGCCACAACTGCATCTGAACAGGGCTTACCATTTCCCTTGTTATAGCAGAAAACAAGTGGAGAGGCAAAATGTTAGATTTAGGATTAGTATCCTTACTTCAAGCCAAGGGAGGAAGAAGCTAAAACTGGGACACGTTAGATGCCCCATCCATTTTGCCTGTAAGGGTGGATCCGTGTCTGTGTAGGTTCCCTGCTACTGACAGTGCAAAGTGAATATAGGTCAATGCACTGTTAGCAGGAGGCATCAGGAGGATGGTGTGGATTTTATTACTTTCAGATATTTGGGCTAGAGGCTCTCATGCTGTCAGAACTGAATCAAGCTCTCAGCCAGTTTGCACGCAACATATGTGATAGATTTTGTAAATGAATATGTTAATGTGGGAGGAGGTGGATCCCTGAAACAAACTGCTGGCAGTTTGGAGCGTTGTCCTCAAAAACAAAACCATATTGTGTCCTCAAACAAAACCAGTGGCACCAGAACTTGGCTTCTGCCCATTGAAAGATAAAGCATTTAATTTGTAATCATTGGGTTGATTAATGATTTTGGGTCCATTAGAACAAAGGCGTTTTTTAAAGAAAGGAATCCCCTCCCTGCAAGGATCTGGTATGTATTCTCCAGTTAGTTTAATTCAAGCAAAGGCGCCTCAAGCCATTGCTGAAAGGCTGAGTCGAGGACCTGCATCGTTGCTGCTACACTCTTGGTGAGCCTCTTTGGTGCGGAAGCTATAAATCGCTTCTAACTGTGCTGAGATTTCCTATCAGTCACAAATACTTACTATTTATGAGCCTTGCCTCATGTAGAGGGCAGCACTCCTCCAGCCTGTGTGATCTGGAGTTGATGGGGAGCAGGTGGCTTTGGGTCAAGAAAGGAAGGCTCAATTCCAACTTCACAGAGGACTGCTTGCAGGGAAGTACAGACATAATGAGAGAAAGCTGCTGTCTGCTGTGCTAATGTGGAGTGGAAATTCTCAAGAACTAGCTCAGACCCCACTTTGCCCTCCTAATATGCAAGAATCTGTGATTAGAGAAATTTGCCAAACCCTAGTTGCTGCTTAGCGCTGGGCTTCTGCTTGTTCGGGTTTCTGCTGCTTGGAAAAACTGTGACATGGAGAGGACTTGAAGGAAAAACTTACAGTGAATTCAACAGGATTGTTGGTACACATGGCAAACATGTGAAAACAAGAATATGAATTATGCAGCAATTACTGTCTTGGAAAAGTATCTGCAGGCTAAGCTCAGATACTTGTCTCTCTCTTTCACCCAATACTGAAATAAAAATGTGCAGCAGTTTTGTATGAAGCAATTCCTGTGATTATCCTTACAGACGTCTGAGTCTGTACTTGTTTGGTTAGTACTGTGGCAGTGCCTGCTTGGTTCCAGCCCAGAGGGTGACATGGGGATTCACTGTGAGTTGTGGCTCTGCCTGGGAGGTGGGAGAGGACAGTGCCATGCGTTGCCAGGGCTCCCAGCAAATCCCATCAGCAAGAAAGCCAAATACAGTCCTTAGTAGGGCAGGGAGTGCTCTGCCGAATGGCTCTCCTTCGCTACAGTGAATAGCCCTCACTCATATCAGAATCACAAGTGTTTTCCACTCCCTCAACATCCAGCAGCCTTGTAGAAATTGTGCTTATGCCTAACAGTCATCACAGGGCCATTGCAGCGGAGGTAAAGGGACTCCAAGGAGCAAGTGGGAAGTGGAGTGAAGAGCAAGCATTTGGGTTTAAAAGTCTTGAGTTACTGTTTCAGGCTTTTTGCGTATTCAGGCTGGCATTGCCGCAGCCCATGTAGCCTCTCAGCGTCCAGCACCTTCCTTCCAGCCTTGAGAGATTTCTTCCCACAGCCATAAACCCTCATGCAAGAAGAGATTCAAGCTTACCTTTTCATTAATAGGGTTTGATCCATTGCAATGCACAGTACAGTGGTGCTCTGTTAGATCTTATTAGATGCTAGATCTTATATTATCCTCAAGCATTTCCGGCACCAGTGTCTTCCCAAAATGTCTACTGCCTTTTGAAGAATTCACGCTTCATCAAACTGCCTGTTTTGAAGGAAAAGCCAACTGTTCCTCACATTTTCCTTCTTGAGCACACTGTGGCACTGTCCTTCTCAAGCTGTTGCATTCTCAGAGTCTCCTGTTGAGCCAGGTGAGATGGAAAAGTTTTTTCTGAAGATGTTGATGCAACAGCTTCCAGTATGGGGAGTGGGAACACCATCACGATTTCTCAAGGATTGAGAAACTGAAGAAAAGCTGCTCTATCAAAACCGTGTATTACCAGTAGCAAATACGTGTGATTCAACAGTTGAATCACAAGTTGAGCTGTTGAAACACAGTCTGATTTTCTTGATCCTAATAGTGGGTGCATTTAAAGGAAGAGTGGACTTTTTCAGTCTCAAAAAGCAAAAGGCCATCTGTAGCTTCCTAATGCTGTTCACAATCCTTTTTTGCCTGTGTTGTGCTTGTCAGTAGCTGTGTTTATTCAGTGCTTACTCTCTGAATTAAAACGTTGAGGCAGCTCCTGACATGCTTCTTCCAGCGCATCCTTTTGGAGTGAATACTGGTTGCCATAGGGACCAAATCCAAAGGGCACACACCATTCAAATAAATGCTCCCTGATTAACAACTTGCAGCTTGTCCCTTAAATATTTTAATTATCCATGATGCAACTTGAAATGTTGAAAGTATTCAGTCTGTTAATTTCAGTACCTCAGTTTTTTTTTTCTTAAACGGCCATTCCAGCAGCTCTAGAGCTGGATTTGGACCATGCAAATAGGAGTGAGGTGAGAGACCTTATTTCCTTCTAAGCTTGCTGGAAGATTCTTATAGTCTTTCTTCATCTTGACCCTAGATCATCAACAAAGTTAGTGGAAAGAGCTACTACAGCATAGCTGCCAGCAAAATGGAGGCGATTGGGTAACAGCTAAAGGTGTTGTTTTAGATAGTATGTGCTGCTGCCAAATCTGAAGGTGCCCAGAAGGTGCCTCCTCAAGCCTGAGGAAGGAGAGGGAGGGCATTGAGAGTCTGCAGCGTCTGGGGAGCTGCTCCTTGGAAAAGCACTGGCCCTACTTGAAAAGCACTGAATCTCAAGCGTTGTTTTCCCAAATTATAAGCATATTAGCACTAATGTGACAGCAGTTACTGAACTGGGAGGGCTGGACTTAACAAATAAATAAGACAGGATTTGGCTAATTTGTGCACGGTCAGTCAGTCCATTCAGTTCCTGTTTAGCAGAGGCTTAAGTCACCTTGCAACAGAACTTTCCATTCTCACAACTCCAGCCATAACATCGGGTGTGGAAGTAAGTCAAGTTATTGAGACCGTTTCTAAATAGTTCTATTTGCCAGCCTTTTATATATTTCAGTTCTGACTCTTCTGGGCTAGAAAAGCAGCTTTGGCACTTCAAAAACTGATTGCCCACAAGCACAATAGGTCTTTTTCGGCAGCCTTCTGACATCTAGCAAAGACCTCTGCACACTGAAATCCATTCAAAATTATTACTGCTGTCTTTGATATCTGTGAAAATTTAAATGGCAGAGCCTAGCACAGAGCCTCCTAAACAAAGTGTGATGTGCTGGAGCAGTGGGTCTGGTAGGCACAAAGCATATGGGGAAGGGGCAAGTTTTGTGGCTCCTTAGCTGTAGCACAGCTTTAGAGGTGAGCTTCCTTCCATGGTATCTTCAGTCCTCTATACCAGAGCCACGGGTTCGCTCTGCAGACGTCTTTCCTGCACATCCCTCTCACCAGGTCCTGCAGAAGATGTTTGCTGGCTTCCTGGGCTGTGTGGCCAGCTTGGTGCTGCCGTTGTTTCCATGAAACAGGATCTGCCTCTCACAGAACCTGCAGTAGCTTTCAGCTGAAACACTCTTCATTCTTGCTGGCACTAGGTGAAGTTTGATGGCCTTTCCTGCTTTATTCTTGGAACTGAAGAGGCCAGGTCCATCACAGCTAGTCTCAAGCAAATCTGGATCTCCTTGCTGGTCTACATTGAAGCTCAATGAGTAGTGTCAGTTAGGAGCCTAACAGAATACGTGCTGCTTGGCCTTTGAGTTCTGGGGAAAGAAGAGCCCACAGGCTATTAAAAGCAATTCTCCTAGTAATGCTCATTCCTCAATTTCAGTGGAGAGATACAATTCGTTGTACCCTTACCCATAGGCTCAGGAAGGGGTGAAAATGAAAGAGGGTTCTTTCTCTTCAAAAATTTGGTTTTATATAGGGCTCTCCACTGCCCAAAAAGCCTGTTTGAATCTGTATGTGTTTATCCAGGGACTGAATTTGGATGTGTGTGTATTGAAGGGTCTGTTATGTGCCTCTTTTTTCCCCGTAAAAATGTTAGGGAAGCCAGCTGGGAACGCAGAATTTGATGCATGTGGTCATCTAGATACCAGGGATGAGCTTTCAGGAGTGGCTGTGGGATGTTGGATTTTGAGCTGATGTAGTTCACATGCATAGTGCATACCGCATTCCAGAAGAGAGATCACAACACGATTTGATCTTTCTAACTTCAGTTACAATCTCTGACCTTTAGGGAAGAGGGGATCTGTTGTCCGGGCTCTTTCTGCCTCTGCTCCAGTGGGGGATTAGGTGATATCTTTCTCCCTATCTCCCTTTTGTAAAAGCTACTTGTGTGTCTGGTGGTGGAAAGCCATGGTGAGATCCCAGCAGTAGCACTGCTCCTCTGCCTGCTTGTTTTCTTACATTGCCTGACCTGGTGTCATTTTTCCGTGTGTCTGTTGAGCCTTGGCCAAGGCTGATACCCAGCAGAGAGCCAGCACAGGGAAGAAACAACAACGTGACACCCATCACAGGCAGGAGCCAGTGCTTACAGCCTGAAGGGTATGGTATGAACTCATCTTGATTAGCTTCAGTGGCCTAGGTCCATCACCACTTAATTGGCTGCCAATAGTTTCCCTAATGAAGGATGATGGATGGCGCTCAGGGGCCTGCTTGAAGGGGCTGGCCCCTCAGACGCAAGGATGCGTGCAGAAACACGGCTCTCACCTGGAAAGGACGTGGGAGCTGAGTGGCACAGCGGCGGTCAGAGAGCCTGAGCGCGGATGGTTCCTCTTTTCATTGCATCAGGATAAGAATCAGTTATCTTCCAAGGCAGATATGGGAATCTCTGTGACCCTGTGTACGCTTGGCTAGTTAGGGTAATCATCTCCTGTTCCCAACAGAGATGATCTGGTGTTTGGGAATGTTCTTTCTTGCCTATTTCTAGTTTCGGTTAGAAAGTGTGCTTTCTCAGCCAGCCATTGGCTTAAGTTTTCCAGGCTGGAGGGTCTGAAAGGTCATTCGCACTCATCCGGAACAGTCTCACTTTCTGATTTTACTTCAAATGATTCTGTGGGAGCTTGGAGTTCTCTGATGTCATTTTTAAAAAAATAAATCAAAAACCTTCATAAGACTGTGCAGATGAAACAAAATTGTTGTCTTAGCCCACACAGGGTATTATGCAGGCTGGCAGATCCCTTCCGTGTAGCAATAAGAAAAGGATTTGGCATTTAACCTCTTGAAATTAAACCAGAGTGTGAACTTCAATAGTTCAATCTTATCAGGGCTTTGCTAGAATAACAAATTGTGAAAAAATGTAATCATGTCTCCAGTGTGACCTTGGCAGATCTACCTCTGTGATGTGAGAGAGATTAGGTAACTCTAAGCAGATGTCTGTTTATTTTGAAAATAATATTTATAAAATATTTTTTTTGCCAGTTTGTTTGTGTTGCTTGTGAAAGAGCAGAGAGAATTGTGGTCGGTGTGGGGCTCTCTGGAAAGAGCTGCTCTATTATGCTGAGCAGTAATTGCTCTGTGAGGTTTGAGTTATTGATCTATTGGTGGGGGTTCAATTTCAGCGTAAAGACCTGTGTTCATGATTTAATTGGAGTGATTAATAACTCACTTGCAGACTAGATGAGAATCGATACGGAATTCAAGCAGCAGAAGTAGTACATTTTCTCCTGTAATGTAGTGGTTGATGGTTTATTATTTGGCCTTGTTTGACCAATTAAAATCATAAGATTCCTTGGGATAGAGCAGTTTTGTCTGTTCAAAAGCTTGTGCCTGGAGTTGAATAATTGTGGGAGCTTGCTTTTAGGGGTGAGGAGTGTTTTTCTAACAGCCTATTTACCTTGTTGCTTGTCTGTCATTCAGGTTGGGTGTACAGTGTGCCATTGCACATAACAAAAAACAAGACAAAAATACCTTTAGTGAGTAACTACCAGAAGCTTAGTGACATTTTGTGGCCAGGGCAGCGGAGTGAGTGGCTCCTGCGTCACTGGTTTTTAGGCATCCGGCATCTGCTTAGGAGCAGCGCTGAAGAGATTTAACCCTGCAGTGTTTGATCCACCATTATAGCCCTAGATTAAAAGCCTGTATGAAACTTTCAATCTCATTACAACGGCAGCGTCCACAGTAGGTGCTTTAGCTGCAAATCCAGTCTCAGCTTTGCATTGAAATGTTGCCAGAAGCAGCATTGCTTGGAAAATGCAGTGTGACTTACTTTGGGGGGATTTGAACGGTGATCCTTCTTCTTTATGCTCTGGCCCCAATCCTTGTGTTTGGCACCCATTTTCATTCAGCTCCCACAGCTTTGGCGTGTCGTCATGCATGCTTACAGCTAACATGCCTGGATAGAGCATGGAAAGCTCCCAAATCTCTAGGAATAAAACATCCCATTAAAGAACCATAAAGCAGCAAATCAGCATTAAGTCCATAGGTCTTAATGCTGTTGCTCTCAGTTTCTTGGGGAGGGGGTGAAATCTTCCTGTGCTGGAAGCTTATGCAACAAAGGCTCTTATCTGTGGAGCTGGCTGAGCAAAACATTTAGCACAGTGGTTTTGAATCTGCTTGTTGGTTTGCAGAGTCCAATAAGCTCTCTAGTGGAAGTGCAGATTCCTATATGGCAAATTAGTCTTAATCATAGAATCACAGAATCCTCCAGGCCGGAAGGGACCTCCAAAGATCATCTAGTCTGACCTCCCTGCAGTCACAGGGACACCCCCAACTAGACCAGGTTGCCCAGGGCTTCATCAAGCCTCTCCTTGAGTATCTCCAAGGAAGGGGCCTCAACCACCTCCCTGGGCAACCTGTTCCAGTGTTCAACCACCCTCAGAGGAAAGAAATTTTTTCTAATATTCAACTTAAATCTGCCCTTCTCCAACGAAATTTTTTCTAATATTCAACTTAAATCTGCCCTTCTCCAACTTAAGTCCATTGCCCCTCATCCTATCGCAGCAGGCCTTTGGGAACAGCCCCTCCCCAGCCTTCCTGTAGCCCCCTTTAGGTACTGAAAGGATGCGATTAGGTCTCCCCGGAGCCTCCTCTTCTCCAGGCTGAACAGCCCCATTGGCAGACATTTTGATATATATGTAAGCCGCGAACTGGAAACACTGATCTGAATGGAAGCTTTTTAATTTGAAATAAATGTTTCTTTAGGAAGTCTCTCCTGCCTGTCCGGAAAGTACCAGAGTGCATTTGCCATGCTTGAGTTTCTAATTGGGTGAGAGCCTGTCGTTGTGCTGAGAGTACAATACAGACCAGGCTGGAGTGGTGGGCACGGAGCCCTGGGGGTGGTCAGGGCACCCTGAAGCCCTCAGCATCTCTGGAGTAGCGGTGAGGGACACGTGGACAGAGCTGGTGCTGGCGAGCGCTCATGGCACACATCCATGCGTCTTAGAGGAGAGAGGAGCTCCCTCTGCTCAGGTGTGCTCCTAACGTGAAAATCCTGGAACGTGTCAATGCTTTACTCTCAGGATTCGTTGCCTTTGTGTTAAAAATGTGAGATGTTTTCCATGTCATGACATTATGAAAATAATTTGAAGATATTTTACTTTAAAACTTGGGTGCTTCAGAAAAGGGGGATGTGGGAAAGACAGCCTTGGAAGTTAATTTTGAGGACCAAGCTGACAGCTTTTTGCCACTGTTGCTTTCTTCTAGGTTGAGAAGCTGAAGGCTTGTTACAGCCCCAGCATCCAGCAATCTAGCAGGTTAAATGACTTGGGCAACACAGTTTATTAAAACTGGCAAGTGCTCGCTCCAGTTCTCTTCCTGATAGTCAAGGCTGTCTGGGAGAGTAATTGCTAGTGGCAGCTGTTCGGAGGGTGTTTCAGATTGTGGCAAGACGATTTGACTTGACAGACAGCTTTGTACAAATGAACTGAGTGATAGGGACCGAATCCAGACAGGGCTGAGGAAGGGGCTTCCCGCTGAAAGCTGCAGGAATGGGCTGGGGGAGCTACACCGTGAACAAAGGACCCACTCCCTGCGTGCAGGCGTCGGGGTTTGTGTTACCCGCAGCTTACTTGAAAACGCTGCAATTATTTGTGGAAAATCCACCAGAGACCTCTGGTGTTCCAAGGAGCCTGTGTCATAGAACATTTTTTGACGTGACCTAACAGTGCAGTACACCGCTGTCATGATGGAAATTTGGCCTTTGCTTTGCAATAGTGTTTAAAATGGTTCTTGTTACACACCACTGAGCCTTCCAGACAGTGATTTTATGTGCAAGTCCCAAGTCTTTATTCCTTATCTTAAACTGATTTGCATGAAAATGGGTGGAGGAACTTGGTGCCCCATGTGTTGGGTGTTGGATAGGTTCTGCAGTTTAGCCCTTTGCAGACCAAGCTAATCGTCTAATGTCTTACATAGTGCTGCCTTCCTAAAACACGATGAAAAAGCCATCCATATAAAAGCAAAAGCTAGCTGAGGATAAAGAATTAGCACTTAAATATTGATTTTCACTTGTAAGCACTCCGCCAGCATCATTGCTATCACTGCCAGTGCAAAATGCTTTATTCTCCCTTGTGCTTATATATGTTGCATATCCACAATACATTATGCAGCACTCTAAAAGCTCAATTAAAAAAAAAAAAAAAGGGTTGCTGAACATCATTGGATAGTCTCCTTTAGATTTTCCTTTGTTTTGACCTGCTGCTCTAAAATCCTGCTCTTCTGTACTCATTCCCCATGCTGGTGGTTCAAAACTTGTCTCTGGGACTCATCAACCAACTCTGAAATACTCAGCTTCTTGCCACATATGTCCCTGGAATTCCTGTGGTGATACTTTTGCAGTGTTTGTTGCTGGAATTATAGTACGGAGCAGGGTTCATCCTAGCCAGCCTGGCTTATGTCTGTTTTCAAGGATGTGTACAGGCTGGATAGATAGGCTGCAGATGGTGGTGGTTGTGTTTCTTGGGAAATTGCCATTGGTAAAGATGTCATTGATGGATGTAGGAAAGGAATTTCTTTCTCACATCACCCCATCACCCTTGCTGTTTGAAAACAACAAGGGAGACCGCAGAAAGACGTCTGAATGACTCCACTTTTCTTTTTTCAAGAGACAAAGGAAAGGCGTGCAAGCAAGATTAGATTATTTCCAATCACATTGTACGTGTGTTGACAGTCCCCTTTCAGCAGCAACCAGCAGCTTGCAAAGAGCAAGAGGCAGGGCTGGAGCTGCTGTTGCCCTAAGTACTGTTTGTATAACACAGTAACTGCTTATTGGAGTTCTCAAAGCAGCCTTTACATGTTTAATCCCTTGCACTTGAGCTACTCTTAATCAGCTTGAAAGCAAATTCCTGTAGCAGAAAGGTTTAATTTGTGTCTGGGACTTTCTGTATTGTATTTAGCCTGCAATGCTGTGTAGTTACACACTGAGCATGTCACCCCATGCAGCCATGAGGATGGGCAGCGCGTGTTTATTCCCATCACAGATTTTGAGTTCACTGAATTTTCGTATTAGATCCATGCTGATGGTCTGCCTGGTTCTGGTAACTCCTTCCGAAACGCACTTTTTGCATACAACCACAGCTGACTTTGGTTAGACTTAAACTTCAACTCTTGTTTCTACAGATTTCTAGCAGCAGTAGCTAAAGCTCTCTATGCTTTTAAAAGTTGTTAAAAGTTTTCATTTTTACCAGGTTAAATTGGAATGGGATGTAGCTCAAGACACAGGGAAGCTGAAATTTTGCAACACTCCAGATGACAAATTAGTTGATCAAGGAGGCAAGAATTACTAATCCCAGGTTGTTTTTATTTTCCTTGTTAGAGCAGTTTCAGTCCTTTCTTCCCTGTCTCTCACACTCAGTCATCGTTCACCCCCATAAGATCAAGACATGTTTCACTGTCTGTTCATTTAAGAAAACCTCTGAATGGAAGAAGTCCAAAGTGTTTGGTTGGAAAATAAACAAAGTTGGCATGCTGAAAAGGGGTAGCGCTCTGCGTGGTGGAGAATGGCAGATGTGCTCCAGCCTTCCCATAGCATGGCTGAAACATGAATCATTGCGAATGTCACATTTCCTGTGAAGGGACGAGCTGAACTGACATGCGTTCAGGTTTAATTAAGGTTGAATTATTGGAGCTGACTGTCAAGTCTTAGGCAAATTGGCTCAGCCTGTTATCATTAAGCATGAAAATTACTCTAGGACTTCGTAAAAATAAACACATTTTTGCCTCTAGAACATTGTGGTGGGGTCTGTGCTGCTCAGCTCCATGGGTCTGTCTGCTCGGAAGGACTAGATTAGGAGCCAAAGTGCAGAAATTTCTGAAAAGATCTCGAAAATCTGATCCAGCTTACACAAAAGGGTGTATTCAGTTTCTTTCCTTGAAATATTTTCATATGTGACCAACAGTCAGCCTGGTCAATTGGAAGGAACTTGGGCATATCTATATTTGGATCAGAGTGGGTAACATCTCTCATTAAAATAATTAAAATTAACTTTCTGTGGGATTTCAGGGGAGATAGCTCAGAGACTTTCACATGAATGGAGAGGAAAGTCTTGATTTTTAGATTTTTGTGAAAGGTATCTTGGTAAGGATCTTGAGTACCAAAGAATCCAGGTAATTATAGTCTTCAAAATTGATTTGTTTCTTTCATTACACAGGGAAAATGGCCTCAAAATTGTCAGGTTCAGGAGACCTCTGGAGTGTGGTTAGCTACTGAGTGGGTATGGAAACAGGCACTGAACAAGTAGAAGTAAGTGTTGGTAGAAGAGTGTGAAAGGCAAGAAAGAAACCGGGACATGCATGTTCTTCAGTGTCAGGGTGCGAGGAAATCATGGAACTTAGCTTAATCCATGGACTTAGCTTAAACATCTTAAGTCTTTGCTTAGAAGTGTCTTTTTTGTCTTCTAAAGTAGTGAGACATATGGATGAGATGCATTTCCATTTAGGCATCTGCTTTGCATTTTGTCCAAATCTATTTTACCAGAGACTTAACTGGCACACATAGATGTGAGAAAGTTTCCTTCTCAAACCTCAGGCAGGTCTCAGTGTGTGGTGATGCTGTTTGTCATTTCTCCCCATGGTTTGTCCTACCTTTGTCCATGTGTGGTTCCGTTCCCTTCACCCATTGCAGTTTACCCTTGTGTCAGCCACGTGAAGCAGCTTCTCTGCTTTGTCCTGCATCGCAGCCATCAGAAAGGGAAACAGGAAAGTCAGCAAGACACCGGGATTCACCCCACCGTTCTTTCCATGTGGTGGCTGGGCAGGCGTGGGGACACACTTCTCCATGCTCACCCATAAAGCCACACCGTATCTTTCCCTTCTCAGGCTTCTGCTCAACGTGGCTACAGAAGGAGAAGATGATGCTCACGCTCATGCCTGTGGCTTTTCCAGAGTTTGTGGGGACGGGGAGTGCATCTGGGTATTTTCATTGGTGTCAAGAATGAAACACAAAAGCGTTTCAGTCCTGCAACCGGAGAGATGCAAGTTGGCAGCAGAAATTCGTGGTGTGCCCCTAGTACTAACTAATAGAGCCAGGCTGGCTGGTCAGCTCAGGCAGCAAGGGAGCACAAGGACAAGCTTTTGCTTTGAGAAAATTGCGAGTAAGAACTAATGCTGAAACCACAGGGATTTAGTAGTTGTACATAAAACTGGTCAAACAGCTGCTTTTAATGCAGGACTTTATTGATTTGGTTTGGATCTAATTGACTTTTTACTCAGCTAACTTTTGTGGTGCCAGTGTGTTTTGAATATACACCATTAGTCGACATTGCCTATAATTACACAATACGAAGTTTAACTCTGTAGGAGGAGGCCTGTTGGATGGAAGGAGCTAATGGGCTTGCAGGAAACCTATGGTCAGGAATGAAACCTAATTGCTTTTTATGGGTAGCTCCTGAAAAACAGTGGGATCTACAGCTGTGTAGACACTTCCTCTGAAACGCACAGTGTGAGGACTCCTGGCATGACTACTCAATGACAATTTTTGAATTGTTAGTAATAAAGTCTGAGGAAGATTTACAAACATAGGTAGCATTGTAAAAAAGTAATGATGCGCAAGAGCAATGAGAATTTTATTTTAGAAATAAATTCTTTGTCACTCTAAATAACGTTGAAACCAAGTCTAGTTACATCTCAGCTGTGGTACATGAACTCGTATTTGCAAAAATTCACTGAAACAAGACTTAGCCTTATATTTGTTGTAGGGAATAATTTAGGACCTCCAGACATTGTGTCAAACAGGTAAAGATGTATGAGGTGCTGGGAAATGCAGGGTTGGCCATATTTGCTGCCAGCTAAAGCATTGGTGCTTGGAAAGGCTTCTGTTCCTGTTATTTGTGGGTTTGAGGCCACAAGTCCTCAGTCATCTTCAACCGATAAATATAGTTCATATGTTTCCATTTGTTCTCTTTTCACATTAATTTATATATATGTGTAATGGTTGATTGATTGATTGATTGATTGATTGGTGAAGGAGGTGGCGCAGTGGTGAGAGCAGAGCCAGAAGCCGTGTGGGGAGCTGCCTTTTATCTCAAGGAAGGAGATGCCATCACTACATGAGCAGGCTGTGACCCAGCGCTGTCCTCCTCTCACCCAGTGCCACCGAGGTGGTGCCGAAGCTGTGGACGCCGCAGCAGCGAGGGCTCTGGGCTGGCACAGGCTGCGTGTGCCTGGTTAGAGCGTCTGCACGGCCGGAATTAGCTTGCGGTGTGTGTTGTGTGTTATTTCCACACCTCCTACATCAGGAACTGGCTTAGTCCTTTGATGAGACGGGAAAACTTCAAAGGTGGAATTTGTTTGTGAGGGTGTTGGGAGCATGTTAATGAGCGTAGGTAACATCTCCTGCATGTCTGCAAGCCAGCTAAACGCCAACAGCTGCCAGCATATTCTGGTGGATAATAAAAGCGTGTATCCTACAATTGCAAGTGCTGTGTGTGCACCATGGGGGGGTGTGCATGTGAAACACATGGAGAACACTAGATCTTGTAACCCATGAACAGCTTTTCCTGTGATTGTGGGTGTATCTGTACTCAAGGATACACAGATTATGTTGAAAAGGGAGTTACAGTGGGAGTTGAATCACATTTGTGTTGGTCCTTTCGGTTATCTGTGACCTTTTGGATTCTGCTTGATTGGAAATCTCTCTCCTTTACTCCCTTTTCCCTTTTTCCTTTCCAGCCTTTTAACAAAGGCTACTTTGTTTAGCTTAATGTGGAAAAAATTAAGTAGTTGGTGTAACAGAAGAAGAAATTCCATATGGAATTCTCACCATAGCTGCATTTTGCAGTGGACTTTGCATTCCTGGTAGTTCAAGGTGCCGTGCGTACAGGTGTGTGCAGTACTCAGGCTGAGCAGGGACTATGCCTGGGTGCTCACTGCACTTCTGGCTGGACTTCTCCAGCCTTCTCTGTTCTGTTCTTCCACACAAGTGTGTGGGCAGGGAACAGCAATGTCCCAGCTTCGCTGCTGCCCTCCTCCATCCTTTGCTACACAAAGATCCCAGGTAGCCTTCTCCTAGGAGCCAGGTGGGGTTATCACTAATGATTAGTGCTTGGGTCACAGTGTGCTGTAGCTGGAGTTGAGCCTGAACACAGTCTAGATTGCCTTGAAAGGGTGTTAAGAAAATGAAATGTCTTAATGATCAGGCTTGTGTTCATGAGTTTCATTATTAGCCTTAAACCTTACATTGAGCAGGAAATACTGTAGTAGTAACTTGAGACACGTTCACACTCCTACTGTACATAACCTTGGGACTCCATAGAAGCCTCAAAGCTGTATGTTCTTTGTAGTGTGCATTCATTTAATGACAGCTAAGTCTCTTACACACATCCTAACAAGCACTGTAGACTGGCTGGCCAAGGACAGCAGAAGGACACTCGCACACACATCCATCTTGGAGCAGCAGCGCTCCCACGATGCTCCCACGAGCTGAAACATGACTTGTTTTTTCTCAGGCGTATGTTCTACCAAGCAGAAAAACAAACGCAGACCTTTCAGCATGTGCTTTGTTCTTTTTCTCGTTGCTCCATAAGGTCCCACCTTGAATGACAAGCCAGAAGCGAAAGCAGCCAATGTCCCAAAGGTGTCTGGGCTAGAGCGGAGCCGGGAGCTGAGCACCGACGTGCCCTTCGCCCTGCCTATCCCCAGCCCCCAGCCTGTAGCTGCTGTTGTGACTTCGACTTCCTCAGCGCCCACGTCCAGCGCCAGAGCGAGCCCACTGTTGAAGAAGGAGCCAGTGATTTCAGCACCAGCACCACCAAGGCTCACGCCTCAGCCCCAGCCTCGGCCACAGTCACAACCTCAACCTCGGCCGCAGTCGCAGCCTCAGTTAATACCTGAGCTTCGGACCCAGCCTCCGAGTCACATCCCTCCACCTCTCAATTACCAAGTGCATCACCAGGTGGCCCACAACGGACTCAATAATATCAGGTAGGGGAAAGGGACACTCGTGTCATCTTTATGCTGGGACAAAACTTGTTTCAAAAGGGAGGTGAGACAGGAGCACTCAGTATCTAGGTAAGATGCTCCTTGTTTGGATATTGGACTTTCTGTGCTGACTCCAAAAGCTGGAGCTTCCAGCAGTGGTGGATAACTGCTTTTGAAACATGGTGGGAGAAAGGCATGTGTAACTGCGGGGTAAAGTTCCTATAGATCCAGTTTCTAGTGGAGTTTTGCACTGTCTTGTCTGAGCCGGACTGTTCTTGTCTTAAAAATTTAAGTTGGTTTGGGTCTGAGCAACTCAGAAACTTTGAGTCTCAGCAACTTCAGAAATACTTGCATTGAAGTAGGTTTGTTCACGGTTTTTTGGTTCACTGATATCAAAAGAGGAATATTTATATCAGAAAATGCCGTGTCCCTTAGAACAGGGCTCTGGTGTGGGCTGAGAAATCTGCTCCAGGCTGATGTGGTCAGGTCTAGTGAGAGGCTTAGCTCAGCTGTTTAAATTGCCTCCATCCAGTCAGTAGGATGGGTGAAAATGGTATGGATAAAACTCTTCTAGAGAAAAGAGATTAGACAGTCAGCTGGAGCTTGTATAGTGCTTTTGCTGGTACAGAAAACATGCCTGGCCTCTCAAACCAGAACTAGGTGGCTAGTTTAAACAAGATGAGAAAACTGATTTAAAATATAATACTCAGCTGCACAAGGGTCAAAATATGAATACAGGGAGCTGCCATTAACATGTATTTCATAGCATCCTGCATACAGTTGTAGTTTAGCCCTGTAAGTACCACCATAGTATAAATGATTAGTAATATTTCAAACTATTCAAGATAAGGCAGAGGTTTAGATTGCAATAATTAATTGGTATTGTGGGAATTACACTAAATAATAACTGCAGTGATCCTGCCTTTCACCCCACAAAACTTAGATCGCTTACGGTGGGGTAATAATAATAGAAAAATATTTAAAATACAGCATTATTATGTGAATAATTTATTAACACGGCATGTTTTTGCATGCTTGTGCGAATGTAACTGCACCGCAGGCTCAGCAGATACAACTTGGTCTCAAAGTCACTCATGCTGTGCGACTCTGTGCACCCAGAGCAACAGAAGGAGGAATTGAAGTAACTGCGTTGTATGATCACAAGGACATGCATGGCCAAGGTCATCAGAGGCTAAATAAAGGTGCAAAATCCAGCTGCCTCCATGGCCTTCATCAGTATCTCGTAGATAGCTCTGAGGATTGTAACTTGCTCAAGCACCCAAGGAAAGAAATGTCACTCCAGAGAGCCCAAGACCTGTCCCACCCTGCTGGAGAAGCCCATTAGGATTCATTATTGTCTCCACCGCTGTTAAGAAAAACATAAGCTCGGGGAGATCAGTGTTATGTAGTTGTGTTGTTTCTGGTAGTGCATTTATTGCACTGTTTCAGTCTTGTATTGTAACACTCTCTTCCTCTCTCTGTCTCTCTGCATCTTTCTCTCTCTGCAGCCGGAGCAGCAGTGCTAGCAGTGCAACGAGCATCAGCCTCCCGAAACACCTTCCCCTCTCCCCCCAGATTCCTCCGCACCATTCCTCCGGCCCGGCTCTGCCCCTCTCCATCTCTAATCTTGCTACCTCGCACTTCTCTCTCAGATCGCAGACCCAACACCAGCACCATCCGGCCATGTTCGCCACCCCACCCACGCTGCCACCTCCACCAGCGTTACCTACCAACAGCCTCGTGATACCAGGTCACCCTGCGGGTAGGTTCCCTTCTTCTTCCAGGGCGGATCTGCTGTTGCATGCACTGGAGGGTATTGAGAGACGGGCTGGCTGGTGGGCAGGTAAAACAAAGTGACGCAGACCCCTCCGGGGGCAGTCTGTTCTGGAACTGTGAGAGTGCTCCTGAAACAGGTAGGAGACATGGACGTGCTTTACCAGATGAGAGATTGTAGAGACAGAACTGTAGCTTCCTGTAAGAAAACTTCGAAACAAGTTTTCCTTAAAAAAATCTCCTTTTCAGAGCACAAGTTGTCCAGTGGGGCATTCCACGGTCATCAGACACTTTTTAGATTAACAAAGGACTGATGTACAGTTAGCCATTCTCTCCTTTTTCTCTCCACTTGAATGAGAGCTGCTCCTGTGTTAGAAATGACTTGAAAAAAATGTTATCTCATCGTCCCAGAAGGTTGCTCTGACTGAGCACCTATCCCCTGCTCTCATCCTTCAACAGGCAGGGCTTGTCTGTGTGCCCATGGCTGCTTGGCCTTTCCCGGGCAGACAGCTCAGCAGCTCAGCTGACAAGCTCTGTTGTTCGGCTCTCACTATCTTTGCATCCTTTTTAAAAGTTTCCTTTGTTCACCCTGGCCCCCATTCTATTGTCACTTCTGCCCTAAATGCTCCATTTATAGCTTATCCATTAGCCTACAGCTGTCCCTGGAAGAGACCCTGGCAGCTGGAGACTTCCCCACAACTTTCGCTTGCTGGGGCCTCCTTTTGATCTGGCATTTGACTCCACAACTAACTCAGCAGGGATTAAACAGGACAAGCGTTTTGCCAAAAAAAAAAAGCGCCCTCTGTTTCCTGCGAAGCCAGTTAAAGGAAGAAGGAGAGGGCAGATTTGCTGCGGAAAAATCTGGTGGCCTTGTGTCCCCTTTTTTCCTTCCAGGAGCTAAACAGTGTCCCATTATTAATGACTGCTTCTTTAAATGAAAGAAAAATGTGAATTGGTCCAAAGTGAGCTCTCAGAACGATGATAGACAAAAGTGCCATGGGTTCCTAGCCAGAAGCAGGACCATACAGGCCAAAGCTGACGGCTTTCACAGGCCCTGGCACCATCTAGAATTTCAACCACATGGCTGGGAAGATGTTGGCAGCACTGTGGGAGACCTATTCATTGCTTCCCCTCTTTAAGGCAAAGGACTACTGTGATGGAGCCTTTGAAAGTCTAGCAAAAGGAAATAGCAATGTGCTCGCTAAAAGCATGATATTGCAGTCACTGAAAGCAAGTATGTTTTCACCATTAACTTCAGGAGGTGCAAGATCAAGTGACCTATTCACATTGAGCAGCCTGCCAGGAAACAGTAACAGTCTTGCTCCTACTAAAAGGGTTTCTCCTGCAATTTGAGTGCGAGAAGCCTAAGTTAGTGGAGGGAAAGGTCTGGGCGTCTAACCCTGCAGACAGTGAAATGCCTCTTGTCTGCATTATATGAAGTGCCTGCAAACTGGCACATCATAAAATCGATACAGAGCGCTGCATAGCCAGGAGCTTCTGTTGTCATTCGCATAAAAGTTTCTTAAAAGCAAACGATATTGCTGAGCAGCCCTGAAGAGCTCGGATCCAACTGCTGCTAGCAGCTTACACCTTGCTGTGCCGTTCGAGTGCGTGTGTGCTCTCGGTAAAAGCACCAGCTTGAAACAGCCATCAGAGAGGGTATGGCCCTTTGAAGTCTCCTCTTTGTCATCTTTTTCTCCCTCTGCTTTGGAGGAAAATGTGCTTTACATTTTCTTTGGCAGCCTTGTCGCTGTTAGTGAGAAGAGAAGCAGAGCTCCTGCATTCACTGATGGTACAAATTCAGATCTCTGAATAACAAGAACGCAGTTCTGGTAGCATTTCTCCCATTTGAAACCTAAAGCTTGTTCCAGTAACTTAGGAGCAACCCTCGTGTGGGCTGCTGCCCTCTACTCAAGGGCATTAAGGCCTGATGTAGGATACACACAGGAAACAGTGGTCTGTGTTTTCTCTTATGAACAGGAGGGTACCCAGCAACATTAACAGGACTGACCTTTTTCTGCCATGCCCACCATGTGTGCGCATACGAAGCAGTAATGTTTGGGCATTCAAAGGGCTGCTCAGCCACTCTGCTCCTAGTTGTGTTACTGTGTGACCAAACCCATGGGACAAGGCGTCACTGGTAGCCACAAAAACTTAGTTCTGATCCTAACGTTGCCCAGAGCTCTCACAAAGCTGGGTTATTACTCAGGCAGCCCCATCCTTACTGTGAAGCAGCCGCTCCTCCGAGTGCCACACTGCTTCTCCAAACATCTCCGGGCCTTTTCTTTTCCTGACAAAGGCCAAAGTTGTGGCACAGGCCCATGGGCTGGAGCCAGCTGCAAATCTATCAGTCTGACTTCAAGTCTCTTAAAGAAATTGGATATCAGAGCACTTAAAACTGCCAACTCGCTTTTATCTCTCCCTCCAGAAAAGTGGATTATCTTGATGCTAACAGAAGGATTCAGTTTCTTTAAGTCATGCCAGATTTAAATGCATAAACACACACATATAAAATCATACTCATTTTCTCTGAAGAGGCTAGGGTTTGGACCTAAGTGCTTTCAGCCTAGTTTTTTCTTGTTTGCTTGCTCCAAAGAGAACCCATTACAGACTCTTTTGCTCCACTGCCTTAGGCTTCAGTATCACAAGTATATGTACTTTCTGCTTTTGTATTAATTATTATAAAAATTCTAGCAGTACACAGTACTGCTCTTAGCAGTACATTTATTACAGAAAAGAAAATTACTTGGGCACCCAAAATTGGCTTTCAAAGGTGACTTTCAATAGGATGTAGGCTTCTGAGTAGCAGTAGAGATGTTGAAATTCCCTATCATGGTGCCTGTTGTAATCATTTCACTTCAGGAAGTGATTGATTTAAACATTTCTAATGTTACTCCAGCAAACTTAAGTAAAAGAAATGCCTGCAGAACATGAAATAAAACTTTAAAGCACTTGTGTTCTGTTGCACCTTTATATTCAATGCTGTTGATTATAAGGGATGTTATACTGAAAGAAGTGGATTCATGTAAATTCAGAGGTGATTTAGGTTGGTCAGGGATGAGTAGATGTCCTCCACAGCTGGTGACACAGGTTGCTCTCAGCTTAGAACATATCTAACATTTTGGGTGCTGATTCCTGCTTGAAGTTCATAGACAAAATCACAGATGGATTTCATTGATACCAGCAGACTTTTGGGGAGGTGGACATTTGTTCTTACTGTCTTCAGTCAACGTCATTTCTAAAGTGCTGGTATCTTCCACCATGCTAAACCACATTGAAATTCAGCACAAGTTGTTCTTCCAGAAGAGGACGCTGAGAAGAGGTCACATGTTACATGGTGGAACGTTTTGTCTCTGTATGCCTTGCAACCTTCGTGAGATCTTGAGCCAGTTCAATGTTTTCCTCTTCCCACTAATTCCTCCTCCCTATTTGCTTATAGAAGAAGAGCCTGAGGGCAAGGACAGAAAAATGACAATTATAGCCTGTTTAGAAATTGAGGAAAGGACTGCTTAGTGTTTAGGATCTCCAAAAAAAACCTCAAAGAAGACGTCAGTGTGTAGGGTGGATGTTCCTGGTCACTGTGTGCACGTCCAGGGGCTGAGAGGGAGGAGGATGGCATGGGGTCTGTTAGAAATGGGCATCCGAGCAGGCAGTTTCCAGCCACCCAAGTCCGTGTTCTCTCGTGTCATTGTAGCCCTTGTCAAAGTTTTACCTCCTGAGTACATAAACGTTAGCGTAACAGCCGCGTTAGGCTCCCCATCCATTTTGAGTTACTTCTGAATGGCAAACCTCCAAAGGAGCCAGGTGGGTATTACGTCTTTTTAATCGAGACCACGTCCTGGAGGGTGCTGCCTGGTGCGGGGAGGTCCGGCCTCCGTGCCGCGAGCCCGGAGCAGGAGGTCGGTTCCCGGCGGCGCGGGGGTAGCGGGGCCGCGGGCGGGGGACGGGGCGGATGCTTGCTGCCGCCCCCGATGCTGTTTTCTGCTGTGATGACTCATGGTGTTCTCTCTTGTCTTTAGATACCAGCCTGTTGATATCATTCAACCAACCAATCATGTATTGCCAGCCTCATTCGGGGATTCTGATTGGTACTTTGTCACAGGCATCTCTCTTACCTCCACCAATGAGTCCTCACGTAGAAAACCACCACAGCATGACCTGCAGAAACAGGGAATGCCAGGTGAATATTGACTCTTTCTCCTCCGTCTTTGTGGTACTCACAGGCCCACGGGCCTCTGTGTCTTTTTTTTTTCTCTCTCTCTCTCCTCTAGATCACGAACTGCTCAGGCAAGAGCTGAACAACCGGTTTTTGGTTCAGAGTTCGGACCGGGCCGCTGCCTCACTTGGCCCGGTGCCGCTGCTGAGAGCGGAGTTTCACCAGCACCAACACACGCATCAGCACCAACACACCCACCAGCACACATTCACTCCTTTTCCATCCAGCTTGCCCCAGACGCCGCTCATGCCGCCCTCTGCACCTCCCATGGTGCGTACCCCAGCCCAAAATGTGAGGATAAGTAGAGCATCTCTGGTCAAAAAGCCTAACCCACTCTTGTCAAACAAAACCCAGTCCTCTCCATTTCAGCCAGGCCTGCTGTCCCTGCCCCTCCGACCTGGAGGCTGCAGGGACAGTCCCAGCACCCCCAAAGGGACTCCCTTTCCATCCAGAGCCTCCACACCGAGCCTCCAGGTCCCCCACGCTGTGACCCAGGAGCAGATACCCCACCCACGAAACAAGTCCAGAGTCCCTTTAGTTTCCCTTTTCGTGTGTCCCACTGTGTATTTCAGTTCTGTTTTTCCCAGAGCCGGGTGCCGTGACACACCAAAGCACACCAAGGCCACTGCCAAAGTGGTGGCCTCCAGGACCAAACGCAGTGCCCACAGGTGCTGGCTGCGGGGCAGACCGTGCTCACCCAGAGCTCTCGCCATAGTGCAGCATCCATCTGATAGGAGTTTTGTCCCTCATCCTCCTAATTCCCAAACCTATATTGATTTTGGCATTTATTATTTGATTACATCAACAAGCACTAATTTGTGTGTGGCTGGTTCTTCTTGTGGGAGAGATCCTCCTGGCCATGTAACACGCGTTAGCCTTTTGCCGTTGAATTTACTTGTAACACGACAGGACTTTGCTGCAGCTGTTACAAAACTGTTAGAGATCTGCTACAAATGGATTTTGTCAGTACTTTAAAATGCGCTCTCTCCCAAATTCTGGCAATTACTTTGTGGGATTGAAAGAACGAGATTCAGATCTTTTCCCCCCTCTCAGTTTCACACTGTGTCCAAAATGCAGAAACAGCCCTTTTCTGCTCAGGCGAGCAAAAGCCAGGAGCAATGGCAAAAGCAGCATTTGAGAAGAACTACCAAGAACTCAAGGAGCAGAACGTTTCTCACTTTTCTTTCCCACTGCTGGCTGCCCGGTGACATTCTTGGGTTGTAATCTGCTTAGCAGCGAGACAATTAAAAGTAATACCATCTGCCCAAAATCCGGCCCCAGGTGTTTGCTCAATATACTCGTGTGTAAACACCTTCCCCTCTTTTTCTCAATCGATGTAAAACAATCTTGAAACTTGTCTCAGAAACCTCCTGTTATTTAAGAATCCTGATATCTGATCCTGTGAACAGCTCCCTCCCCTCCCACTCGAGCCCGTTGATGTCAACCTTCATAGCAAAAACAGCTTGCAAGGCTCTTTTGTTATATTTCACTCACATCTTCTTATATTCCACTAGATCAGGTCTGCTAATCCCAACACCAGAGAAGAGTGTTGAAATTTACAGCTGCATGTGTTTGGTAATTTATGGTATTTACACTGGAGGGGACATGGCTCCAGTAATAACTGTAATTAATGAAATTACAAATCTACTCTCCTGCACAGAGGAGTGTTGAACAGCAGCTGACTTGCCAAATAAGCAGCTTTTCATGGGGTCCTACAGCTCCCTCCCCTGCCTTCATCCCTGCTCCCTCCTCCCCAGCAGAATGTGCATACTGTTCAAAAATGTAATGTATATAAGCCTTGGTTTTACTTCCAAGGAAGTACAGGAGAAATGGTCATAAAAATAAATATGGGTCACAGACTGCACACATGGAGGTGTTAAAACCCCATGCTGGAACCGAAAAGGTTAACGATCAGCTTTTCTCTGGGGTGCTCTCTTTTTTGCAGGGGATGGGGAGTATGTAGAGATTTGCGCTTCTAAAGCATTTAAGCCCTTTTCCAAACGATTTTGGCACTTACAGGAACCCAGAAAACGGGGAGTGGGTGTTGGTTGCCCCTCAGCAGAGGTTGGAGTCTGATTGCAAACCTACCTTCTAGTCTGTGCTCTGGTTCAGTGCTCCAGGAGCAGGTCCCAGATCCAGACCTGGAGCTGCGGTTCCCCGCCTCTGGCTGCGCTGGAGCTGTTGGCACCGCGCTCCCCGGGGCGCAGGGGCCTCTTCACCCAGGGCCTGCAGACAGGGCGGTGCAGTCAGACTTGGCAGCCCGCGGGCGAGTGCCTTCCCGTCTCCGTTAGCTCTGGGCAATCCGTCAGCTCCCTGATGAGCGAGTATGGAATAACCAGTCAGTTCTGCTTGTTAAATGCCGTGCGAACGGGCTGTGATGATTTGTCTGTGATGAAATGCTGATGTGTCTGCTGCTGCCGAAGCCAAACTCACCTGTTTCCTTTTTTTTTCTCTTTTCTTTCCAGTTTGACAAGTACGCTCCCAAATTAGACAACCCTTACTTTCGACATTCCAACGTGAGTGCTTACCTTTCTAGGTGGTGTCTTTGTTAATGGTTCTGCTTGCTCTTCTTTTGCTTGTTTTCGATTGATCGGTAGCGTTATGATTCATTCGTTTCTAAAGCTCTTTTTCCGTCTTGATTATTTTATTTTTTTTAAGGTACAAAATTTTCTTTGGGCTTTTCTTTTTTTTTTTAAAATCTTTGTCTACTGCATTTTTGCTGCAGCGGCTCTATATTGCTGTGCCTGGGATGGCAGGGAATGCGCAGAAATTGCTAAATGAGCGGTCGTTGCAGTATCTTTGCAGCTGGTGCTTCTCACAGTGCAGCAGCCCGGAGTGCATGGCTCTAGCACAAGATTTTGCTCAGGTCACAGGAGTAAGTCAGACTGGTGGTTTCTTCCTGGTGCTCCCCACTGCTCCAAAGCACAAAACCTCGATGTTTTGGGACTTGTAAAATTGCTGTATGTGCTCAGGAGAGGCCTAAGCAAAACTTAACCTGACCTACACAACTACAAGGTGGTGTGCATGTTGCCTGAGGTTAGTGTGCAATGCAGCATCTTGTGGTTCTTTTTTGCTTTGAAAAGTAAAGCAGATCACAGTTCAAAATGGGATCAATTTGTTTGCTACTGCAGAAAAATGCAGAGTTAACCAAAAGTGAATGTAAACCCCAAATTCTCCTAATTCCTCTAAAAACGGTGAATGCTCTGTGCTTCCTGCAATAGTTCCACAAATTTGAAAGGCACACTTTTTCAGCACTATCTAGAAAATTCATCAGACGAGCGCATTTTCCAAGTTTTGGCTTTGCTCTTAAAAATTTTGAAAGCAAATTTAGTGAGTATTTTCACTGTGGCACTCGTTCAGCACAGTACTATTTTTGTAAGTGCCAGGCTTGGCACCTACCTCCATTATTGTTCAAGTTGTCCTGTGACATAAGCATCTCTCTTTCTTTTGTAGTTCTTTCCAACCTATCCTCCAGCAATGCCTGGAATGCCACCCATGCTTCCACATTCAGGTCCCTTTGGGTCACTTCAGGGAGCATTTCAACCGAAGGTACAAACTTGTTCTTCTGAAGGCTTTGTTCTTTTGCTGGGAGAGAAACGATCTTCAGAGTCGCGTCTCTGGTGATTTTGCAGCACACGATTTAACTAGCAGGAGTGCAGCACGGGGTTGGAAGCCATCACCCCACAGATCTGTGAGCATCCTCTGCACAAAGCAGCCAACACTTGAGCAGAAATTTTCTCTTGGCACTACAGATAGTTCCTTGGAAAAGGATGTAGTGGTTCACTTGTGAGGTCAACTGAAACTGGAGGAGAAGCATACGGTCAAATGCATTATTTGATGGAAATAGTTACAGCTAATAATAGACCAATGAGTCCCAAATCATTTTATAAATTTAACGGTCTGAGATTGCAAAAGATAAACTGTGTTTATTCCCGGAAAAAAAAAAGAAGAGAAATTGACTGTACAAGTGTGGGAACAATAGGGAGAGACTGCTGTAAATGGGTAGAGTAATTCAAAGGAGCTGAATTTTTATTCTCAGTTCCGACACTGTCTGACCTTGGGCAAGTCGCTTAAATCTTCTGTTCCTCAGCTTCCTCATCTATGAAATTATCTTGCAGTGGGTTTTGTAAGGGTTGATTAATGCCTGCAAGCTTCTTGGAGATAGTGTGTTTGAAAGGTGCACTGCAACTGTAACGTATCATTACAACTAGCACTGATTGGCATTTGGAAATGTTGCCATGATAACCACCATTTTTGACGAATTCTGTGGTGTGCACTGCTTTTTTTTTCTGTCCTCCCAGATTTGTTCTTTTTATTAACTATTTTTAAATGTACAAAACCTGTTACATCTCTGCACACAAGAGATATGCATTATATCTATATAGCATTTGCTCGAAAATGAAGCATTTACTCCATTTGTAAGTAGAGATGTTTCTAGCTTCCTTACATACTGTGATTTTAGAGATTTCTTATCTTGAACTGCATTTCCATAGAGGTTTGCTGCTGTGTTAGAAGACTTGAAGGACCAGCCCTGTAGCCAGGCCATTCCTGTTTGCACTGGGAAGGTCATTTCCATAACCACACCGTGGGCTGTGCTTCCCACAGCAGCATCACCAGCGTCAGCCGACGTCAGTAATCAGCAACTGCTGCAAATCGGGCCTCTTACAACCTTCCCACGTAATTTTTCTAATGGGGGCTGGAGTACTTCTTCCACACCCATCAAATCCCTTACATTATGTTATTTTTTGGATGCATTACAACTAGGAAAGTCTCTAAAATGGCTGTTTTCAACCCGAGTTCTGTACACAGTGGCTGCAGACATCAGAAAGGAGCGCTGCAGCTGAGCAGAGGGACGGAACGTAGCTATCCCCTGATGGAGTTTGTCCACCAGGGTTAGTGGTTGCTGTTCTTGCAAGGGATGCCAGGGGATCTCTGCAGACCCCATGATGTTGGGGTGTGACTGCCCAAGAAAAGGAGCTGCTCAAATCTGGTGGAATTGGCAACATTTTGCTAAAGTGAAGATAGGGTGCAGTTTTCCCACAAGGCTACTGTTAATAAGCAGCTCCTAATACATTGGCAGTTGCTCTTCTGGTTTCCATCTTCATTGTGGAACTTCATAGATACCATCTCACTGTAAAATACCATTAGCCCAAAGAGAAGTAGTTATGTAGTGAGAAAGAAAACATGAGCACGGACCCTTTACATTTTTAAACAGTCCTTAGTGCCGTATTATAACTAGCTTTTAATTCGTTTTAATGATAGATACATAGAAATTCGCTAGCTTGAGTTTAAGCAGCACAAGGTCACACTCTGGTGCCATGGTTAATCACTAACATCACTTGATCTCTGGACAGAGCTGTATTTACGTGCAGTCTAACATCTGAATAAAAGAAGAATAGGTTGAAAAATTAATCTGGCGCTTTGGCAGATTATTTGCCAGTTTCCTAAAGGAGACAAAGCCCAACTGCTGGGCAAAGCCACTCTAGTCATTACTGCATCATTTTTCCAAGTTCTCTCCCTCCCAAGCTGTTTGACTAAAGCCTTCATAATCACTATAGACCTGATGATTTGGTTTTGGCACACTGCATCCTGCACTTCTTGCTTTCCAAAGCAGAGATCTTGGTTTTGTTTTTCCCCTTCCCGTGTCAGTTGCCTACAGCTGTGCGTGTAAATCCACTGCACATAAATCCAGGCTGACGGTAAACTTCTCAGTGAGCTTCCCGAAGGCCATTTCTCACAAGCTTAAGAACTTGAAAAGGTCAGAAGTATTCAGTTTACTTTGCTGGAGGAAACATTCACATCTTTCTCCAGGGGACAAAGGGACAGGATGACACCATGCTATTAACATGTTGTGATCTTAAAGCTCTTGCCTGTATGATAGCTGTAACTTATTTGCCACCTTATATATACCTCAGCTGTCAGACAGGCCCTGAGAGCACAGATCTGCCTGGGGAGCTCATTGACTTACCTAAACACACACACACACACAAGAATTCTCTTTTTAATGAGTCTGGAAGTTACGTAGCTTCAGACAGATTAAAACCTATCTTTCCTCCCACGCCCATGATGTCACTCATTCCTCATACAGTTTGACTGTTTGAAATCTACTGTAATTTGACCTAAAATGTGAGTGAAATAGTCTCTTGGGGAAGGAGGTTGAACCCCTCTGCCCTCAGCTGCACGGAGACACCAGGTGCAGTTGCTCTGGGAGTGGGAGATGGAGGAATGCCAGAGCGAAAAGACGAACGAGTTCTTGGGGATCGTCTAGGACAGGGCAACAGGTGGGATCTGGAGGAGGAGGAGGAACAGGGAGTCATTGAATGAGGTGTTTAATTCTTGCTGGAAAATGATGGGATAAACAATGCAAAGCTATAAAAGACCCACAAGCGCCTTCTAAGGTTTCTTGGTTTGCCTTGTCGATGCAAATAGATGGGCTGTCACCCTTTTAGCCATTGTGTTACTGAGCCCCAGTTGGAGAGGGGCCATGGTCCAGTAGGTGCAGTATGGAACCAGGATGCTTGGGTTATTCTGTTCCTGGCCATGATACTGGTTGCTGCCTAAAACATGGAGGGAGTCGGTCCGCCGCTCTTATTCCCTCTCCTACTGCCTGCCTGTTTTGTCTAAAGAATAAGCTTGGGGGGCAGGGACTGACTCTTCCCATCCACTTGCAAACTCCATGGCACGACAGGGTTGTCCTTTCAGTGGGGCTTAGGGGTGCTGCTGTAATACTGTTACTGCCGCTATATAGTAATAGATGACATGGTGGTTAAATGCTGTTGGCTGTCAGTAAGAGATAACATTTAGCACTAATGCAACAATATGCGTGTTCAAAGCACAGTACGAACATAGACTAATTAATGCCGTTAACATCAGATAGAGATGTTAAATGTACCGCTGGTGTGATACAGTATTGTTCATGCTCTATTCTTGTCTTTCAGACTTCAAACCCTATTGATGTAGCAGGTAGACCAGGCACAGTCCACCATACGCTGCTGCAGAAGACTCCTGGGGTAGGCAACAATATATAACCTTCTTTTCAGCTTATCTGGGTTTACAGTAAACACAGTGATCGCTCATAAAAAAGAAAAGAGAGCAGCTGGTGAGCAAATTGGCCTTCTAGACTCGGAACATCCAGTCAGGACAGAAGTTTCTTTTTCTAGTGAGACAACAGCAGCCTGCACCCGTCGTGAATACGAGGGGATGTATTGACTTCTTTAAACAAAGCCAGAGGGAAATGGGTCAGGAAAGCCCTTCAAGGTCTTTCCCCTAAGCATTGCTTGGGGAGTAATTGTATGTGCTCCATTTTAGAATGATTATAAAGTTTGGAAAAGCATTAGCACTGTTCAGTTGCTGGCATGAAGCTGCCTTGTTTATCATAAAATTCTGCTGAGTTTGGGGCAATAAATGAAAGAGAAGTTTTAAGCCTCTTTTAAGCCTTTCAGGTTCCCCATGTCACAGGGGACTTCCCTGGAACATTGCTCTCTAAATGTTTTTATTTGTTCAGAGGAAGGATGTTCCCCACCTTTCTGTGTATAGGCTAATTTAGAAAGTCTGATTGTTTTATTTCTGCTTTTTCCATAGGTGTCTGACCCTTACAGACCTCCAGTAAGAGTAAGTAAGGTTTGTGGGGGATTTTATATTCATATATATTTGTGCACACATTTCAAATAATGTGCATGTGTTTCTGAAATTTAACATGTCCTGTGGAAAATTTCACGCTCATCCTTTATTTAAAGCAAAATACCTTAGTTAGCTTTTAGCTGCCTCTGATTAATAACATTTAGGTTGAATCTCAGCCTTCTTTTGCATACATTTATGTGCATTAGTAGTTCACAGTATGAAATAAGGGTCACAAAAATAAATGACTGTGAGCATGGACAGACATTCACCAGTGATCAAATTCATGCTGGCTTAGGTCAATGTGTTTTATTTGTGCTTCTGATGTTCCACAAAAACACCCTACAGTGAGTACCGCAGCTCAGCTGAAACACAGTGACTCCTTCAGCTGTGGCACTGCTCATCCCTGGTGATTGTTTCTCTGTACGCTTTTCATCCCCAAATGCAAGCTGCCATATAACCATGCATGACTTAGCCTGCAGTGCGGCAGGGATGAATGAACAGGGCTCTTTTCAGAAACAGAACTGTTAACTGTTAGTTGCTTTCCCTTCAGCATGGCATACTGTTCTGTGCTGCCATTTACTTTGGTTTGTGAAGGAGGGAGTGCAAGTAGAAAAGAACGAGGCAGGGTTCTCAAGTCTCCATGAGATGGGGAAGACATCCCACATCCCACATTCTTCCTGTTTGATTCCTTCTTAATTTAAACATCATCTGCTGCAGTACAGAAAAAAATGTTGATCACCTATTGTGCCGTTTTAGTAATCAGCCTTTCTCATTGCTGCCTGCTTGACAGTAAGGGAAATGAAATGTTCTATCTGATGTAGATTGCTAATGTATACATTAATCTAAATTCTTGTGCTTTCCATTGCAGAAACCCGGGAAGTGGTGTGCGGTTCATGTACAGATCGCCTGGCAGATCTACCATCACCAGCAAAAGATAAAGGTAATTCAGACAGTTTCTGGAACAAAGCCAAGTCTTTTGGCTTACAGATCATATTTTAGTGAGTAATGAGCAGGAAGCAGTTGCTGTTGTTGATTCTCAAGCTTCCCTGTATTGATTAACTAACACTTTCAATCCTTTAACATTTATTGTAGCAACCATAAAGTTTATCTGAGGGCAAAGGAGCTGGGTTGAAAGGTAGCAAATGGAGCAGGAGATACTAAGAAAGAGAAGAAGAAAGGGAGGGGGAAGGTAATTTTGCCCTAAATCCATCTTTTTCACAAAGCACAGGTTTAATGCCATTTGCCTTCTGTACTAGTACCTCCTGTGGAATATGGAGCAGTATCCCATTCACAGTGAAATAACCAATATGATGTAGAATATGTGACAAAACATAGAGCAGGCGAGTAGGTTGATAGTTACTGTGTTAGGGGTTGTTTGGCTTTCTGCACTGCAGTGATGATGGGCAGAGAGATGGGTTTTAAAGCTCAAAAGGTAACAAGACAAGCTGGAGTGCTGCTACAGGCTTGAAGTTCCCAGTGGCAGGCAGAATAGCTGATAATGAGACTGCTGGAGCATTTATTTTTTCGTAGCTCCTGCTGCAGGTTTTTTTTTTCCCATTAATGACTATTCAGTGCTTAAGTAGGTGCACTACATATAATTAGTCCCTCTACAAGGGTGTGTGTCTATTTGTTTTAATAAGCAAATATACAATCTTCAAGCTATTGAGAGACTTATATGACTTAGGCACATCTCTGACCATGCTCACTTCTGCAGAGGAAGGATGAAAACAGCCTCTGGATCAGCCTCATAGCTCCTTTATCCCTCACCCCCCGTCTGCATGCTGAGCTATACTAGCTGCAGGAAAGGGCATAGTCTAGGAGCATCTCTCTCTTTGCAAACCGGAGAAGCAAAACAGACGAGTCCGTCACCCAGCTCCCATGACTTCTGTCGGCAGCTTCCTGCCTGCAGAATATTTTTTGTCAGGCTGAGAGCACTGACTGATCCTGGGGTGCAGCGCGCTCGGTGTATCGTGTTGCATGCTCCGTTGTGTGTGCTGAGGGGCTGAGAACTCACTTCAGACCTTATTCATGTGGATGAGGCAGGCAGCTGAGAGGCTGCGGAGCGAAATGGCCTTACAGATGCTGTCAGAGCATGACTGTGGTACGTGACCAGAGGTGCTGCTGTCACTCTCGCTAACTCTCCTTGGCAGGGCTAAGCAGGAGTGAGCCTGAACTCCCTCTCTTTTTCCTCCATAAAAAAGGAAGTGTATAATGAGGTTGTTTTTATATCATTTGACAGCAAATGCAGCTGGATCCCCACAAGCTTGACATAGGTGGTAAACTTGACCTGTTCAGCAGACCTCCTGCCCCTGGAGTGTTTCCAGGCTTCCATTATCCACAGGATCTCGCCAGGCCTCTGTTTTCTACCACAGGTAAGAAAGATTATCATTTGTTGCAAAAAAAAAAAAAAAAAGCCCTAACTGCCAATATACATAATGTGAGTCTCTACACCTACGTACGCCTCAAAAATCAAAGGATGGTTCACAGGGTTGCGGAGGCGCTGGCTGCTGGTGTGACCTGGCCTCTGCCACCATCTCCAGTGTGGGGTCCTCTGCACATCACCGAGCTGCAGCACTGGCTCATACATTTGTGTCTGTGCAGCTGGTTCTTATGTGCCCTGATTTGCAGGCTACAGGGTGATTTTAAAAAGCAATTTTGACAAAACACTTGGATGTATTTCTGTTGCACAGGATTGGAAGTGGATCTGGTCTCTTTCTTGCTTTTATATTTTCCATGTTCCTCTCAGCTCCTCCACTCAGCAAGTTTCTGTTTGTTTTCTGAAAACAAGTTTTTTTTGTAAAAGGAAGACTTCGATAACAGCATTGAAAATACCACAGAAGGTGGATTTGTGAAGTGTTTGTTTTTTAAAAACAAAATTTCCCTATGTGTTATGAATTCCAGCCATCTCTAAGGCTTAAAATGGCATATTGAATTAAAAAAAAAAATAATACAGTTTACGTTAATCCATTGATTTCTGATCCATTGGAGAAGTAATTACAATTAATGCAATTACCAAAGGTCAGTAAATTTCACTGCGCTGTTTTTGATGGCTCTGATCATGGGACACCTCAACTCTGACATTCTATTTTTTGAGGTCACCGATACTATTCTTTTTGATTTTTATCTACCCAATGTTGGGGCTTTTCCCTTCCCAGGTCTTAACTTCCCCCCTAGACTTTCTTTCTGTATTTAAAAGGCAAGAGTCTGTCTTCCGTATGTTATTAATTGGAAACTAATGTAATTTCCTTTCCAAACTACTCTGGTTTTATGATGCAGTATCGCCCTCTCATTCTAACTCAGCGCAGACATGGTCATACTCAGCCTTGGCTTAACCCTACTGAAATGAATGAGATTAGAAGTGTTACAAATTTTGTCCCAGATGTGACAGAAAAGCAACAGATGAGAATCAAGTTGAAACCTCTGTGAGAACTGAGTTTCAAATGCAGATGTCAGATAGATGTCAGGAACTCCACCAGTGGTTCAGTTTGTCTTTCTGCCCTTATCTGTGGATGGAAATTCTTAACCATCATGTGCATGTTTCCACCACATCTAATCAGTGCTGATATTAGCTGTACATTGTAGGATGCTACCCTGTATTTTCACCTCTGTAAAGCTGCTTTCAGAGTATGGGACCAAGGTATTTATTGCACCTGCTTAGGATGCATAAGCACAGCTGATTTACAAACCTCTGACTTTTCTTGTGGCAGCTGTTTCCTTATCGCTGTCCTGTGTTGTCATTGCAAGAATCCTGTAAGGCTATAATTGGGCAGAGTTTACCCTAACAGGCAGAAAAGTACCGGTCCAGTTGGTACCTTGAGCTGTTTCTCTTGAAGATGGCTTGCCTCTCCATTCATAAAAGCAGGAGAGGAAGTGGTATGGAATAGATACATTAAAGAAGGCAAATTAATAGAAAACTTTCACTGGAGACAAACAAGCTTACAGCGACTTGTCCGTGAGTATATTAATCACAAGAGCCATCACACGGTAAATCTAGGTAAAGAGTGCTATCAAAGTGAACAAACATTGCAGCAGTAATATATAGATGAATAAATCTTTTACTCTGCAATATCCGAGGCATTCTTTTCACCTTATCGAACAAGCGTGCGGTTGATGTGAATCATTGGTTCTGCTGCATTGCCTGGTTACTGCGGGAGACATAAGTTATCTTAGGGCCACCTGTCTTCAGGACGGATGTTCGGCTGCCTGGCAGACGCTATATTTAATAACTACCTGACAGCCTGCAATGCTGCTCCTGGCTTTCTCTGGAGGATTTTTTATTATCAGCCCGTGTAGTTGAGTTTGTAAGCCGTCTCCTTGGAAGAAATCTCCCATCCATTATACACCTTCTGAAATCTTAAAGGATTAGAAAGATGACAGTCTCCATCCGTCTTGAAGCATTGGAGCAGTCAGAATGTTTATAGATAACTCCAGGTCTCGTTGCCATGGTCTCTCTTAAGTTTCCTCAACTCATTTTCTGGCTGCTTAGGTTTGTGGTGAGGGACACACAGCGCTGTCTCCCTCTCCAGTTTTATAGTCTGCTCGTGTTCTGGACACAAGTGTGTTTTACAACAAGTCTGTTGTTGGGCTCTGTCCCCAAGGAGGACCAGATTAGGGACTGACCAGCATCTCCGTAAAATGCCATTTGGGCTGTGTTGGGCATGCGGTTTCTCCTGAGTATACCTAACACTGCATTGCCCCCCACTTCTGCTGTGGAGTTTTTTTTCCATGGAGTTATGTGCTCCGATACATGGTGGAAACATGCATTTGATGGGGCTTGGAGATCATGGGCAGGAATGTACAAGAGCAGGTCTGCCACTGGTGGGAATCATTCATATGGACCACAGACGAGGCAGAATTCTTTGTGGCAAAGGTGACAGGAGAGCTGCAGTGCCTGGTGGGAGGAGAAGGACCGGAATCCTCTTTTCTGTAATAGAAAGTTATAACTTGAGAAAGCAGTGACTGCGTAAGTGAAGTGTTAGTGGAGAGCCCATGTTCATGCCCAGTATGGCTGCTGAGTTGACCTGTTACTCTTCCCAGTATTAAGGGAAGTTAACTTTGTACCAACAAAACGTGTAAGACGAGCACTGAACAGCTTTATTTAGGCGTTGGTCTATTTTGCGCATGACTTAACATGTCCTCAGGAAAGTGCTGCTTCTGTCATTGTGTGGAATTACTAGTTCTAACAAAATGAGACAGTTAATGCACAGGTATGGCAGGTCTTGCTTTCTGCAGGGGAGGTGGAAATAGTTTGCATCCAGGCAGCATCTGAAAGTCATGACAGTTGCTAATTCTGCTTTGTCTGCAGCAGTGGAAGTACTGGCAGGGAGGAGGCACCGAAAGGACATTCACAGTCTAAGCAGTTGGAGGGGTCTGCTTTTGTCAGTGTAATGCTGGAGCCATTTTGTCACACACATTTGAATCATAAATGGTCAAAAACTGATTTCAGGTGCATCCTGAAAGTCATCTATACTTACCTCAGAGGATGAAAGCCAGGCCCATGAGATTGACCAGACATGCAGGATACACAGGACTTCATGTTCCTCCAAACCCCATGTATCCCGGTGGCAGGTGACCCCCGTGATTTTCACACTGTGGTTGCAAGCACCTTCAGGTTCACATGCGTCTGCCCGTGAAGGAGGCAAATCTCTTATTTTCTGCTCTGAAAGGAGAACAGAATTTTCTGCATGAGCCTGGTTCACCTTGAAATACAGGACACACTGGCTTGTTCCAGCCCATTCTTGTCCCTTGCCTCAACCTAGTGTAACCCAGCACGCTCAGCAGTGGTGTTCCTTTCCCATGAGGTAGCCTGGCACCGTGGCAATGAGCAGTGTCTAGGAGAGGGGAAAAAATACAGCAAGGGGAGCCTGTGGATGGAGACACAGATGTGAGAGTGGAGACAGAGCTCTCGTGGGAGAGGCGTAATTGATGTTCCCTTCGTGCCTATCATTAACTGGTATTTCATATAGACTCTAATCAGTCACTTCCAAGCACTTTCTGTCTGGGCCCATAACCTGGCCTGACCCTTTTTAATGTCAACACAGAAGAATGACTGAAAATGGCAGACAAAGAGATTTGGTTCCTCGTTACTACTACAGGTGAATGGCAATGCTAACTGCAGGGTCTCCTCCTGCCTTCTAGTGCCCACAGACCCTTTAAAGGGCACGCAGAGAAATCCTGCCTGTAGCACACCGGGCTGGTGTTTGGGGTCTTCCTCTGCCTTTGCTAAGTTTAAGTCTGGCCTAGTTCTTGAATGTGATGGCCAGGACATCTGTGTATGCAGGCAGTCACTTGCCACTGAACTAAAAAGGGACCTTGTTCTCACAGGTGCGACGCATCCAGCCACCACCCCGTTTGGTCCGTCACCTCACCACAGCAGTTTCCTGCCTACTAACCACTTGGCAGGTAAGTGTAAGTAAACCCTGCCTTCACCTTTATACCTCTGACCCATTCCTGGGCCTTGAGGCGCTGTAGCACAGGGGGAAGGAGAGGCTTAGACTGTCCAAGGAACCAGAAGCTGGCCAGCTTCCCGCCCATGCCAGCTTCCCAGCACATCCCTCTGCTCCCCTCCAAAGGAGAGAGGCAGGATTAGCAGACCCCCCTCCAGCAAGAGAAGAGGGCCCTCCAGAGCAGGCGAGTCTGTCACTGCTGGGGTGCTGCACGGGAGCTGAAGTGTGATTTGTAGGGCCCTTCTGTGCTGCTGAATGTGCCCAAGGAAATGGGGGAAATTCATGCAGAGGTACCTCAAACAAGTCACAGCTTAAAATGGGTTCCTCCTGTACCATTTCCCACCTATGGAAGTTCTTGGCTAGTTTTTTTATTAAAGTTCAGAAAACAGTTCCTGGCAGATAGTGTTCTGCACATTTTGCCAGCCTTTCAGTTTCCTAATTGGCAGTAAGTAGAGCCTGATTTTCTCAAATTTCCTCATTTTAGAAGCTCACAAGCAGCTCATTGCCAATTAAAGTTCAAGCTCTGTTGATTAATGTTTTAGTAACACTCATCCAATCAGTAAATGTGGCATGCCACATGACCTAGCAGACTTTTTTCTGTTACAAATACACAGATTTACATCAATTCCTGAACATTCTGTCAGAATTAACAGTATATCTACAGAGTCACTCACCTACTTAATATCAAAAGGGAAGGGCAAGAACAGCTATTTAAAAATAAGTAAATACGCAAATAGCTGTTTGCTTAAAGATCCAAGCTGTTTGCCTTGATACTTTAAAGATAAGGATATCCGTGAGGAAGTGGAGAGCAGCACACCTCCTGTAACATGGCAAGTTAAAGATTTTAAAAGGACAATCAAAAAGCCAGTGGGCAGAAGGAGTTGTTTGGAGATGACCAGTAGGAAGGAAAACAACTACACTGGTACTACTTAACCCATAGCCATCTCTGGAGCGCAGACACCTGAGTCAGGCTGTATCCGCTCAGAGAGGAACCTCTTCTGATGCTGGGTGCCTTTAGTGAGGAAAAGAAAAGGCAGTACTTTTATAAAGACAAGTGTCAGTAACCAAACAGCCAGATACTTGACTAGGAAAGGCAAGATTCATCTTTTGCCTCAAAGGATACAAACCTCCCATCCCTTTGTCATAGGAGCTCCTAATACTACACTGTCATTTCCACCAGCACTGGCATCAAGGAAGCTATTACAGGAGAGGATTTTGGCACAAACAGGCCAAAATTAGTTGGTATAAGGATGGATGTCCGTAGCAATTAGCTTAGGACTGTCTCTAGGCACTATTACAAAGAGGATAGAAAGTTGTGTAGAATCAATGCATCCCCTCAATATGCTGACGGAGGAGCCTGCTGAGGTTCTTTCAAGGCAATTGCAACGCTTCTGCTATTTGTACTGATAAGGAAGGAGAGTTACAGCTCAGCAGAAGCCACCCTGATTTCAGTTATTAGACCTGAATTTCTAGCTCCCCTCTGACTGGCATACAAAAGTTTATTACAGCACCTGTTTGCAGAGTGAGCACTGAATCCCTTCTCCATTTTAACATGATGGGAATTTTCTGTGCAAAGAACCTTGCAATGAGAAGGATCAGCTTAAAGTCTGGCCTAATCCTACTTGGATTCAGACCGTTAAGAAGGGGAGGGGTGCGTTTCATTCTCCAACATTCTTGGCTAAATGCCTGCTAAATCCCTGTTTGCCTTTCCAGATCCATTTAGCAGGTCAAGCACCTTCAGCGGCCTTGGGAACTTAGGCAGCAATGCCTTTGGAGGATTAGGCAGTCATGCTCTGAGTAAGTACTGGCTGGGTTACTGCAGACAAACATCCCTTCCAGAAAAGCCACATGCTAATATTTACAGCAGCTGGTGGTAGTTTTTAAAGAAGTTTCATTCCTAACCTCCATTCTCCTATCTGAAAACACTGCACCTAAGATTTCCAGGTCTCTGCGGTGGGAGCTTTTCTGCATGTCGCAGAAATCACTAGCTGGGCTTCGTGTCTCCTCGCTGCTGAGGGTTGGTACCTTGTGTGCTCCTGGAGGTGCTAGAGCTGCCAGATCCCCCTGAGCTCTGGGACCCTACGGGCATCTAAAGTAACGCCCTTCAACAGCGACGATGCACGGTGGAACAGCTATTGATACTTCTCTGAATTCAGCACATAGATTTCCTCTGTAACCGTTGTCTGAAGTTTAAATTACCCATATAAAATTATTTTACTTCAAAAACGTGTTATCTGTAGACGAGACGTGTTTGAGAGCCACACATGAGAGCATGCTTTTGCATCTCATGGTGCAACAGGAATCAGCTGAAGATTGATGGAGGAAAATCAAGTGACTGTTCTGAAAAGCCTACAGCCAAGCTCTATTTTTATACACACACATACATACCACCAAATAGTCTGGTTTCTTTAACAGAAAAGTCCTTGAATCCTCAGCTGCAGGCAGCTGATTGCTTGTACCTACCCCCAAATTAGAGTTTCTGCCAGTGAGAGGAGCTGAGGAAAAACATAACTTTTGTGCTGGAACCCTGTCTGGGGTGGGGGGAGAGGAGGACCTGGGTATTTTCAGTCATCGCTGAGTTATTCAGATGTTTAGTTAAAGCTTCTTCCACCAACAGCCTTAAAAGAGCTGGTGGATCTTACACCCAGTGTTGGAGGTATCTGTGTCCACCCGCAAGTAGCTCCCCCTCACCATTAGCTCCACTTTAAAAAGTCTTGAAGAGACAGTTCTGGTGGTGATTAGCATTGTGAAAAATGTATGTGTGGTTATTTGGTTTGAATTACTTTTAACTCTTCCTCCCCCTGCCATTATTGTAGCTCACAACAACATTTTTACTCACAAAGATGGCCCAAACCTGCAGAATTTCAATAATCCCCATGAGCCATGGAATAGACTCCATAGGACCCCACCGTCCTTCCCAACACCTCCACAGTGGCCCAAGCCCACCGACTCTGAGCGAAGCTCCTCAGTGACAAACCATGACAGAGACAGAGAGCGGGAGCGAGAGCCCGAGAAGAGGGACCTTTCTCTGAGTAAAGACGACAGAGACAAAGAGAGGTGAGCAGTGTGTGCTTTGGAGTGCTTTCTTTTCTGCTGTATTTTTTCTCATTTTTCCAATTGTAAAATGATCTTCGCAGCAAAATGTTGCTTGTCTTTGAAGCAGTGGATAGGCCTCTCCCTCAGATAAGCACAAGTCCTAGCAACGCAAAAAACCCTCCCTCTTTGCCTTTTAGGCTTTGTCCTCTGCGGAAATACGGTACGCCAGTCCCTGCTGGTAGGTTAACAAAAAGCACCAGGCTGAGGAAATGAGTGTGTCGCTGGGTTTTCAGGGTATATTTGTCTGTTCTCTAATGCAACTGCTTTAGGATTGCTGTATACTCTGAAATCATGAAGGTAGCATTGTTGTGCATCCTTTGGAGACCGTCGTACTTCTCATTAATGTACAGATATGCTGATGAATTCAAATGTTAGCTGGACAATAACGAGATAAAAATGCAAATGCTTGTATCTGGAGCAGTGTGCATGAATCCATTAGCAAAAGTGATTTTTAAAAACTGCATTGTAGACAAACCCTTATTAACAATGACAGGACTGCATCACCTGGGCTATAGATACTTTGTTAGCCTCCAGTTACATGATTTTGAAGATGTAAAGCCCTTTATATTTCAGAGCTCAGTTATTTCCAACAGGCTACTTCTTTGTAGACAATAACAGCCTGCAAGTCTTAGCTGTGTGTGTCTGACTAGCAATAGGGCATTCATAGTTTGCCTGGAGTGCTTTTAACAAGACCTTCAGGCAGTGCCTGTGAACAAGATTATATGGGAGCAATAGGCTGAAAATCATCTTGCTTTTAAATGGTAAATTGTCTGACACCCTGGCATGGATAGTCATCATTCCACTAAGCTCCCTTCTTGGTTTTAATGTAATTTGTTTCCAAACCAAAGTTACTTTACGCTCAAGAGTGTTCACACAGGGGATAACATCCCTATTACACTTCTATTAATTCAGCTTAAGCTGTCCCCAGCATCCCTGTTTGGGGCATGGTTTTGATAAACCACATCCTTGACTAGCGATCAGGACTACCACAGAGGAAGAAATCTGGGTTAGCAAATGCAATCATGAGGCATAAGTACTTACAGAACTCCCCAAAACACCTCCAGCTTTCACCACTCGGGCCTTACAGCTCTCGAAAGCAAACCCAGCATAAAACTTAGGCATCAGTGAGCCTCTCAGCTGCAGGATGCACTTCCCTCAATCACACCATCACACTTTGCGTTTAAAGTGTCTCTCATTCAGAGCAAAGTGCTTTTAAAAGGTATTATTTATTCTCCTTTTAAAGAGGTGAGAGTAACTATCGCTAATTGGCTTGCTCAAAAATAGAGGTATAGTTAGAAATGTGAACCCTCATACCTCTCTTTCTAAACCATGGACATTGCCATCAAACCCCTTGTTCCTTGTAGCAGCTCCTCTTGAAACAGAGGTCGATTACTCAGTAGTTTTGTGACCTGTTCAAGGATTTTTTCCTTAAGCACTTATGTTACCTGCCAAACGTGCCAACAATAAAAGCTCTCCTGCAGCTCTGCAGGAAAATAAGCATCATGTTGTCGCTGCTTCCAGTCAACATGGTTTTTTCCCTATAGTATGTAAAAGGTAGTGCGTATCTTTTGGTGTAGCATCACAGATACAGCTGGTGCTAAGCAGAGCTTTTCAGATCGCTTTCTGAGCAATCTTGAATTCACAGCTAGACACAGCACGATGCATGTCCAACGTCACATGTATGTGTGCTCACACAAAACCAAGGATGTGTGTTCTCTCTTCTTACAGAGACCTCATGGATAAAAACAGACATTCAAACAGATCCTCGCCGGCATCAGCTCCAGTGACACATCAGATAAGCAATCTCATCCGCAGCAACAGCCAAACCTCCAGTGATCCCATCAGGCAGGTTAGCCTCGGTGAGAGGGAAAGGTCCAAAGAACCTGAGCGAGAGCACCCTGACCGGCTGAGAGAGCCGCCCATAGCAGAACACAAGATTAAAGAGAGCCGTTCCCCAGTGAAGGAAACTCCAAGCCATGATAAGAGACCCTCTGAGGACAACACAAAGCCAGTAATCCAGTCTGTATCCCCATACAGCAAACCTGCACTAAGTGAGAGCTTGAAGCTTACCAATTTAATGAGCAAAGACATGGAGAGAAAGACAGAGCTTCCCAGCGACCTCCAGAAGATTAAGAATGACATCAAAGTCAAAGAGGAGAGGAAGGAAGATAGTGATGTGCTGGTGGTAGGGTCTGAGCCTTCACAGCACTCCCGATCAGTGGAGCATCCCCCACCACCTACTTTGCATGGATTATCATTGCCTCACTCGATGGCTGCCTCTATGCCCATCTCCATGGGCAGCGTGCACCAGATGAACAACATGAATGTTCTGGACCGCAGCAGAATGATGACCCCGCTCATAGGCATGAATCCTTTATCAGGAAGAGAGAGGCTGCCACATCCTGGATTTTCTTGGGACCCGATGAGGGACCCATTGCGAGATGCCTACCGGAGCTTAGACCTGCACCGTCGAATGGACTTCCAGCTCCGGACGGATCCTATCCATAGGTTCCCTACCACCTCTGGATTTTATGACCACGAGCGTTCCTATAGAGACAGGGAGCCACACGACTATAACCATGAAAACCTTCTTGAAGCCCGCCGAGAGCAGGAGCGGTTGCGGCAAGTGGAGGAAAGAGAGCGCTTGCACTTACGGGAAGAACTTGAGCGTGCCAGAATGCACCACTTGCACTCGTCCCCCATCGAAAGTCACCTGGCACACGTGCCATCCTTCATGCCTCATTTAAGCGGGATGCATTACCCCAGACTGAGTCCATCCACTGCCATGCACAACGGGATTTTAAATAGGAACCCACCAACCGCAGCGCTGAGCGCCCCACCACCGCTGGTCCCAGCGAGCAGCACCAGACCTGCCTCCCCACGCAGGACTACTCCACTCACAAACTCAGAGTCCAGGGACTATTCCCCCTCTAGGAACCCCAAAGAAGTAGAGGCACGATAGTCCCCAACATTGAATTTTAAACTCGCCTGTATATAAAACAACCAACAACAACAACAACAAAAAACCCAACAAACAAACAGGAAAAAAAAAACCA
>VZRU01006677.1:0-31650 GCA_013398155.1 Pedionomus torquatus | reverse complement strand
AAAAAAAAAAAAAAAAAAGAGCCTCAAAAAACTCTGAGACAAGTGATTTTTGAGAAAAGCTCAATTTGTTGAAATAAAAGAATGAGTAATTTTAACTTGAGAGGGAATAAGCTCAGCTGGGCACCACACTGGAGTCTTGTGCTGGGTAAGACCAAACCTCAGGGGATCGGGATCCCTTCCACCTTGGCTTAATGGTATCAGGAGCGTGGAGATACCGGAAATTCCTTTTTTAAAATTGTACCATAAGGCAAAAAATCCTCTTCTATATCATGTCCCTCTAACGCTGGGAAAGTCCTTTCATCCTGGTCAATGGCTCCTAAACAGAAATGCAGGAACCACCATCACCTGTAAAATCCTTCCTCGGGCTTGCTGAATTACTGTCACAGACAAGGGGCCAATGCAATGCTTTGGCAGGAGGATGAAAGGATTTAAGAGTGTTTCCTTAATGGCTTGTTGAATGAAAAAGCTGGAAGGAAACTGACCCAAAGCATTTTAAGTTCCCTTCTGGAATCTGTATTGTTCTTTGCATTTCACTAATATGAGCTGCAAGCTGAAAACCTCCTGCCAGCTTTTAAGGATGCATTCGGTCCCCTGTGTGTAGATTCCCACAAAACCCATTAGGATGCAGGCAGCTATACCTTCCCTATCAGCTAACAAAGGACTAGCAGAAAGTGAGAGAATAAGTAAGCAAATCTCCTGCCATAACTCAGAAACAAATATCAACACACACCACCATCAAGGCCACTGTGAAGATCAGCTGCCTTTCCACCGGCCTGACAATGTTGGTGGGTACTTGGTCATAGGCAATGAGAGCTTCTACACCGACTGCCAGGTGAACAGAAGAAAAGGGAGGAATTTCATGGGACATTTTTCAAAACTAAGATGGCTCAGGATTTTTGGTTTGTTAATATACATCTAAGAAACTACAGCGTATGAAAAATGTCTGACAACCTCATCTGATTGGTGGACTGGACAGGGAGATGACAGTACCATAAAATATATTGTTATGGCTCCCATTTCAAAAACTGCACCTTTAGGCTTGGCACATGTGACTGGTAGCCCTAAAAAGGCTAAAAGCCCCGCACTTGCTGTCATGGGGCTGCACAGGCTCACCATGTGTTTGCAGCTGAGAAAGCAGGGGCTGAAAGCAGTCCAGCTAGTCAAGCAATTAATTCAGCCAGTGGAGATAGGTCTGGAGGTCACACACAGCCCCATTAGCCTTTCCAGGAGCTCAGCGTTTTCTGCTGTGTCCTATGGCGCTTCACTGATCAAACCCTGCAGAATTTAAAGGCCAAGCCTCATGCAGGACCCAGTTAGACACAGAATTGGTATCTCGTCTCTGGCCAACAAGTCAGGCACTGGGCTGCCAGTGGCACACGCCCAGGGCACGGCAGAACAACAGGAGGAACCAGACCCCCTCCCGCTTTCATCCACAAAATCCACAGGCCTATTTGGACCACTACTGATGGATCCTGTGGCAAAGACACTGTACAGTTTTTCTGCACCCTGCCTCCAGAGTGTTCACTGGATGACTTCACGCAGCCAGACATGGCCAAAAATATGCCTCTGTGAACTAATGAATTGGTTTAATTGTCTGCCAAACCTGCGAGCAGCCAAAAGTAACAAATTAAAGTTTACAATCCTGTGGTCTCATTTACAAGGGGATAATACAGCAACTGTTTATTTTGTGAGATGTTGGAGTGAGTTGGGAGAAAATTACAGCCTCTATATAATATTAATAATAATCATCATCATAAAAATACTTTTAATAGGAAACACCGATGGTTGTTTTGCTCCATTAACTTGCGCTATTGTTTCAGCCCGTCTAGCTGCCGACTCAGCAGGGCAGGGGGTGTTGATTCCCCAGAGGCAAAACTGGCTCCACAGCCACAACAGCTTCACGCTGTGGTGCTAGAGTTTAATAATCACCATGGCTGTAGCAAGGCAGCATCCGTGGGAGGATCTGCGGGGCCAGATGAAGCTTCACAGGGCCATGTACAGAGCTCCAGGGGAGGAAAGGGATGCCTAGAAGCTGCTGGGAGACTTTATGGCCGATGTCCCCAGCCCATCTCCTAGCTTATTTTGAGCCGCTGCGTCAAAACCCCTGGCTACTTGTTCCCCTGTGTACAAGCTGCCCCATGCTGGGGCTCCCCCAGGTTCCCTCCAGCCACAGGCTCCAGAGAGGTGGGGACTTGTGAGAAGGCCTTTGGGATGGGAAAGGGCCCTAAATACGAGAAAACCGCAATAACTGACTCTTTTCTTCTGTAAAATAGATGAGGCCCATAGGAAGCTCGGCAGCTGGGTGAACGGCTGTGTCGCCAAAGGCAGCTGAACGGGAATGTGAGAGGGGGAAAAATAAATAAATACGTCCGTACATCCCCATGAAATGAATCCCTCCCCATTCAGCCATTTCCCTTTATTTCTTCCTTTTAGAAGCAAGGTTATCGGGTCTAACATCACATCCAAACATTTCAGCACTAGCATTATACGGGATGCTCCGAGGTCAGCGCCTGCAGCTGTAAACTCATTAGTCTTGTCTTTTGTGAGAGAAGAAAGCCTCTTCATTCCTCTCTCGCCCCTTTCCCCCCTAATTAAAATTAAAGTATTTCCTGGCCAAAAGTCATTTCTGCATTCATTCATCTCAATTCTTTTCTGTTTGGAGAAACCACCCTCTGGTACTCCGAGGGTGTTATGTATACAAACTATAAACTCTTAATGGTCCTGCAGTGTGTTATGGCTGGCCTAAAGAGCTAAAGCAGGCTCTGAAAAAAGTGGTTCTTGGCAACGCCGTGTATGGAGTTCAGGCTCATCAGTCATATGCAATTAGAGATTAAAAGTGCTTGATGGACTATAGGGGAGACCAGCACGGAGGGAGATTAGGAATGTAGGAGAGAAAAGGCAAACAAAAGCTTTTATCTCTGCACAGCAGTTGCTACTACAAAAGCAGCGGCAAGAGGACAGGATTCATTTTTCCCAGGCGCCCACAACCTTTCTAGGCTGGAGGGCCAGGGCATGCTGGTCGCAGTGCCCCATCTCCGTCCTGGCGACCACCCACATCTCAAGGGGGGCAATGAGAGACCTCAGGGACCCCCAAGGCCAATGGCTTCTGCTAAGGGAATGCTCGGGACCGCTGGGTGCAGGAGGGGGTTCATTCCACAGCACAGGCTTTTGAGGCCCTGTCACCAGCTGCCCAGGGAGACACTGCCTGACAAACTCCCCCCAGCTGCTGGCAAGGGCTAATCTGCCCAAAACAGAGGCACCTGGGGGGCATCAGGAGCCTGAAAACTTTATAGGAGAGGGGAGGGAACACCATTTCTTCTTGCTAGAGTAAAGGAGTGTTTCTCAGTTGGGGTCCTGCTGCTTTGAAGCAGAAGAGGTTGGCTGGCACATAAATGCTTCAGAAAGGTTTGTGGCCATTTATTCCCTGTGTGTTGCTGAGTGTGTGGGTCTGCTCTGCTCTGAAACGGCTGTTGCAGCAATGCAGCTCCCTGCTGAGCAGCTATGGATGGGCAGGAGCAGGATAAGAGAAAAAGTGAGATAAGCAGTGGGGATGGACAGGGGCTGTATTATACTTCTCCCATCAAATCTTTTGTCTATGCAACATCTCCAGTTTTGGTCAGGTTTAAAAAATTGGGCGAATGTGGGCTATAGCAGAGCCAGTTGAGACATGTTTGGGTTTGCAGTTTTGAGGTTAGCTTTTTTAGGCTATTCAGTGGGAGGTCAGCGCAGAGCACACCTTGGATGGACGTGCCACACAATGTAATTTTCTTTGTGGTGAAATGTATTTGTTCTGTTAACAGATTCATTTTGATCTAAGACAATTCTTGGCCCTCACTAGAAGGGAAATGAGCTGGGAAGGGCAGCCTTCAACCCGAGGTAAAATGCAGACCAGTCACCAGGGATTAAGTTTCCTCTGTGCCACTGGAGTACCTGTGTGCTGGAGACTTGTAGTAACTGTCAGGACTTGGAGCACCCTCAGGGCTTCAGTGCCTTCAGCTGGATCGCTGACTTAGTGGCAAATTAGGAGGTGGGCTCCATCAGTTATCTGCTGATGTTGCCTGGTAGGTCCCTTACAGAGACAAGGACACAGCTCAGCCTGCAAAAGTGCATGAGACTTCTGTCTTTCTTCTCTGCATCTTCAAACACCTTCATGCTTTGTGTAGGAGGAAAGTGCGAGACAGCTCCTCTGAGCATGGTGGTCACTGCAGTCCGATAAACCATTTTCTGTGTTATCAGGAGACACAGGTGCGACTTGGCACTTTGTGACCTTCTTGGTGAGACTAAGAGTGTCAATCCATGAAAAACTGGGAGGCTTCTCTCCTTTCTCCCCACAGCTCATTGCTCCTTGCATCCATTTGCTTTTCCTGCCCACAGAGAGCAAAAGAGACAGGGAGGCACTTGGCCTGCCCAGCCTGAAAGAAGGAGCTGACTCTTTATGGAGTTTCAATTATGGGAGTCTCAATCAGCCATTAGAGGTTCATTTAAATGGGTTTTCTTCAGCATTAATAGGCTACAGTAGTGCATTCATAGCCAACTTTCTTCAGGTTTTGCAGAAAGTGGCATAAGTGGGTTTCTTCGAGTATATGTGATTGCTCATAGCTGCTGAAGTTGATTTGAATCACTTGCTACCAAGCTCACCAATGTAGCTGGTAAATTGTGCATTATTAAATGGGGGAAGGGAACAAAGCTGTGTTCTCCCAGGGAAGAAAACGCAAAATTTCTCATCAGTGAAGAACGATTCCTCTCATCAGCACCATCTGAGAAAGGCCATAATGAGCTATTTGTAGCTGAGATCAAAAGCCTGCAGTCTTCTACATTCCTGATCAGTCCTTGTGCTCTGAGATTCTGCACAGAGCCAGCCATGGGAACAGGTAAATCCAACCAGCAGTGCTATATGTGCAGCTAAGAGCGTGCTTATGTCTGTGATCCTTGGCCACTCTTGTAAGACATCAGTCCTGTCCTCTGTACAGTGGATGGTGGCTCTGCCTGTCTGGTCAGGACCACTTACTGATTGTAAATTCTGCATGGAAGAGGGATTCAGCCCCTTGCCCTGAGTATTTGTGCTTGTTTAAGTAACAAACATATTTGGAAGGTTTTTCTCTTTAAGGTGTTGGAGAGAAAGCATCTGTCATGCAGGAAATAACTGACTCTTTGGGAAGCTGGTCTTGCTCTCACCCACACAAACTGCCCAAGGGTCAACCAGCTCACTTGGACATCATGCATGAGGTCATGGAGCTGATACTTGGAGAGGGACTGGTCTCCATTACTACAGTAATGAGATTATTGCTTTGGACTGATATTCTTAAATGCATTTTATGTGGCTTCAATCCAGACACCCCCACCTCTGACCCCAGCTGCAGCAGTGACTGGGTACGCATATAACTTGCTCTATGTTTGGATGGCACTGACATAGAATTAGCGTTTTGAATACAGTGCATAAGTACAGGGATTGCTGGATCCCACCGCTCCATCAAGCCTGGAGCCCTGCTTGAGTGTCCCAGCATGCAGGGGCCTCTGTAATCAGGTGCCATGCGGCACTTGCATGAAGCACGGTGGTTATTAATGTGTTGCTCTGCGACAGCAAGCCCCGCATGCAGGCTGCTGCTCAGCCCCGGGGGACTGTGGGCACCGTGCGTCTCGCTCAGCCTCATGGCCTGATGGATGGACCTGTGTTAATGAGCTCCGAAGGGAACCACATGGAGTCCTCCCTGCTGAAGGCACAAGCCTCCAAGGGAGGGAGTTAAAAGGGGGCAAAAAAGAGCAGTAGAGAAAAGGGATAGACTCCAGATAGCTCCTTGGGGGATGTGAAGGTTGTGCTTGATTAAAAGCAGTGCTTTATGAAAATGTTATTTGCTATGCTTGGAAGATGACATTCAGTGCAATAAGAGTGTACGGCAAACCTAATATGCTCCCTATGGAAAGGGCTGGTGTGTGTGCCTCTGAATGCATCCTGCCCTCTTAGCTTTGATCCCTTGTCTTTAGCAGCTGGGTTTCTCCTGCTGGTGCTGGGAGGTTCTGCTTTCTCCCAAATATATAGGCATTCTTTCTCTTTGCCCATGTGCAAGCAATGATGCAGAAAGGGTCTTTGATCAAGACATTCACAAGAGCAGAGAACTGCAACGGCCTCTCTGGGGCACATGGTTGACTGGTATCAAAATCTTCAGCCCGCAAATCCTGTCCTGAACTTGCAGGGTGTATTTGTTTTGGGTGCTGTCAGCTTGGCTACACCAGCATTTCTGGAATGAGCCTTTCAGAAGGTGATGCACAGATCTACTTCCAAGTAGTTTGCACTAGACTTTGTCTGGACGTGTTTGGTTTTTAATGCTTTCCCAGAACACTTGTAAATTTTTATTTCTGCTGAGAGCAGGAGAAGCTAGCTGCTGTGCACAGAATAAAGTTGATTGTCTACAAAGTTTAATGCTGTTTTCTTGCTCTATTATTTGGCCATTCCGTGTTTGTGCGAAACTCTGTTTTAAAGCTCACTCAGAGCTCCTGGGCTATGCAAGGAAGAGAAGGAGGGAAAACTATTTCTCTGCTCTGCCAAAATATACAAAATTTTTATGTACCATGATGGAAAGTTACGGTGAAAAGGGCTGGACCTGAGACAAGAAACATTTCTTTAATTTTCCCTATTTTTTTTAAACAGGATTTGCTGTTGCTTTGAAAGCCTCCTGCTATTTTACAGGCAATAAAAAAGAGAGACTGAAAATATTTATTTCCTGAGATTTGCTCATTTCTCAATCTCTGCTAAACTGCGCATGCCTAGCAAAGGGAAGGGATGGTGTGAGCCCAGGGGACCCTTCATCCAGCTGGGGAGACCAAAGTTTGCCTGCCTGGCCCTAATAAGTGAAAATTTTGCTGTGCTTTGCAGCCCTCCAGCTGCCCCATGCAGCTCTGGCATCCCCCGAGGACCTGACCTGCCTCCCCAAAGTCGCAGGAGCTCCCGGGTGCTGAGACGGCTGAGTGGGTGAGCAGGCTGCCACCTTGGCTTCTACACTGGTGACTGCTCTTGGCTCACAGGTAAGCCACAAGATTTTACACAGTCAGGTGCCTGCCCTTTCCTTGGCCAATAATGTCATCTAGTGCCCTTCTCATGGTCTGACAGGGGTTACAAGTAGCAACAGGTTGCCCCGGTCTGGTCCATCTCCCCAGCCCAGGGAGTTGCCTTCTGTGGTCACCATCACACTGGGGCTCCAGTGCGATGGTGACCTTGCCCTTGGCTTCTCTCAGTAGATCCCCCCTGGTGGCAAATCCAGGTCATGGACATGGAGGCCAAACCTGCAGCTGCATGTTAGGGTTCACAGACTGTCTCAGAAACATGTGCCGTAAATGAGAGGATGTGTGAAGTCAAAAATCTTTTCCTAAGATTCTTGTACAGTTTAGTCTTCCTTTGGCCTACAGCTTTACTCTTACTTGTTGCCATTGGTTTTGGCTGAAAATTACAAAGCTAAAAGAGCATCTGTTCCAAATAATACCGGTCAGGCTTCTGGATAACAGCTCAGCAGCTTCCTGCCAGGAGCAGTTGCTGTGGCCTCTTGATTACTCTTCAGATGTATTCAATGTTTTGGGAAGGATAAGGGAGTATAGGAAGATAGGAAATATTTGTTCATAGACAGCATAGATATGAAAGGCCCAAACATCTCTGTGAGGGTATGTTTAAAAACTACATGGTTATTCAAGGGGAAAGAACATAGTACAGCCTTTGAAGAGCATTAAATAAAGATATTATTTTCTAAATTGGCTATCAAATACTATGTGAGTACAAAATAATATCAGTTGGGGGAATTTAACTCTAAAAACTCTTAGTATCTAAAGATACCATCTTTATTTAAGTTGCTGCTCTCTAGGCATGAGGCATCTTCTTTATCTGGTTTTGATAGGAAAATGTCCAAAAATGTGTTTTCTTCAGCTCACACCAAGGGAGATAGTAATTAAAAATTTCTGAGCTGCAATTTCAGTTAGGAAGGTCATCATGCTTGCCTGCACACCTGAACCTCAGAGGATTATTATTATATTTTTTTGTTTTAGTATCCTGTAAAGGTTGGGGAAATGCTGTCACTGCAGCAGATCCCTCCAGCCTGCCTACTGAGTAGTCCATTTGCCTCTGACACAGCCTGTCCTGCAGCACAGACAGGGCTTGTCGGGCAGCAGAGCATTGTTGGTTGTCACAGACAGACCAGCTACTTGTCCCTGTCTCTCTGGCTTGTTCAGGAGGTCACTCAAGTAGCAACACCTCTCTAATGCCTCTCTGGTTAGAATAGCCAGCAGTGGGATCTGTGCCTTCTTTTTTCCTTGCGGTGGTGCTGCAGGAGAGCTGCTGGGCTCCTGCCAGCCCCTGCCTGCTCCCCTGGTGCTAAACTCCCCTTCCTGGCCAGGCTCCAGCAGGGTGTCTCATGTTCAGCCAACTCCAAACACACACACACACCCCTGCCGAATGCTTCGGTATGATGTTTTTCTTCACTTCTGAAATGTTTGAAGGCTCACTTGTGCCATTCCTTATGAATCCACTGGTGTTGAGGACCTGTGCCCATTGGAGGTGTGTGGCTCCATTCAGACCTCATGTGGCATCTGCCTTTCCTTTTAAAGAAGTTTTATTTGGGGCAGAGAAGAGGGAGGCAATCCCAATAGCAGGGCAACTGCACCCCTTCTTGCAAGAAGATGCACATTCTGCTCCTGGAGAGTGGCCAGGGCTGACACATCCCAGCTGTAGACTCAGGCTGCTCTTCAGTTTTACTGGGGGCTAAACCAAAACTCCCCGTCTTCTCACCCTTATGTTCTTTCAACTGCAAAACCTACTTTGTAGCAGCTTAGAGCTTTATGATGGGAATTCTTTAATTGATATACCAGACCTTAACTGGCATCTTCATTTGTAGCTTTGATTTTAACAGGAGCAATCGTGTGACTTTGAGCATGCATGTGAGTGGGTGCCCTATAACACAAGCTGGGCAGTGATGAGATATATGCCACCATGCACACCTGAACCAAATTTGTCAGCTCTGAGCTTCAAAAAATGCTAGTTTCTTGAAATTTCTAAAAGTACAGAACAAAGCCTGATGGTGTGGGAAGATTAAAGCTCACCTGCTCCTCCTGCCCCACCTGCCCTTATCCCCTTAAAGATATTTATTAGCAAGGTTGACAGCTAAGTACAGCCACAAGTTGTACAAAAGTTAAAATTCCAGTTCCTAAACAGAATAAATGGGATGTCAAAGTCTGACCCTGCTCCTGCCAAAATGCTTGGCTTCAGTCACACAAGATTAAATCCCAAAATGGTTTTCATTTTAAGTAGGAAGGGGCAATGGCAAGAGCTGCACCTTTGTCACAGTCCACTGTCCCATTGCAGAGTTTGACTTGAGCTGCCCAAGTTAATAGCTGGATACCAGGGATTACTGCGTCTCCAAATCAGGGGGGGGGTTATTGATGGGATCTTGTGTACACAGATCATGCGCTCATCTCCATTGCTGCCAGGTGGAAATGCACAGCAGGTTCTTCATGTTTCCTGGGACTTGTAAGAGGATTGGGTTTTTTTGCTAATTTACTTGCCTCCTGGTTTCTCTTGGATGACAGTTGTTCGAGAACATGCTTGCATGTTTCTGAGTATTATTTCTCTCCTTCAGTTCTGATTATTCCCTATCACACAGTACTTTTGTTATCTGTTTGGATGGTTAAACCTGAGATGAGATGGAGTAAAAAGTTATTACACTGAAAAAATGAAACTTCTAAATTTTTTGGCTGAATTCCCTTGACTAAATTATGTGGGTTTTTTATTTGCTGTAGCAGGTCCCCAGGCTCCTGACTAATGCTGCAAAATGTTAATGGTTTTGGTCAGTTCCCTGCACTCTCTCACCCACTCTCCAACCAATATCATGGTCTGTCCCTCCTGAGTGGTTGGAGGTTTTTTGGTTTGTGGGTTTTTTTGGTTGTTTTTGGTTTGGGGTTGTGTGTTCGGTTTTTGGGTTGTTGTTGTTTGTTTTTAATCTCTGCTTCCCCACTGCATTCATATTAGTGCAGCTCCATTAGTGCTAGCACACATGGGTCATGTGGCTACCCCTGAGCTATCTAAATCTGTACCCTAAACTTCACAGTGTGCAGATCATCAAAGAAATGGTAAGAGGGAAGTGCCAGATTATGCCTGTCACATGACTGTGGCAAAGAACAAATATTTTCTTGCAATCCTGTTGTGAAGCCTGAGGTAGACAGCTGAGCCTTTCAAGGGTAAAACTGATATTGCAGAGTTGAGCTACAGAACAGCACTGCAAGGAGTAGATTCCTGGGATGTTATGGCAGACCTGGCTGAGGATGCCAAAAGGCTTTGTTCAAGATGGAGGCTGAAGGTTACATCCTCATTTGGAGCATCTGGAGTATGGGAATAACCAGAGCTTCCCTGGCAAAGAGCAGTCCTGAGTTAGGGACAGCCATGGGGTAGGAGAAACGCTTTGGGAGTCACTTGTACAAAGCACAATCCCCCACTAATTAACAGGAAGGTTTCCATGTGCTATAAATTCCAAGAGGCTTTGCTTGGCAGCCCTGTTGATCATCCCCTCTAAGAAGGGAAATTTGGGCATTTTAATAATTCTTTGTTGCCTGCTGTGTACTGAGCACAGACTTTTGCATCTGCCCTGCTGCTAACCTACCAAGCAAATGCTTTAGGGGAGCTGTTTTCCTCCACTTGTGGTGTGGGCACGTGAACAGCTGGCAAAGCTAAGCCATATCCCTCCTACCTCCCATGTGCTGGAGAGGTTGAAACCTTGCTGAAATGTTCATTTTTCTAATGTCCTGCAAGACACAACACAGCCCTGTGTTCTGGGGCCTGTCGTGCACAAGCCAGCTGCAGGCGGTGAGAAGGCAGATTACAGCAGCATCGGATCAAATCTTTGTCTTTATTCCCATACCAAAAAGCCTACAAACAACTCTTCCTCTGAGTTTTCCATGAAATGAAGCTCAATATTCACAAGGCAGTGAAAAGCAAAAATACCTAAAAAAACAACTGGGAGACTTGTTCTTCCCCAAACCATGCATTATAAATGTAGGAAACCCACAACTAGAGTTGCACTTTCAAGACACAGCTCAGAAAAGCTCAAGAAGAGCACACACATGCATGAAAAAGGTGATTGCACAGGTATGACATCCAAAGCAGCCTCAACCTGACCCTGCTGTGACCTAGATAATGACCACAAATTTGTGATTTAGGCTCGATTACTTCAAACTGAGCTTTAAACCAGCAGAGGGACTTTTTTGCTTTGCTTCCTTGTCCCTTTGCAGCAGTGCTAGGGGCAGTTTTGGTGTGAAATGGCCAGACAAAGCAACCTGGAGTTGCTGTGCAGCTGCAGAACATCTCCACAGGGACAGGGAGATCATCACAGCTAGAAGCAGGAGTTTGCTACCACCATCACAGGGTCGTCTCCTGTGTGCTGCCCAGCTCCTGAAGTGCATCTGGTACTAGGGTGAGAGGTACCTGCTGTAACTGGGATGCATTAGTGAACTTGGAGCCAAACTTGTAATTAATTCAGTGATTTACAGGCTATGCCAGACCTTGCACCAAAGGCTTCTGTGCTTTACGTGAGTTGCATTCCTGCCTCAGTTTCTCCTCTCTACAATAAAGCAGAGTAAAAGGTACAGTGGCAGCCCTTAATGGAGCTTCTGGGGACAAGTGTGATATTAAAGTAGGGGGCAGCTGATCCAGCTCTCCTACCAAAGCATCTGCTACTGCAGCCCTGTCTCATCCCAGAGAACAGCCTTCCCCCCGTGCAGGCCATCCGTCATGGGGAGGTGGTGGGTGCCTGAATTCTTGTGTCACAATAACTCCACTTTCATTACTTGAGCTTATTTGTAGCCTATATAATCATAGCAATTAGATGCAACCACTCTTAGCTGCATAGCTTAATTACAACTAATGCACATCATTTAAATTAATTTTAATTATACAGAAAATGTGAAGAGTCTGTTATTCCATTGTTAAAATCATTTGGGACAAACAAGACTAAAGTGCTAAATTTCATAAAGGACCTAGTTATTAATTTTAACTCACTAATGAATGGATGTGTCTAAATTCTCCAAAGATGTAGTCTCTACTTCAAGAGTTAGTGCTGTAGGTTTATGGATGTACTGGCTTGTACAGAGAGATTCTGGACCAGCTTTACATGCAAAATAAGAATGGCCCATAGTGCTGTCTCAAGCGATATTTCTACAGACATTATTTCATGTTAATTAAAAGTAACCACCTTAAAATTAACATCCACTGCTGCTGAAATACCACTGTGTGGATGCTCTTCTGACAATAAATGTAGGCATGACCACTTATTTGGAATAATTTTGGATTCTAATTAATCCAACAATTTTCTAAGACATTGAAATCTACCTCCTACTAGCTCATTTCTATTTAGTCTTTGAAAGCAAATGTTTAATGCTCCTTGGGCAAATTTGGAAAGTCTTATTTATGATATGTGCTATTTTTATTTGCACTTATAAAAACCACTCCCTTAGAAATAAAATGTTTCTGGAGTTTGCTACATTAAAAGGAAAAGAAAACATAGCAGAAACTTTGAGTCCTGTTTTAAAGCATAAAAGGGTTTATCTTATCTAGAGCAACCGGTACAGGATAACCAGTGTTATCTTATCACCACATATTGATGTCAGGGTTTAAAAGGACTTGAGGCTGTTATGCTACACGGAGCAGAACTCCTACACTGATAAACACTGATAAAGCCTCAGTGCTCTAATCTAAACTACACCTTCTTTCTGCCCCAAATACACATGAGAAGAGCCAGAAGCGTTTTTCCTAGCACAGCACAATCCTCTGAGCAAGGGTGGGCTCCTTGGCCCAATGGTGCTGCTGGGGAAGGACCCCAAGGCTTCCTCAAGGAAAAGAGGTGAAATCTGTTTCCAGGCTGAGCTTTGCCCATGGCCATTGCTGAGCTCCAGCATCGCAGGAATCATCTGAACAGACAGCACGGGGTTTTGTCAACAGGCAATGTTCATGTGAGAAGGTAAGAAATGGGCTTAAAGCCAATTACCTTCTTGGAGTGGTAGCAGCCCACACTTGCAAAGCTGACTGTACCAGCTTCAACCCTCCAGCAGCCTGGCTGGAAACATCTGTAATTCCTTCAGGCAGGGACATGCAGCTTTAAGGCCTGGAGAAAGAGACGCCCATAGAGTGAACCAGGTCCTGCAAAGTGAGAGCCTGGTGGGTGGAGGGACCAGGATGAGAATCCAGGTTGTATACATGGTCTCTTCTTGGCTGTATATCATGGGTGCCAGTGATTGATGTTAACGGAATTTCCCTATATTGAACCATTGAATCAGCCTTATGGAGGAGCAGGATGGATCCCAATTAACAGCAGACTGACATAAGAGTGCCCATGCATGCTAATGACCTCAAGGGTCCCACTTTGCCTTGCAGGGCTGGCCACTGCACTCTAGCATTGCTCACCCATAAAACCAACAGGCTTTGGGCATGGCCTGGGCTTGCCCCAAGGAAGGGATTTCCAGAGAGGAACCCTGTAGTACAGGCACGGGAAGACTGTGTGATACTGATGGCATTGAGCATGGTGGAGCTGAAGGGAAACCCAGTCATGGACAAGGTCCCTGTGTCACTGCTGCCTGCACACAACCTCTCCATGGGAGTGGTACAGCATCATGAGGCAAAGGGCAGAAGGCAGAAGAAACAAGGATGTACAATACTGGTAACCAACATGAAAGCTCATGGCAAGGACTAAAGTACAAGGCTAAGATAGTCACACTGCAGAGGTCTGAAATGTAGTACAGAGGACACCCACATAATCTATGCATGAACTCAGAGCTTGACACCTCTTGCCTGCTTGTGCAATTCCAATTAAATGTGTGTGCATTAATCTCTCTGTTCTTAATAAAAACTCACTTCCTTGCTCTCTCTCACCTCCATTTTCTGCCAACTGCAGATAAAACACCCCAGCAGCCCTCTGCTTATTTGATCCTAAGGTGAAGTGATCAAACAAGCTTCCAACCTCACCGAAGGATCACACAGAATGAGAAAGTGGGCTGCAAGGCAGATTAGTGAAATCGCTTCCATTACAGCTCCAAGCACAGACGTCTGCTGTCTTGGCAAGTTTCTTTTACAACAAGCGTAACTTTCCTCCTTTCTCCTTCAGTTTTGCTGCAGCATCAAAGTCCCTTTTTCTGGGTGCTCAGGATAAAACCCCCACATTTTGGAAGCATGGTGTGGCACCTTCAAAAGGCCTGATGCTGCACTACCACAAGCTGCATGAGCTTCTTTTATTTCAGTATAGCTGCTCCATCCAGATGTAGATGTCACGACGCATATGGTACAACATGCATCCTTTTGGTGTTGCCTAGAGCTGACAGTGCGATTCCCAGCCGTGTGGCAGCAGAGCCACCGCTGCTACGGTCCTGGGGACCAAGATTCCGCTCGCTCTTTCCATGCTTTTTTTTTATAAACAATAGGTGGCAATTTTACCAATTAAGTGCGTGGGGAAGCAGCAAGCTTGGATCAGATGCACACAGCAGCTGCCACAGCATGACTGCGTAGCGCAGGGAGGCTGCAAGCACTTAAGCAAGACAGAATTATCATAGCACAAGATTAGTTCAGATATTATAAAGCACTGTTCCACTTCCAACAGCTCCCCACCAGGAAATCTCCACCCATCCCTGCAGTTAAGATATGTATCTGTCTTGCAGTGTTAATTGTGCTGGCCTGCCACTTTGCCATGGTTTATGTAGGCGGCCCAACTTAACAAACCCGGACAGTGAGGGCATTCCAGTGCTGTGGTGGATAGTCCAAAAATGAATAAATGGAAGTCATGTAGTTCTGCTGAACCTGTGGTTTAAAGCTTCTAATTGCTAACTTTCATCTTTTACCAGCATAAATAATAAATGTGGCATGTTCCCCATATTCCATCACCACCACATTATTAAAGCAATAAAACAATTTCAAAGGTGTGGTTATCATAAGCTAATGGCACCTCTAGGGGATTAGTAACATCCCAGGAGGCTTCTTAGTCTTAAAAAACCCAATACCCCCTGTCAGTCTCTATTAGCTCAGTCATGTGAGAGTGTGTGCACAGAGCTCCCTGCTCATGCTATGCCGCTCGGCACACAGGACAAGTTAAGTGACACAACTGCAGGCATAATTAGGTCAGGAGATGCTTCCAGGCAGACAATTAAATAAGGGAGAGGAACCCTGCAATCACAGGCAGCTAGGATTAAGTATACATGCAGGTAGCCCAGCTGCCTTCAAGTCACTGCAGCTTTTTTTCAGCCCAATTCAGAGTAAAGGGAGTCTCCCCTCTGAAGAGATGGTGAGGGGAGCAAGTGCTGCCATGCTGAGCACTGTAGTGGGAGTGTAAAGAGCTCTCCTTGCCGCACACTGGGGAGCATCTCCTCAAGATCAGGTCAGTGGGGAGGGAGTGGATGACTTGGAGAGGGCCAGTGGCCTGCCTAGAAGCATCACTTTATGAGGATTTGCAAACCCATGCTTAGAGTAAAGCTGGCTGTGGTGATGAGCCTGGTGTCTGCCCACACCAGGTGACTTGGGAGCAGTGACCCCTCGGTGGATGTCCCTCCCCAAGCAAGAACCTCTTGCTTCCTGATAGTTTCTGTAATCTGGGTGTGACATCAGGGGGAATCACATTAGTTTTAGTATCTGCTGGGGCGTTAAGACCAAGGTATTTAGCACATCAGAACAACAGTATTAGCAAACAGACCTTCATTTAAGGTAATTATGCACCAAGGAGACTGCCTTATCTTTCATCTCCTGTTTATTTTGCTAACAGTCACCCAGATTCTTTAAGTAATACCTTCCCTGCTATCAGTTATCAAAGCAATGATGGAGGTGAAGACAGCTGAATGCACTAAGCTCTTGCACAGCAGAAGCCTCACAGGTGGGAGGAGGAAGGACAGCTGAATAAGGGTGAGAGAGGAGGACTGTCTAGCTCTGTCTTTGTCTGTCTATCAGCAATGCTAAGCCGGGAGCCCTGATCCTAGAGGACTTTGCACAGCCTGGAGCAGGGATGGGATGTGGAGGACGTGCTGTAGAGGCTTCAGGTGAGAGGAGGTATTTGCTAATTGCTATTGCAAATGATCACAGTGGCTCTTCAACTCCCACTGTGCCCACACTTCACTATCATCCCCAGTAAAGATAGAGGGGGCAAAGCTGGGAGGATCCAGAGAAAGGGCACAAGCCAAAGCACAATGACCTGGAAGATCAGTATCAGGCTAAGGGAGGTCTTCATCTCCACAGTTCCATTCTCCCCCAGGTGAGAGCAGACTCGGTCTGTCACAGTCAGTGGAAGGCACTATTGTGGCCACTGCCTCAACCACAGTGGCCAAAAGCACACTGGCAGCTGAGCTGCTTGATCCCACGCTCAGCTTTACAATAATAATAGACAAAGGAATCCTAGGAACATTTAAATGTCTCTTTCCACCACAGAGTGGCTGGAAGGAGGGGGGGGAAAGGGAGTCATGTCACAGTGACAGTGAAGCAATGGAGAGAAGTACTGCAAAGCTGATAGTCTTTGTTGTGATTGCTGTGAGGGCTTAATCGGTCCATAGGCTAGTTGTAGAGGTAAAAATCTTACTGTGACTCATCAGAAGGATACACTAATAGGGTCCTGGTTCTTGAGTATGTTCAAAAGAAAAGGGCAATAAAATGCCTTGAGAGAACAAGACCTTGGAATAAATCATACTGCAGCACTCAAATTTCAAGCCTACCAGGAATAAGAGTGAACGTAAGATGTAGGATCTGTCTCTTAAGAGAAGAACAGAGGGAAATGGAAGTAGCTGTCACTAAAAGCAATGCTGGGACATGAAGTAGACAATAATGCCTGCGTGCTGTGTAACTCTCATTGCTTTACCAGCAGGAAGCACAGCAAATCAGTGCTACCACTCCTTCCTCTCCTTTTTTTGGCCAAGTGAAGCTGCACACACCAGAAACGGTTTCCCCCACAATCACTGGGATGCACTGGCCAGACACTCTGGGCTGTTTTGCCACCTGTAGGTCCTTTGGCGTAAGCTTTCTCATCTGCTTTAAAGAAGGTAAGCTTCAGGGTTGTGGTAGCCCCAGCTGCTGGCACAGCCATTGCCTCCAGCTCTGCTGCTTTTCACGACAGGTTGTGTAGTCTTTGACCTCAGAGTATCAGTGGAAAAAAAAAAAAAGAGCATATCTGCATGAAACACAGGAATGTGTGTTTTGGGGATGCAGTCTATACATACCTTCACGCTGAATTCAGTACGTAGCTAAAACTAAGGGCAGGAAACTAAATTCTTTAAATTCCTTCACCATCTCATTTCTTTCTGTTCTCAGACATGATTGCTACCATTCAAAAATGTTTATTTCTTTTACGGGCATATTTATAGTGTTATGTCTATGAACTAAAGGACAAGAAACATTTTCCACCAGTTACAACTAGGCAATGGAAAAGTGATTTATTCACAGGCAGAAAATAGAGTGAAAATTAAATATCCAAACAATTTTCAAACAGGAATCAGTAGTGGTCTGGAAGTAACTGTAAGCTTATATTTAATAAAATAAAACAGATACCAAGAGGAAAGTCTCGTAACATTCAGAAAGTAACATAACTATGACTGATAAGCAGAACAATTGGGTGAGTTATTTTGCTTTTTATAGCTTTTTCATATGTGTCTGTTGGAAACAGTAATTTAAATCCGTCTGGATATTGGCACAATCATGCAGATGACAAAAGCATGAACTGTAAACAAAGGACTGCAAGAAGTGAATGCTCTGTGTTACAGAAGGACGTCCAGGAATGTGTAATTCATTCACAGTCTAACACAAAGAGTAAAGCGGGATACCAGAGCACTCTGCTGACTCCACTGAATGGGAAGGTTTTGAATGCACCTGGAGGAATAATACCAAAAAAGGACCTAGATAGACTAGAAAGCAACAAAATGCGGAGATTTAATGTGGAAAAACTGTAAGTAAATCTGTCTAGGGAAAACTAATCCAAAACACAGATGTTCTCCAGGAGAGAGAAATCTTGAAAGCAATCATGTTAAAGCAGACAAGGAATGACAACAGAGTTAATGGTAAGTCCCTGGTGCAACAGGGAGCACCAATGAGGATGGGGAGCTTGCTTGTGTGCACCAGCAGGCCAGTGTTAGCCACTGCTAGCAGCCCACTCTTGGCCACCGCTCTCTCCTGTGGAGCGCAGTGCTGCTGTCACCTCCTGCTTGTGAAGTGCTAATTCTAGCAGTGTGATCAGCAGAGAGATAACACAAAGTGGAGGCAACTCTAAGCAGTACAACAAAACAATGACAAGCTTAGAGGAAACAACTCATGTAACACATACCACCACTGGGGTAAGGTGTAAGATAGGAGATAAGCCCAATATGAAACTGAAATACTAAATGTTCCATTGCATGGCAGATTTGAAAACTAACCAGAGAACTAGAAACCTAGTGGTAGATCATCTCTGGGTTGCAAAGTTTAGGATGTCCTTTGCCATTCATCTTAAAATATCTGCCCATGACTGACAGACAAAACTCCATCCAAAGGCAAGAACAAAAAAAGGTCTGTCACTTTCTTAAGTGGAAACTCACTGGATTAACGGTAATTACTAAAATGCCAGATACAAACACTCAGAAATGTTATTCTTCACTCAGGAAGGGAAATGTAAGCTTCTTCTGGAAGGAAAGGCTGCAGGAGACACCTGGCTGGTGTTGGCTGTGGTGAAAAGGCTGATGCTTTCCTACTTGGTACCACATGCAGAACTGCAGGTGTGGGTGGCTTGAAAGTGTCCTGTGCACAAATGCAACACTGGCACATTTTGCTGCCTGCAGATGAGGTTTCACATCCCATGTTGTCTCTTGTGGATACTGTGGGTCCCAGGAAGGAGCCGGTTAGGTTGGGCAGTGGTGTGCTGCTCCACATCCACAGGAATACACATCCTAGCCAGCACTAACCAGCCCTGCTGCCAGCTGCGGCTTTTATTTCCAGAGATGGATAAAACCCAATTTGGGAAAAGAGACAGTTATTGGAGGCACAGGGCAATGACAGCCACGGGAGAGCATTTCTTTCCACACTGTGTCTCAGAGACCGCCTGGAGCCTTATGGGGGCTAGGGGAGGGATGCAGAGGTGTGCAGGGATGCGGATTGATGCTCAGGGGCGCCCAAGGGTACCCACCCCCCTTGGCCTCCCCTAAGGCTGCCTTCCCACAGCTGCAGAAGACCCACATTGCCATCTAGTGCCAAAGGAGCACAACGACAGCCAAGAGGCATTGCTTCCCCGCCGGGGCGGGCCCGGGGGCTGAGCCGGGGTCGCTCCCCTGCAGGTCGCGGGTTCCTCAGGAGCTGCCAACTCCTTTCTCTGCGGAAACTTAAGGCGAGGATGTAAAATCTTGTGCTGCTCTGCCGAAGCACAGCATGACTCCTGACAGCCTGCCACAGGTCCTGCTTTGTCCCAAGGATGTCAAAGGACTTAAGAAACACAAAAAGAGCCTTGTTTAAGATCAAAGTATCATAGTGACTACTGATCTCATCCTAAAAAAACCCAGGTGCAACTAAAGTAAGGTTCAGCAGTGATCGAAGTATGTAATATTTGTGTACTTCCATAGAGGTTTACGTGCTGATATACCTCCTGGCCATGCACTGCCCCAGATGCTAGGCAGGGCTGGGTGGGATGCAGCCTTGTTCCCCGCAGGAGCAGTGGGATGTTGTAGAGGGCTTTCATTAGGTATTAATAAACTGTGGCAGTTCCGGTGAGAATCAGGGTGTTAACCTTGTTGTCCTGGCCAGGATCCAGCTGGGAACACGGCTCCGCCAACTGTGGTTTGCCTGCAGGGAGAGGGCAAGGGCAAGGAGGGATGCTGAGCACGTTGGGTCCTGTTCCCAGGGCAGAGGCTGGGTGTCAGGCTGGCAGCACACTGCTGGCCCTGTGCAGGCTGGAGCAGCTTCTGCTTTGCACCCAGAGGTGATCACGTTGGAGTAGTAAATATCTGTCTCCCAAAGAATTCCAGTATTTTCTGTGGCATCTTTTCAAGCCAAGCACTTTTATATACACAAAGAAAGGTGTGTAGTAAATATTTTTCGTGGGACTTCCCACAAGAGATTGAATTGATAAGAGTCATTATTATTATTATGTGTGGCACAAGAAGACCCAGAAGCCTGAGGTGAGAGAAGGGCTTCACTGCATTGATAGGGTACATTTGTTCAATAAATCTCACTCTTGCCCATGCAGAGCTGGCAATCAGACTTGGACGGGACAGAGGAGTGAGCAAAGTCATTTGCTCCACACCATAAAGCGGTTCAGTAGCTGACCCAGGTCTCCCAAGTTTCAGCTTGCCATCCCATATTTTCAATTAAGTGTTGTACTTGGTGGAGTTTGTTTCTTTTTTGGACTGTGGTTATGCCCTTGTAACAAAGGGCTCACAGGAAAAACAGCCCCTTCATGGTTTGATGGGCTCATTGACAAGAGAAACCCTGCTCTCTCACCTTTCCTTCTCATAACTGAAGTGGGAACTCTGAGTACCACCTGGCAAAGATGCAGAGAGCTGGCACACTCGGCCAGGATTCATTAGTGGATCCTGAAAACTACACCAATCAACTTGATGACAGAGTACAGTTATTAAACTTCAACAGTGAAGTGGCAATCCATGACCAGCATGAGCTTGTGAACTTCCAGCAGTGCAGGTACAACTGAGCTTTGCCATGGCAAAGGAGAGGTGCAAAGCAAGGTGCGCCTTCCTGCACTCTTGCTGCAGGAAGGGTGGCTGGGGTGAAAGCTTGAGGGCAAGTGTCCTCCTTGCACATCTTGGTCTTCTGTCAAGAGACCTCATTAAAAAAAAGCAACAACTGATAGCAATCAGCTCCTCAGCCCGTACTCAACTGTAAGTCTTCTGAAAATCACTCATTGGGCGACGGGGAGAAAACATGCTGCTTTGGTAGTTGAAGTTTGCAGGTGTTCCAAGGGCTGGAGGAGCATTTCACCTACAGTCCCTGAAATTGCTTCTGCCTGGCAAACCAACGTCCACTGGATAGAACTGAGGCCCTGTAAGCTGAACACCCTTCTGTGAAGGCAAGCAGAATTTGAGAAATCCAGTCACTGTAAGAACTTTCCCCCCCTAATACTATTGTCTCCATGAAATCTATTAATTTTAGGCCCACTATGTCATAGAAGATCCTAGAGCTGCATTTTTCTCTTGGAAAGAGGCAAGGTTTTCTTTAAAAATATTAACTTTTCATGACATTTAGTCTCAATTTCTGCACACATTTTTAAACTCTGGCTCTCTGGTGCAGTTGAAGGACCAGCTTCTTCCTCAGTATAATTCTGCCTAAGCCCATACATTTACACTGAGGGTGAATTTTGTCCATGAGAGCTGCGATTCTCAGGCAGAGCAGCACTGTGCTGAAGATATTTACATTCAGCAAGGCTCATAAGCCACTGAACATCTGCTCTCTCGTTAGCAGCCTCCTCAGCATTTGCCCTGTAGGCAATAATCTACAGGACAAGTTTCCCAGCACCTAAACTACTGTAGGATAATTCTTTAACTAAATGGAAAGCAAAGCCCAAGGCCCTGGGAATTCGCTTTTGTACAATAATCTTTTGTGTGCGTACAGTAGAAACCAGAGGATTATGGAGTCAAATCATGAGAATTCAGGTCAAGTGAGATTTGAGGGGCAAAAAGGAGGAGATGACAGTGTGAAGGTAGTGATCCCAGGGGAAGTAACGTGACGCTTGCAGATAAGCCTGTTCTGCTGTCATGGTTTAATTCTACACATCAGTATTAAAATTTCTGAGCATTGCCCAACATCAACTCTCTCTTTTTGCATGAGGTTTTTTTTGCTGGTTGTTTTTTTTTTTTTTTTTCTCCTCTAGCAGCTGTGTTATTTTGGAGTATCCCCATGTCGCAGTTATTTTCTTGCTTCCATCTCCCAGCTCTTTATTATTTTTTTTTGCAGTCTGAGTTCGTGCATTTAAATCTTCTTTCTCCGTTCAGTTCCCTGTTATTTTTCTCATTCATGCACACTTAGCCTGGATTAAGGATTTCAAAGATCCTCTAGATATACAAAGCAATTCATTTATCTCCCCTGGACTTTCGCTTAATGGAAGGAAGGAAATGTCATTAAAGAAAAGCATTATGAAAAATGTGATGCTGCTTTTTCTCTTTTTGGCAAGGGATAGATCTAGATACCCAGACCAACACCCTGAAACTGTATTAGAGTGTCTGGCTCCTCTTCCTACAAAGAAAAAAGACCCAGCTGAATCCAATCAACTATTTAACATGATCTGGCTGGTGTAGGCTGTTAAGCTGATGGGAGGATGTGCTGTTGGGTGGAGACCGCTGAGAAAATAGTGGAGTAGAAGGTGTTAAATTAGACATAGGCATAAGCAAAAGAGAAAGCATCATCGAGGAAAATTTACAAGCATTCTGGAAAATAGAGCAGCCATACAGCTCATCTGAATGTGAGGATATTCCTTATATTTTTAGGAAGACAGACAATATGGCAGGAAGGTTATATTCTACTTGGGGCATAAAATCATGCCTCACTTACCACATGACTCTGGGAATAAAGCATCTTCTCCTCTGCCTTTGTGAAGTTTAATGTGCAAAGTGAGACAGGAGTAAGCCACTGTGCAAAGCAGTTCCACTTTCTGCACTACAATGGTGGAAGGAGCAAGAGTTTGAGATTGTAGGTATTTGTACCATGAATGTGCTGCAGGCTGGGAAATGCATTTGGGGGCTTTTTGGGGAGGTTTTGTGGTTGCTTTTTTTTAATGTGTGTGGCGATGGTGTTGCTTTTGTTGTCACAGTATTTTACCACTTCCAGGAAAAGAGTATATATCTGCCCAGATAGCAAATATTAATTCTATAAGAGTCACAAGTGATGCTAATTATTAATATATCCTACTTGGTGTGCCATGCATTTTCTCACTGTCATGTTATTTGCATAGGTGCTATGTTCTGTCTAACTTGATTCTACACACAGGCTGTGCTACTTAAGAAGGAAATAAGCACTTTTCTTCCCAGTCATCCTCTGCAAGAGAATATAAACTTAAAGCCACTCACAGGAGAAAATACTTCATTAGTGCTCATTGTGAGAGAATGATCAGCTTGTAGTCTACTAAGTGTATATTATTGTTCTAAGGAATGATGCAGTCTTGATTGTTGGAAAGTCATGTAGGTCTCAGGAAAGTCCAGAACAAAGGTTGTCCCACAAATAATAATTTTGCCATCTGTGTGTGTTGCAGAAGTTTTGAGCTGTGTGCCTACACACTGTTTTTCCTAATACCTTTGAGAGACTCTGCGTTCTTGCTCTTTTTCCTTTGCATCTCATTTTCAGTTGGTTAGCTCATGTGTTCCAGATGAGCACAGACTGCACAATGGGCCAGGGTGGAAGGCAGGAGGGATAGCATAAGTCTTTGTGGGAGTAACCTAAAGTTTGGACTTCATAGTTTAAAAACACACTACAGAGTACAGATGTTATGGGTTGTATTAGCTTGGTCTGCAGGGAAATACATCCTGTATTGGATGAAATGGTTTGACCTCCTCTATTGAAATGCTAATGTTTGACCATTTCCTCCAGCAAAGTGAGTCTCATTATTTCTCATTGTAGCCTACATTTACCCTTCCTCCAGTCTACACCACCCTGACCCCAGAGTTTTCTGCTTTTCAAATATGCGCCTAAAATTTGTCTGTTATGTGATCGTTTTATGAGGTGATATCATGAAGTATAAGTATGTGTTCCAGCTGTGTTAGTGACCCTGCCTATAAACCAAGGAGGTTGGCTAAGCACGCTCTTGCCCTCCTGCTTAATGTGACTCAAGACATGAAGACACAGTGATTCAGAGTGCAAAAGTAAGAGAGAGTGAAAAATCCAGATTAGACCCTGGAAGAAGGAAACTCTAAGTGAAACTGACTTTTTATCTCATTGTGTCTTCATGTTGACACTACATTAGGAAGGCTGACATCAGATATCCCCAGAGGCCCAAATCCAATTTTGAATCAAATGTAAAAGACCAGCTTGTAAAGGCCAAGAATGAATTGGTTCTGCCAGAAGAAAAATTAGCACAGAAACAAGCTTGTTTCCAGAGAGCCTACAGAAATAACTACATGGTGCCTTAATAGGGATTGTCCTTGTCTGATATTTATTTTTTTTCTTAAACCTGGTGAAAGTGCAGGCTTTGAAATGACCAATCTGTATGAGGAAGACCTCCATCTCCAGATTTGTTGCATGCAGTAATCTGTAGTCAAGATTAGTTTAGTTAGCACTGAGATGGGCTGCCCTTTTTTATTCTCTAGTCTGTTTTAACACTAATCTCCAAGTAATACTTACAAAAGCTAAACAGATACGTGTCTGTCCTACTTGCTTCCATTTACATCTGTGAGAAGCTGCAGAGATTTTGTGTCGCTTAGCTGTCATGTTATTTCTTAGTGCCAAGTTCTCATATTGCTGCAGTTCTAGGCCATTTGCTGTGGCAGGAGAAGATTTAGGTCAGTGGTTTTTCAACCTTTTTTGATTTGTGGACCCCTAAAAAACTTTCTAGCAGCAGTGCAGACTCCTGTAGGAATTTCACATATGTAGAGTGTTGTCTCGCACATATGAATTTGCTTTTTTTCAATCACTTTTTGCAGATTCTTTAGAAGTTTTCTATGGGCTTGCCAAGCTCTGCAGACCATAAGCCGGAAACCAGTGATTTAGGTAATCTCTTGAACCATTACTTCTCCACATATACACTGCTGTAAAAGATGAGAATGCCATAAAATGAGTAACATCAAGGCCAATGTTTTGGGGATATTGTGACTTTCAGTACTTTACAGTCTGTGAAACTTGAATGCAGGGTGTTTAAGTAACCAGCGCTCATATATGAAAAAGTACACGGTGATGGTGTACCAACACCGACGTTGTCGTGCTGTCTCGGTGGCTTTGGATGCTGAGCTGTGGGTGTTCCAACAGCCCCATAAATCACAATTGGTTGCCTCTTGAGCTTTAGCTAGAAAATGATATATGCTTTTTTGGCTTCTCTAAGCCTAGTCCAAATACGGGTCTACAATACGATTTTTTAGATTGAGGAAATGTGGGATCAAGTCCATCAACTTTCTCCCTGCATTGCTTTATGCACCATACCATGAGAACCAGTACATCTTTAGAACTCATCAACCCCTCTCTCCTGCCTGAGAGACTGCTAATAGTAAGCAACACCATCCTTATGGCAGCAGGCTGAGCTCCTCAGCGCTTCTAGCCCCTCTATTTATACATTAGCAGAGTACTGCATCTTTTCCCACTCATAATTTTGTTGGTGGTGAACTGGAGGAGAACAACATCCCTCAGCTTACAAGTGTGGAAAGACTGGTGTTAATTATTTGCACTGCTATAGTCCTTGCATGCAATAAGTATTAACCAGGTCTCTACTGTATGAGGTTCAGTACACGTGTGAAACAGGAAGAGGGCCTACATGCCAAAGATCACTCAAGACAAGCATGGACAGGAGATACCCACTTGTTATCAGGGACAGGCAGATGGAACTGTACAAGAAGACCGTAAGGTAAGATAAAGTTAGTGTATTAGCCTACAGTCTGGGCATGCCATCTAGCCACCTGGTGACAGGCACTTTTATAGGTATCACAGGCAAAAGATAAAAGCTTTAAAGGATGATGATTAACTTATTTCTGTAGTTGTTACAGAAAATTCCTACAATGGAGGAATGGTAATTTCAGGAGAAAAAGCATATGGTAGTTGTCAGAAAATGTAACAAAGAGGTGATACAGACTGATAATGTGGCTAATCAGAGGTAGGCTTTGAATCCTAAAAGTGAGTCTTGGAAATGAATCCGATAGATTTTTCCTTTCTACAATAGAGAATGGTCAATCAAAGGAGGAATGTAAATAGAAAGCGATCTGGTCAAAGCAGGGCACTGGCTAGGGAAAAGAAGAGGGCGAGACATCAAATGACAAGAACAGAGGAGAGAATAATGCAGCAGTGGAGATGCTAAGTGAAGAGAACCTGGTTAAGAGTTCCAGCTGCATGGATGGAAAGAAAAGATTATATATATGTTTTGTTATACAGGAAGAACCTATAAACATGGACATTTTTTGACCAGGAGGGCCCAGAACAAGGTCCAAGTTAAAGACAACATCTGACTTGCATTTCCTCTTCCTCTCCTGTACTTGGCATCTGTTGTAAGCCTACTGTTCCTAGCCTGAGACTGATTTCAAGGTCATTGTTTTGATTCTACTCTTATCCCTCCTGCCAAGAGGTTTATAGAGCTTGGTGTTCTTTATAATGAAAGTATAGAGCCCATCAGCTGATACTTCCAGATTTTCAATTTTCTTTTTGGCCTCCTAAGGCTTTAATGGGAAACCTTCTATCGCACTGTCCATCAGAAGAACTACTGCTCCTGAATTATGGCTGATTTCCTCTTAATATCCACAGCAGGGGTGTTTAATAAATCAAATAAAAAATGCTGCCCCATCCTCCAGTGTTGATGGATCTAACTCCCTGTCAATAAGTGAGACAAGATGTTATGGGACCTTTTCTTTTTGTACAGGATGTAGAAGACAGACTCTTCCCTTTCTCAGGAGGCAATTCAGTGTAAGTCAGGTTAGTGTGCAAGCCTGAAACTCCAAAGGTAATGCAAAATAAAGACAATGATCTGACTACAGCATTGAGAGGAAGCAAGGAACAAAATAAAATGTTCCATTAATTTCAGTGTCTAGTCTGAAGATGATGCAATTTAGGGTGCTATCGTTTCCAAAAACAATGACGAGACTTCCAGGTACGTACTGCAGGTGATAGCTAGTTCTTATCTACTTGTCTCTGGTTCAGTGCCTCCACCAGCCAATTTACAGATCATTACACTGTACAATATGTAAAATAAAAATAAATCTCATTAAACATCTTGACTGTATGTTGCTCAGCCTGCTGCTCTATCAGGCTGTGATTTAAAGACCTACCCCAACAGCTTGGGAGGAGGAACTGTTTTCAGGCCATCGCTCCTATTTCCTTCTGTTTCCTTTTCTGCCTCTACGTTCCCTTTCTCCATATCCAGCTTGAAAAGGGATTTGCTCCCCTTGTGCCAGGGACAGTACTTCCTGTGGTTGCTGTATAGCAAACATACAACCCATTATGAAGATGTTCAGCTGAGAAGGGCAGAGTACCTGGGTGGGTGAGCTGTTTCTCCTGGCACTCCACCAAAGCATGCTCTCCATTCCCCAGAAGAGCTGAAAACGTTCAGCTCCTACTCTCCAGGAAGAAGACTAGGAAGACTTTCCCTCTGGAGCTGATTGCTGCAGCTCCTGTGTGGTCACAGAAATCACTCCCAGCATTCAAGGTTTGGATTCCACAGTTCAAAACTTTGTCCTGTTTAGTCAAGTGATCACATTTTCAACTGATGCAAAGTTGCTTATTAGTGACTGCAAAGGTACTCCACTGGTGTACACAGCTGAGAATTGAGTGAGGTTATTTTTTGGAGTAATGAGCACACCTTCTGCATCTCAACACAGTGTTAAGTGCTAGTCCTGGATCTGGAATTGCCCTAATAATGGATTAATATAACATTTAGGGGGTTGGGTTTTACTCATTTGGACAATGTCAACATGTATATGATGTTATGGATTAATTATACTGGTTTTCACTGCTAATGTTGGCTTTCATTGGTAATCACAAAGAGAACTAAGCTTACATTTTAAAATGAGAGGACAAAATAAGTATATACTGGAGATGTTGTGTTTTACTATTGGAGATTTCTACTTAAATAATAATCCAGCAGAGATTTAACTGTCAAGTAGAAGATAACCAGGTACTCTTTCACTAATATTTCTAATGCAGTGGGTGAAGGATCCAGGATATCTGGACTTTGTGATTATTTTAACTGCTGTGTAGATAAAAGAAAAACATGAGCAGTGAAATGTGCAATAGTTATATATATTATTATATTACTTCTCAACAATTTATTTTTATCTTGCTCCTTTGTCTGGAAACAGTGATTAGATCGATTTTTCTCATGTAGTAAACAGATTTCACTAATAATAAAGTGGCCGCTTGTTCAAAATAAGGTTTCTGTTTTAAGTGATAGATCTCTATTTTCTGAGCCAGTGAAACTTCTCCTCTGCTTTAATGACATTTACAGATATCCTACTCGGGCCTGACATTCCCTGCAGACCCGTAGAAAACCTGTTGACACTCCTGACCATCCTTCCCTCAGCTTTTCTACATCTTTTTAGTTCTTGTATCCAGGTTTCTGCTCTTATTCATAAGCTGGTTGAAGCTACATACAACTGTCACTGCATTTGTAACTTTTCCCCTCCCTAAGGTCTCTCAAGGCTGAGATGAATGTATTTCTCCACTCAGCCGCTCTTAAAGCTCTTTTCTGAGGGATGTGTCCTGTCTGAACTCAGCAGGGAATGTGCATGACACTAATTACAGGACTAGTCAGCACTGTTTTGACTTCAAGAGAGGCTCACAAGTGAACAGCTGAGAAATTTCACTCTAAACACTGGTGCCTTTGGCTCAGGCTGGAGGGGTGCATCACTAGCAAGGTACGGTGAAATGTACAGTATGGACAGTTGTTATGTCCATGGTGTGGATAATTTATACATTTTTACTTTCCAGTGGTGTTAATCTGGCACCCCCTGGAGGAAGTATGTTTGAAAACACTTAAAGGAAGGAAATATTTTAAACCCCCTCCCTTTAATGCCATTGATTTAAATAAATTGAAAATTTTCCCAATTATCTATGGAGAGGGAGTCTTTGCAGAAATATTAATGTAATTTTTCTGTAGGCAGTTTTTCATCCTGAGATAACACATGCAGTTTTTTTCCTTCCTCAGACTAAACATGTCAATCTAAGACTGTGACTGTGGAAGTGCTGGAGAATTTCTCTAGCATCATGAATTAAACAATCAAAAAGAAAACTTGGAAAACCTGTATCAGAGGTGGCAGTTTCTGGCTTGCATCCATCTATGCATCCTGGAGTACTTTGGGACTTCTGGTATGTGTATCACTGTTGGTAAGAAAAAAAAGAAATAATATTTGTGCTTCTTTTTCTCCTGAATCTAATATATGTTTAATATCGTCTAATAATTTCAGAGCCTGAAAATTAATTCCATCTAGAATGACTTGGATTCTGGAAAGAAAAAAGTGGGGCAGGGGGAGCATAATGGATGGGACAGATGGGAAAGATGGACTCTAGAAAAAGACCCTGTCCGTTCTTCCCAGCTTGGGAGGGTGACAAGGACAAAACAGGCCTGTTGAGGGATGGCTTACTTGGAGTGTCATATAAAACTACTCCAGGCTGGGCGGGAAATGTCATCAGCGTACATTGAAAGCAGTTACAGCAGCCTGCTGTTCAACTGCACATAGCAGCAGATCAGTACATCTCTAATTATTATTTGTCTGGCTGGCTAAGCAGCACAGCATTTAAAACCTAATTTGTTGTATAATTTAATTTTAATTGAGTCTCCTATCCACACAGGACTCGTTAAGCTAGCTGTATGTTTCACTTGCTGTCTTTTTACATGGATACTGTGGGAGAGCTGCAAGAGCTGAACCAATCATTGGCTTGCACTGTGCTATCACCAAGGCGCAGTAATTCCTTGGTGTGATTGCAGAGGGATCTCTTGGCAGAAATATTTGGAAAATGTTTTCTCAATGCTACGATATAACAAAACAACTTCCTCCCTCAGCTAATGCTACAGTTTACACAAAAGATTTGGTTGTTGGGCTTTTCATTGCATCTCCCATGTGCTGGTATTTTCCTCTGCCACTCAGAGATAACAATTACTAGTTACTGTGAGCAGTAATAAAAATGAAGCACCGTGACAATGCTTTTGAGTGATTGTAACTTCCACTGATGTGCCTCTCTTTGAATGTATAAAAGGCACCAGTCATCAGTGACAACAAAGTTGAAAATAAGCAGGGTATTTTACAGACAACCATTTTTGAGGAACACAGGCAGTCAGGCCTCAAAGAACCATTTTTTTGCTAGTATTATTACTAAGAGAAAAGTTACAGACTAAGGTTAACAATGCAAAGCTCTTAAGTATGTGCATCGATTTTGACATATGTGTGTCCCTCCTGAACCGGGGACCATGTTACTGACAACTGTGAAGCAATACTGTGGTATCAGCTGAAAACTGCAGATCAGAAACACTCTTGCACTTCAGTAATTTTGTTTCTATCAGTAGTCCTGTGCGGTGGTCTTCCACAGGCTGATACTGCTGCAAGATTAATGTGACCAAGGAGATCTCCAGGGTTTCCAGGAAAGGTTAAGATAAAAGCAAAATCTGAGGGCTCAAGCTTGTGAACCAGGTAGGAGTATCAAAGCAAAGAATCGCAAATGGTTTTGTTTTCAGTGTTTTGTTTCTGTTTTAATGCCTTCTGATTTAATCCATACTTCAAAATCATTTGAGTGAAGGGGAAAAAAAAAAGATGTTCACTGCCTCTGTACATGTTATATGACTAATTTAAGAGGCTAACCAGCAACCAGCAGGGAGGTGCAGAATAGCTCAGCTTCTTCCTACTCTGTTTTCATGAACATAAAACTACTTGACGAATGTGATAAAAGAATTCACAACTAAGAACATTGCTACTGATGTTGTACTGATATTCTACAACTCCTTTGCCTAAGACGGCATTTGAAATGTGGTTCTAAGGGGCCTAAAAAGATCATGGTGGTGCAAATGTCCCAGGAAAACAACAAAACCAATATAGAAAAAAAAGCAGATAAACAATTGGGTATTAGTGATCATATTTTACACAAAGAGGGAAAAGACCATCAAATTTCAGGTACTGGCTTTCTCGGTGGGCTTTGTGGGGCCAGGTTGTGTTTACTGATTTGGGTTAGGTTGTGGACTCCTCCAACTGACACATCAAGGGAAGAAAGACTATGTCGAAGAAGTCTTTCAGCAAACCATGAGGAAGAAGGTCCAACTGTTTGGATGGGTCTGGAAGAGGAAAGGCAGCTGCCAGCTAGAAACCAGGTAGATGTGGGGGGCGACTGCCTGAGGCAGCCCAGCTGTGGGGCCAGCGGGCGATGGCAGCATGGAGTTGGTGGTGGGGAGAGATGGTGTGGCTCCACTGGACCCCAGGCAGGCCTAAGGCCTGAGCAGAATTTAAGCAACTGAGGGAGCAGTTTGTTTCCAGTCATTTTAGCTCTCTGAGTTGGTTCCCAGTGGGATGGAGAGGGTGGGGAGACGCAGCGGGGGCATGTGGTAAGGAGTTGTGTGGGGTGGGCCAGGACAGGCAGGGCCACAGGAGATGGGTCTGCCACCGAGGAACTGAGGAGATTGGCCACTTGCTGTTTTGTTTGGGGGGGTTGTTGCTGTTTTGGGTATCTTATTAGCTAGTTTTCAGTAACTGTGGAAGAGGGCACTAGAATGAGGTGGTCGGTGGGCAACAAAGAGCAAAGTGACGCTTCTTAAGGTGCAGAAAGCTCTCCTGCTTGCCCTCGTCCCCACAACTGAAGGTTCTGGTTTGTAAGAGCCTCCTGATGAAAACTGGGGCTGCCCGCCCTGGGCAGGAGCCTCCATTAACGGCCACCCATCCTGCCTTAGCGTGAACTTTCTTTCCACAGCAGGCTGCTGGAACAGCAAGTAAGATTTTATTTAACCGCTACTGCCAAACACCGAAGAGTAAAACTACAAGTATTTTTTCACTGTCCGCGACCGATTAAACGAGCTCTGCTGGCACACCTACCTCCTCGCA
>VZRU01006652.1:0-14359 GCA_013398155.1 Pedionomus torquatus | reverse complement strand
CTTCCAGCTTGAACCATTCTATGATTCTGTGACTTATAGCAGGATGCTTCACCAAAAAGGCAAGTCCAGTTAAAGCTCTAACACTTTGATGCCTGGCTTATGAGAAAAAGTTGAACAACTTATATTCAAACACCACTTGTTTTTTCCAGATGCTGAAAGGATTGTTAATTATACATGATTGGTGACACTGTAGAAACCAAACAATGCCAGCTAAAAGATCCCATGGATTTGTTCCATTCTGGGCAAGTTGTAAAAATATGTGCCCCCATGGTCCGCTATTCAAAGTAAGTAACTGTCACGTCAAGTATGTGTACTTTTTATGAGGAAGTTTATCCTGGCTGTAAGAATAGGGAAGACTTTTTTTTTTTCCTTTAATTGTTTAAGATGGTGATAGACAGTGAGACATGTTTTATCTTATGATTAAACTTGGACATTACAGAACTACATGTCAGAACAGCATTTTAAAATAGCTATAAAAATGTTTTTACTGTTTATCTCTTCATTCTCATGTGTCTGCAGGTTGGCGTTCAGAACCTTGGTTAGGAAATACAGTTGTGATTTGTGTTACACACCAATGATAGTGGCAGCTGATTTTGTGAGATCTGCAAAAGCTAGAGACAGCGAATTCACAACAAACAAAGGTATTTTTTTAAGAAACCATTGTCTTGTCAAAACGTTTTATTTGGTGATAAACCAGATTGGCCAAGTGAATGAAGTTTGTCACACAACTTGACGTCCGTTAATAATTTTGGTATACCATATCTGATTGATTGCTAAACCATAGTAAAATTCTAGGTGAGAGTAAGCACATTCCAGTGATAGTGTGTCAAATGCAATAGTGGAAAACCTTGTCCCCACCTGCAGTCAGGGCCTCCAGATTGATTAAATGTGTGGTGGGTTAGCCACACGTAGCTGGCCAATGGGTATGTGCCCACACAACCGCTCACTTATTCCTCTTCCATCTCCACAGCTGCACAGGGAGAGAACAGGAAGAGCAAAAGCAATAAAAACTCATGGGTCAAGATGACAGCATAGTAAGTGAAGGAAAGGAGTAAAAACCAAGTGATGCAAAGGCAGCCACTTCCCACCTCAACAGACCAATGCCCAGCCGCTCTCTGAGCAATGGCCATTATGGAACACAATTTCTGTGTCTCAACCCACTTTCTTCTTCCCATACCGCTCAAGTTTTACCACTGAGCTTGATGTTACACAGTATGGAATATTCCTTGGGCCAGTTTGGGTCAGCTGTCCCAGCTGTGTCCACCTCTAACAGGGCAGGAGGAGGCAGAGTGAGGAAAACCAGAAAATTTTGATACTTTGTCAGTACTATGGTGCAGTAGCCAAAACACTGGTGCATTATCAATGTTGTTTTAGTCACAAAATCCAAAACAGAGCACCATGCAGGCTGCTATAAATGAACTTAAAATAAATTTTAAAATTAAATCCATCTTGGCCAGACCCAGTATGAGATGGTAGCAAGATTCTTTTCCGAGGCATTGCTGTTTCTCGTATGTTTCAGGAATGAACACTTAACTCCTCACTGGGAGAAGTTTTCTGGTCTCTTAACAAAAATAAGAGTTGCTAAAGGTAAAGAATTTAATAGACCAAACACTGATACGGTGGAATCAAGGATTTGTAATAGAAGCAGGGTTTCAAATTAGCTGGGGTGGAAAGTGGAAGGGGCTGTTGGTGGACTCTGTGAGGCATTGAAAGGGTAATAAAAAGGAGCAAGAAGAGAGCAGGAAGTTGAAGCCTGGCTGTGGTGATGAGGAAACAAGGCTTCAGGCATGGTCCGGAAGCTTACCCAGAACACATACAAAAAGGAGGGGTACAAGGAGCTGTACAGAATCCTGGCTGTAAAGCAAAGGAGAAGTGGGATGAAATACATAGGAAGAGGTGACAATGACAGTGCAAGTCTGCTGCCATGGAGTGAGTGTAACAAGGAACATATAAGCATAGGCCACAGCTGGAGGAATGAAGAGAGTGCTTCTAATGCACCAGTAGGATTGGCATGTGGGATCTATGGAAGTCTGGATCTGTGGAGGTCTGATGTTTTAATCTATCAAGATCACTGAACAGTTGGTTTCATAACTGTATATGTAATAACAGGGGAAATGTATTTCATTATTTTAGCACTGGCTGTTTACTATGGTGCATTTTTCAAATAGAAAGAAAGGTCACTGTGTGCACCGACACAGGCAGGACATGGGAACCACCACAAAACCACAGATGACAGGCCAAGAACAAATTTAATCTTGATACCTCCAAAGCAGCACACGAGCAGAGACACACGAGCAGCAGACACAGGAACTGCAGAGCGAGAGAGTCCTTATTAGTGAGAGAGTAAGAGCTCAAACTTACTTGCTGTTCTTGCCTGTATTTCAAGGGTTCAAGCAGGCATAGTTTTTCAGTGTGCTTTGATCTTCTTGAACAGCAGGGCAGGAATCTCCAGCATGTTTGATAAGGTGCCCCTGAGGCCATCACAGGCCTGCATTATCTAAGTGTGGATGTTATACTTGTCAAACATATAAGACTAAACAATAATTAGTATGATATATCTGTTTTCCAGCATCCTATGTGCAAATCACTTGAAAATGTTTGCAGTCCTCCTCACCAATCTTCCGGTACTTTCCCAGGTACAGGTAGACTTTCTTACTAGTGGAGTTCAATTTTAGAAAAGCACAAACGATTCTTTGTGTGTAAAAATAAATAAAAACATAACTGACAATATGTATAGCTCAAAGCTCCACAGAACCATTAGATTGCCCCCTCTGAATTTACTTACAGTTCTGCTCTACGCAATGTCTTTGTCATTGAAGTTCCACAGATATATGTATTCTCAAGAGTGCAGGGGCAGGGAAAGAGGAACTTGTTGTTCATGCTGTAACTTTGCTGCTTGATAACAAGGGATACAAAATGAAATGCTGTAGTGTTGTAAGCAATATATTTTCCCTATTCACCTTTTTCAGGCTGGTCTTAATTTTGTAGGCCTCTAAACATTCTGCCTCAGGCAGCTTTGCCAAGATTATAGTATTTACATTATTAGCATTTATGCTTTTAACAAGTAGCTCCACAACAGGTTGTGAAATTTTACTGTGGTTTTATGTTTAACTTCCTGGCTGTTGGGGGATTTTGTCTTCTAATTAGTAGAATCGGTTTGGAGCCTACAATTGCAATTTCTGTTTTCCATTTTCTTTGGCATTGTTATTTCTTTGTTGTGTGTTTCTTAAATAGAGGCAAATGTGCTTTGTGGCTGCTAAAAAATTTAATATGGCTAGACTCAGTATTTTTATTAATGCTCAACGAAAAAAATAGGAGCGTGGAATTATTCCAAAATATTAGCTGTAACAATGTAAATCTCTTCAGCTAGAGCACTGTTTTAAATGAACACTGTTTTGAAAATATGCAAGCGGGTTTTTTGCTTGATGGATTTCTAGGTAGCTTCTAGCGGTGTCTCAGCTTGATTGAGAGGGTACTGCTGCTCTTTCTGACTTAAACTCCACTACTTCAAGAACTACTTATTTTCCACTAAAATAGAAAAATCTTCAGAAGCACTTGAGGTCTTTTCAATACCATAAGTGCACTTGGCTTGTGCATTTATTGGATCATGTCTTTCTATCAGTAGTCAGATATCCCCTTTCTTAACTGCAGCGATTGTTTATATGCTAAGGGAGTGCTAAGTGCTTATTTTTAGATGCCTTGAATGTAGTGTAATGCAGTAGCTGTAAAAGAGGAGAGCATGTTCCAAATGACCATCTGGCTCTCTGCAGGGGTTTAGTAAATGACAAGTAGTTCAGCGGACCCAAGTTGAGGAGCACTGACACTTTGGTTTCGCACTTGAGGCAAAGCTGCTAAAGCTGATTCGGCCCGTGTGTTCTCATTCCAACTCTGCATATTGCACTGTGGATAAAAATCAACAGTGTTGGCACAGAAGAGGAAACGAATGGGCTGGGATAAAGAAGAGCACGGCTTTCTGAAGGGTTGGTTCTGTAAGCACGTTTTCCCTCTGGCAAGACAGCCACCGGTGTCAGTACAGCAAAGGGGCAGCATGCAGGCAAGAAGGGGCAGGCTAGCCGGGGAAGCATGAAGGCTGCTGAAAAACAGATAATACTTAGTTTCATATATCATCTTTGTGAAAGAAGCATCTGACCAATTTCAGTCAGAAAAAATACCCGTTGAACCAGCAACCATCTAGGACACATATGTTTGTCTGATTCCTACCTCTGGTGATAGGCATTTAGTAACCACTGGTGAGCTAACTTTATTTGTGATCTAGGGCTTGCAGAATCACAAAATATTTGAGTTTGGAAGGACCTCGGTAGGTCATGTTACCCAGCTTACCTGCCCAAGCAGAGCCACCTAGAGCCAGTTGCCCTGAACCATGGCCAGACAGCTTTTGAATATATGAAAAATATTCAACATTTAAGATTTCTTTTTTTTGGTTTGGTGGTGGTTTGTTGGTTGTTTGTTGGGTTTTTTTTAATCTCTAAATATATTTTCATTGGAGTAGGTGATCATCCAGTGATTGTTCAGTTTGCTGCTAAAGAAGCACAGATTTTGTGTGATGCTGCCCGTATCGTCTGTCCCTTTGCAAATGGAATAGACCTAAACTGTGGCTGTCCTCAGAGGTAAAATTTTGAAAAAGCTGGGTTAACGTGATGAAATAAATTGAGAATAAAGAATGCTGGTCTTCATTTTCATAGTAATTTCTGTCTTCGCTTAAAAATAGACTTAAAGAGAGGAATAGCTTTTTAGCCTGTCAGAAATGTCTGTGTGGCAAGACACTGTTCTGAATGTTCTGAGATGCCTGTCACAATGGTGAGATGGGGAAAACCAGGTGTATTTGCCAACTTGCCTTTTTTCATTTCTGAGACACCGAGTGTTGGCTCACAAGTGAAGTGTCCATCCCTTATCAACAGCTGTTCAATATGCTTTACCAAAAAGAGCTTGCTGCAAGTAATTTGGAGACTGTTTTGAGAAATGATGTGGCAATTCCCAAAATAACAAGGAAAGTCTCTCATGTCTCAGACTTCTGCAAGTGAAGGATAGTCTGTAAAATACGATTATACAGATTATATTATTCAAGAAGTGCTGAAAATAATTTATTCCATCTCTTATTGGGTTTGTAAGTACGGTGAATTAGTGATCTACTCACTTTAATTGATAAAGATTTTGTCTTGACAGTGAAACAGAGTAGTAATGTACAAATGAAGATTCTTGCTAACCGGTTCATTTGAGAACCATTTATTGCATGCTTCTCAGGCAGTCTTTTTCTAAGTGAAGATCTCAAAAACAAAGGTAGGAGCATAAAATACAATGCTACAGTGCAAATAATTTGTCTATTCTAATCAGGTTGTTTTGACTTAAAATTGTAGTATTTGACAAAACTTTTCTGGGGAGACCTGAGACTTCAGAATGGATGTGTATTTTTTTTCTAAGCTAACTACAGTTAAGTACGACAAACTGTAAGTTCCTTTTAGGCCAAAAAGTGTATGCTTCATTTGAATCCTTTGATACTTGTGCAAGCTGGTTTCAAAATAATCAAACTTTGTGCACTTGATCTGCGTTTATAAGAAAAATTGTTCAAGAAAAAAAATTCCCTCTGTTGAATAGAAGCAAAGATTGTTTCCTCCTGCCAATCAAAATTAAGTATTTTGCAGTTGAAGGAAAACAGAATATTACTGAAGTCTTATCTTCATTTGCACTTCAGAAATCTTCCTTTTTCAATCCAAAGCCATTTTCTGTTTTGAAGAAAACCATGATCCAATGGAAGGGAAAACATCAGTCTCCATATTTTATGTATGAGCAAAACCATCATTGATTAAGTGTTAATTTATCTTTCTTGTGAGTCCATTTTGTAGACAGAAAACTGAAGAGATTAGTGACTTGTCCAGAGTTCTAACAGCTCAGTAGAGACTAAACCAGGATCTAAAGTTTGTGTCAAACTGTGAATAAGTTACTGATCTACAGCTGGTACTATTTCTGCTTACTCAACCACATATTCTGAAGGTCATAAAGAAAGAAACTGATGTATTTGATTGAATTTGACCTGCATTTTTTTCAAATGTAGAATACACACTTTTATATTTTTAAAGGTGGGCGATGGCAGAAGGTTATGGTGCTTGCTTAATAAATAAACCAGAGCTCATTCAAGATATGGTGAGACATGTACGGAATCAGATTGACAACCCTAGATTTTCAGTATCTATTAAAATAAGGTATGTCTAACTTCAGTGCTGTTTGTGGTACATGGAACAATCCTTTTATTTTTCTTAAAAGAAATGTGTTAGTGCACTAGTTACACTATACTTCAATATACATAATTCTGTTAATGTAATATTACACTTTATATGTATTTCCGTACATGTGAAGAGTGCTGAGATTTTTTGACCTCACATGGTGAAAGAATATCTGGGGCCAGTAATCCCAAACATAGACAGTAAAATCAGGACAGCCTCAGACTACTTTCCCAGATAACATGCTGAATGCCGGAGTTCTCTTGCAATACAAATGACATGAGAGTACAAGTCTAGGGTTCCATAAAAGAGAAGCAATACATAGTCTGTATCATCACCAGATTTTCTTTGTGAACTGTTGGAGGCCAGAGCCAGAGTTGCTTTTGGCTGTAAAGGGAAGGGTAACAAAGCTGGGAACTGGCCCCCACAGCTGCTCTAAGGAACACATCCTGCTTCCCTTCATCGCTTTCTAAATTTCCACTGCTTTGCACTGCTCTGTACCACTTCATCCACTATCTGTCCGTATCCCGTGTGGCTTTTGCATATTTGTCAGTTAAGTTTCAGTTCAGTTTGTGATCCTTCAGGAAATGGGAACTAAAATTGTTTGGGGTTTTTTGTTTGGTTGGGGTTTATTTTTCTCCACAAAATATGGAAAATAATGATGATTAGTTTAGAATCTTTGGGCACCCTTGTTCAATCTCTGTAAAATTTACCATGTATATATCAGAGATGAGATACAATCAGGAAATGCTAAAATAAATAATGGTTTCAATACATTAAAATCATACGTCTTCATATTAAAAAAAAAAAAAACACCTCTTTATCTTCCAACAGTAATATTTTATTTCTCTATATTCTTACACAAATCTGTGGTAACTCCTCCTTAGGGAGGTGGGCTTTTTATACAGTTCAGGTAACTTACTATCTAAGGTTTTCATTCTTTGGAATTTTAGGATCCATGAGGACTTAAAAAGAACAGTTGACCTGTGCCAAAAAGCTGAAGCAACTGGAGTTTCATGGATTACAGTACACGGGAGAACTGTAGAAGAAAGACATCAGCCTGTACATTATGATGCAATTAAAATAATTAAACAAAGCCTGTCTATACCTGTTGTGGCTAATGGAGACATTAAAACTTTAAAAGATGTTGAAAATGTTCATCACTTGACAGGAGCAGATGGTAAGATTAAACATACTCTATTTTCTAAGTGAACTTACAAATCAAATTTCAAAGCATTGATTTTGGCTGTAAGTAGGACAGAGTAAGAGTGCCTTTTACTCTTTGAGGAGACAGATGAAAGAGGATTTTTAGATGTCTTATAAACTCATAAACAGAATCACTTGTAATAATCAGAGCACTAGAGCACTGTTGGTCAAAGCCACAAATAATGATGTCTGAGGCAAATTACAAAAGCTCTTTGCTTAATTATGCTATCTCATCACTCAGCAGTGGAGTTCTTTTTTTATGGTGCTGATCATCTTTTAAAGGACTGTAACCTGCCACTTGGAAATCTCTACTTACTGCACATGGGAGCACTTTTCTTACAGTAAGAATATGGCAGAAAAAGGAAATACTGTTAAGGCAGAAACTTAACAGTTAAGATATCTTCAAGAACACAGTGAGGCATTGCACTCTCACATCTGTATGTATTTACCTTGTCTTACACTTCAGTGGTAAAATTTTGAGTTAAAAGTATTGCCCTGCAGTTATTTAGTCACAACAGATTCCTGCAGCTGTCTATGGTTTCAAGACAGTATGGAAATGCAGTGTAATTTTTGAAGAGGTCATCTGTACACTTTGGATTTTACCGCTAGGGAATAATAGGACAGAGAACAGTAGCTAGTGTCTTAAGGAAAAATTCATGTGGCAGGTTTCTTTTGACACTCCTGGTATTTGATAGCAACAGCAAAAACTAGTTGAACCAAATTGCCATTCTGCTACAGTGCCTTCCCCACACATACAGAGCAGGAAGGAAATACATAACAGAAAAGAATGTTCTCATGGCCCAGCTGACTGCCTTGAATAACAAAAATATGAAGCGTCTTTTTTTTTTCCTGTCATGCACAATAGCAAAAGAAATTTTTCATTTTTGATTATTCTCTTTTTTAAGAAGAGACTCAGTGTGATAGATTATATGTTGACAGTGCAGGAAAATAGAATCCCTTACTTGCAAAAAAATTACAATAGAATTTGTATGGGTTTATCCAACAATTTGAGGTTAGAGTTGCAGATGCACTGTAGATCAAAAGCCTTGAGGTTTATATGATTGAAACATTAAGTGCTTACTGGAAGAAGGATTTTATGTCAGTGAATCAGCTGAGTTGCACAAAAAATAACTAAATTTATAATATTACTACCCTTGTATCTTTCAGTCATAATTTTGTGTTAAGACAGGCTTGTATGTGTGTAGCAAATGAAAACAAAATGCTATTGAATTGCAGTTTCAAAAGTAGGGAAGAAAGGCTTCTGTGTCCTGTGTTTCATTTCAAAATTTCTGAAAGGACACATGATCAAGTGGAATGTGTTGACAGGTGTCATAGGTACTCTGATGTTTGGACTGTTAAACGGATTTCTCTGGTATAGCTGTAACACTCATCCCTGTTCTCCCATGACTTGTCTGTAAGCTTTGGGTGGTTGTCCTAAGGGGCGCTATACAAAATCTATAGGAAGATTTAATGTAAAATTTAAATTATAATGTAACTTACTGCTTTCATTTCCAATTTGAAGGTGTAATGGTGGCTCGAGGACTCTTAGCAAATCCGGCTATGTTTGCGGGATACGAAGAGACACCTTTGAAGTGCATCCAGGACTGGGTTGATATCGCTCTTGAGCATGGAACTCCTTTTACATGTTTTCACCACCACTTAATGTACATGATGGAACGCATAACTTCAAAACAAGAAAAAAAAGTTTTTAATGTTTTATCGAGTACCTCAGCAGTATCAGATTATCGGAATAATTATTATGGTCTGTGATAACTGAAAAAGATTTTAGTCCTATGTAAACTTCTGTTTTGCAATTGCCAATACGTTGTTCAAGTTTAATTGGGTTCCTATCAGTCACATCCATATATCACATAGGTATTTTCAACACAGGAGGATCATAAAAATATAAAGGATTTTACGGTGATCCTTTATATTTTTAATATTTTTATGTCAGCATTTTTCACTCCAGAAAATATTCCGGATTCCACAAATGTGGAATTCTATTTACAGTACACCACTACGCAGAGAATTGATTATTGTAAGACTCCAGTAATTTATTTTTTCATCAGACAATTTCTTACAGCAATATGAATTCAAGGCCAGGCTGGATGGGGCTTTGAGCAACATGGTCTAGAGGGAGGTGTCCCTGCCCATGGCAGGGGGAGTTGGAACTGAATCATCTTTAAAGGTCCCTTCCAACTCTAACCATTCTATGATTGCAAAACTAAGGCCTTTCTAATGTGAAACATCCTAAAATCATGTCTACTCATAAATATACCAAGAATTTCAGACCAAAATAACACATAGGGAGAAATTATAGAAGCTTTTGCTTTAACTGACATAAGCTGCACTTTGAGTAGATTTTTTGAACTTAAGGACTGTGAGGCCAGCATAGTATCCTCTTTTAAATTAGATGTTCCTTCTGCAGATTAAAACTTTCTAAGCTTACTTACAACTCAGAAAAATTTGCACACTTCACATAGTTAAAGAAACCTGGAATAATCAAACAACAGAAAGGAGGAAATAGTAAAATGAAGAGATAGTTTAAGTACAAACAGTTGAATCTAAAATGCAAGGCTTGAAAGTTTGATCTAACAGCATTCAGTTTTATTTATCTACTGTATAATAATTCTATAAAAGACTAAGTCCCTGTCACCTACCAAAACAGAACTTTATAGGTCAAAGAAAAGCTGACAGATTCTCTCAGTGGGGCTCTTGCAATCCTCTCTGCCTGCTGGCATGTTGCTTATCAAAGCATGGCAGCCGCTTGGCTTTGAGTCTTTGTATAGGAGGGAAATAATGAAAATTAGAATAAGATAATAACGTTACTCACCAGCTGCATTTGTTCTGCAACGGAAATTTCTCAAATCTGCAGTACAATTATTTGTAATCAAATAATTTGTTTTCTTTATATGTGTACACAGAAATTCTTACCAGAAATTGCTTAGTTTTCTGACTCTGATAGTTCTGTAAATATACAAGTGAATAGTATTTTCTAAATAAATTACTTGGATTTGTATACAATTGTAATTTTTTTATTACACTATAGACTCTTGACAGCTTGGAGGAGGAGAGGTTGCTTTTGATGCTACTCCCCAAATCTTTTAGATGTCTAAATTCTCACAATTATTTTAATGCAGTGGCATAAAAGACGATCATTTTTTGTAGTGAGTATGTTATGATTTAGGCACATGAACAAAAGTTTGAAAGACATGACCATCAAGTCTAGTTCATTATTTAAGAAAACAAAGTTACATAACTCTTCTGATATGATCAGCTACCTGATGTGTTAACAAATGGAAAACGACAGAGATGCTTTGCTGTCCTAGGCTAATTGAGGCCATCTCTACAACCTTTTTTCGTGCATTAGGTTCTCCATTCCTTCAGACAACTGCTTTTTTCCACTCTTCTGGCTTGTAATGATAACTCTAACATTGGATGAGCACAATTATGTATAGCATTCCACATAAAACCCTAGCAGTGTCTTCTGCAGTTAATACTTCTATTTCTAATGCCTCACTTTTCCTGAACTAAACTTCATCATGTCATTTATGACTCCCAGTTTTACAGGAAAAGTTCTTATTTCCCAACTGCATGACATTGTATTTTGTACAGCTGAATTTCCAGTCTTAAGTTCATCCAGCTATAGTGCAGTATTCAATTCTCCTCCATTCTGAAAGCACCTGCACATTTCTGCATCAAAATTGAAAAGTAAAATTATACAACTGCATTGTAGAAGAAAAGGATTGTTGAAAGTATTAATCAATGCCTGTATTAGCATTTTCTTAAGATTTTTATGATTCGGCAAGCAACTGTTACTTTCTGTGAACCTTCCCAGAAGAAAAAGTAATTTGTTATAATCAAGTAACAAAAATGCAAGGGGTTTTTAGGTTGTTTTTTTTGTAGTAGTAGTGGGGAAAATGAATTTTAGAGGACTTGAAATACCTTGACCTATTTCAATGGCAGCAGTTGTTTTGCCTGTGTGAGATCAGTCATAGAGATTTCTGCCTGAAGTGTAAGACCCAGGTTGCTAGGCTGCTGTTAATATTGCGAGTAATTAAGGAGTGCTTGATGTGGCCAATTATGCATCATAAAAGTCAATGACAGTCTATCATCCTTTTTTGAGGGTGAAATGATTTGTATGGTTCTTTTCCTTTGTGAATTCTCTGTGCATTTGAACAAACTTTACTGTGTTGACATAGAATAAACTGCTGAACAGCTATATTTACTGTTCAAATATACATAAATAGCTAAAGGTGGGACTTAATTATTTAACTTCCAGTGTTTTAGAATGTGGTCGTGTTTCTCATTATAAGCCATTTGAATATGGGAATATTCTCCTCTCCAGTTTAAAGCCACCAGATATATTCCCTCCATGTGTTACATGTAATATCCCCAGGTACTCGATCTTTGTCATTTTAAAATTTTTAAAAGTTATTCTGCAATTAACATAAGATACAAAGCTTTGTTTTCTATTTTAGGTTCTTTGCCTCCTGTAAATGTTCTGGCTCTTTATGTTGAGCCACTCTGCACAACAATGACAGGTACAGGTATTCTCGTCATACCTGTATGTTTTTGTATCTTTCACCCTGCTGCAGTAGCCCCAGCTCCCTCATTCAGCCTGTACAACCTCATTTTCTTTGTTCCCTGCTGCTATGCTGTTTCTTAGGTCTTTTCTCTGTCTTGGGTTGATGGCTAGGCAATTGCAGTATGTGATAAAGCCGTCATACAAACCGCATTAGAATGGAACAGGTTTGAACTTTCTTTTTGCCTTTCTTTCAGCAGAGAATTAGTCAGACTTAGGTTTTCTAACCAGCGTGTAATATACACAGGCATTTCACATTTCTACTTCTGAATGCTTTGTCACCTTACTGGTGGGAGAGGAAGATATTCTTGTAACTGTAGCGTTTAAAGGTTTGTGAGGTTTTTTCCTAAAGCAGCCAGCCATTTATTTATTGTATGGCATCATATTTATCACACTGTGGTTCGCTTTTAGATAAGCAGCTTTAGATCAACAACCCAGACTTCTACCACTTCAGCTAGAATACCTTTCAGGAGTGGTAGAGCGCAGTCAACAGCAGAAGGGAGGTCTTGCAGATGTTTGCAGGAGGCTTCTCTCTGTTGCTCAGATCGTGTTCCAGGTTGGTGGGGAACACGCAGCAGCTGCAGTGAAAGTGCAAAGCAGTTGCTGCAGGGTGAATCTGGCTGAGATCTTACGAAGCCCCTGAAGTGAAACAGCAGACTCAGTCTTTGGCAGCAGGGATGTGCAAAGTCCTACCAGCATGAGGCTACTGGGAGGATGGCCTGCAGTGTGAGAAAGAGAAGAGCGAGCAGATCAGAAATGGAAACTCTCTGGAATTAAAGGAAAGTCTTTAATAACATTTCTTGAGCTTCAGTAAAGTATAATAGCTGTAGGTCAGTAGCTAAAATGTTCTTACATTATTACCAGGACATACTAAGAGGCTATGTATTGTTCATGCTTCTGATAAAATATGTTTGTGAAAACATGTTAGAAATAATATTTAAAACCCAGGCTGTTTCCACTCTGTAGATTGAAGTGGCTGGTTGTATCACTTTCCAATATTTGTTCAGCATAAACATTTATTTGGAATGTAACCTTTCATCCAGACAAAGCTTGGCAGTGGTTGGGAAAATGTTTGGCACCATGGCTCCATCCCCAGGCCACAGACCTGGGAAATTTTAAGGGTAAACAATTTCAGATTGTGAGCAGCTGCAAACAACTCTGCTTAAAACCGCTTCCTACCCTGTTTCAGTTCCAATAGAGTAACAAAGAAGTAATATTCACAGCATTTAATCTGTCTCATTTTGATTAAACTGGGAAATTAATTGGGACAGCACTCCTAAAAGCAGTTAGCTGTGTCAAGGGGGCTGGTGATGCCCAGCTAGTCGACGTAATCTTTTCCACCAGCAGCACTTCAGGGTCTGTTAGGGCTGCAGAGGAGACCCTGGCCAGTGCCAACTGATCAACAGGGTGCAGAAAACTCCTGGATATGATATGTCAAATGGCTGGATGTGACATGCAACACCGTGAGAAGCTGGCCGAAGCTGCAAGTAGCACTGGGAGGGATGGCTGGATTTCACGAGCTGTTAAGAGGGGGTTGTGTGAAGAACAACTGAACTACACAGGTAATGGGAGGTTTTGAAGGTCGTTTTGGAACTAGAAACTTGCAGGGCCAAGAGCGCCCAGGAACAACATCAGTGTCTCAGCAACACCATGTCAAGACTGCCCAAGTAACAGTGTCAGAAATACTGGATGTGGGTGCAGATACAGCAAAATGAAGAACAACAAGGAAAAGTAATTGGGAGGGTTATGCAGGGGCAGAGGAGGGTGGCAAAACAGATGGTCAAAAAATGAGAAAATGGGTACCAAAGTATGGGAATATTGTGCTGGGAGCTTCACTAAGCTGATAAAAAGCACTGCATAGGATGGCAGGATAGAACAGGATTTTCCGAAGTAATAGAGTTTTATTCATGATGTCCAAACAGGCCTGTTTGACAGCACTTGAGGCTGTTTTGCTGTTATTTGTGCTGTCTTATGAATACTGGCCCTATATTCCTTAAGAAAACAGATGTACACGATCTTAATATGTTACAGTAGTGTAAAGAGACAGGGTATTTTAACTGAACCTCAGAAACTAACCACAGCATTACAGAGCAGAGCTGAAGTCCCCCAGTGACTAAGCTCAAGTCGTTGCTGCAAGATCCTGCAGCAAAATGCTTAAAGCCATTCCCTGACTGCGAAAAAGACGCTACCTCCAACCTTTCTGAACGTGCAGATCCCTGCATTTTCCAACACAGGTGTGGTTTCTTACCCTCAAACTGGCCTTTCCAGCCGCCCGAGCCCTCGGCAGCCGCTGTTCCCCCTCCAGGCCGACGGGGCGGGACCTGAGGGGACC
>VZRU01006640.1:321763-336261 GCA_013398155.1 Pedionomus torquatus | reverse complement strand
ACTGGCTGTACTCTCCTCTTGGCTTTGATTTGGCTCAAGTCACAGAGGATTCGTTTTGGGCACAAGGTCTATTTGTAGGATGCTTCGTAAGAATATCCTCGCTATTCAGAGGAAGTTAAATAAAACTTTGTTTCCATAATCATCATAGTAAGTTCTTTGCTCCAAGAGAGGTTTGAAAACACTTTTATAAGAACCTGAATGCTGCAGTTACAGATATTGGCCTCTCCAGAAAGATACATCCTGTCTTCCAGGCAGTTACGGCAATGAGGAGGGCAGTTTTTACTCCGTTTTTAAACCAAGACAAGTACCCCCTCTAGCATGTGTCTGTGCTGAGGTCATCTGTTTGCAGTGCAGGTTATTATTATGCAGCATCTTTTTATAAACCAGAGATATTTAGATAGATCTGGCTTCCTTTCCTAAACTCAGGAACGTTCTTTGATAGCAACAGGATACTTAAACAGACAATTCAGATCCTGGTTGTGCCAGATTAAGACTATGTCAATACAGACATCTTAATCTATCTCCAAACTCCTAGAAGTGTCTTAAAGTACATTGCATCTACCATAAAGGTAGTCTTAAAACTTAACTAAATCATGGAAGTTGTCTGTATTTCATTTTACTGCATTTCTTTGCTGTATTCTTGAGTTGTAATCCCATCTGTTGCTGTTCGGTCTGCAGCATCCATGGGTTTATTTTCCATTTGTTGTTTTGCCAATGGTGTGGCTTGTGACTGCAGAGAAGGTGGCAGATTGTATGGGGTGAGCATTGTCTATGCCATTATAGAGCCAGCACACACCTGGAAACCGAGGAGCCCCACAGATAATATCAGCAGAAGTCTCTTTACGCTGTACCTGCTGTCTTGTTCAGCTGGTCAATGTACCAAATTCCTCTGCCCTTCCATCCTCTACTGAAAGATGTTTGCATGAGAATACTGAAAGGCTTGGGGAAACAACTGAAGTTGTTTACTCTGAGTATTTTAGGAATTCTATCTAAAGCCCTGTTCATGTTAGGATAAGTTATGAAATGTACTAGGTACATAACTAATACCATGATAATGATTAAGTGCCATTTGTAATTACAGCTGAAAGATCTCCGTTAATTCCGCAGTTACTGGCCAGATATGTTAGTTATTTTCTAATTTAGTTAAATGAGAGGATAATTTGAAAGAAACTTCTCTAAATGTGTTAATAGGGGAAAAAATGTATTTAACTTCATTCCACAAAAATGGTAGGCTTTTCAAGAGGAAAGAAAGACGGCAAAGATAAAAAATATTGTAGCCATGGCCATTCACTGTGCTTTTCACTGTTTCTTCAGCTGAAATAATCAACAGCAGGGGAAAATAAAAATTATAAATTTAAAAATAAAATAAAACTAGGAGGCATCCTAAGAATGTTGACTGCCACATGATGTTCATTCTTCCTGAGGAGAAAGGTATTGAACAGATTACTGGGAGCATTTTTTTTTTTCATGTTAGAGAATTCTTTGCATTTCAGATGAGAGCAGAGGAATGCTTCCAGGGTTTCCAGCAGTGTAGGTCCCACATTGCGTGGCAGTATTTTATAATCCAATTTATATAAAACATCTCAATGAAGAGAGAGCTAGCTGGAACTCACAGGCCTGATGTTTACCGGAGCTGCAGGAGATTCCTAGCAATAATGTGAATTGTTTCATTTGCTGGTAACACCAACTGAAAACTCCATGTAAGACACTAGTTTTTGTGGCTCATTTATTTCTATCTGTAGGTTTTCTGTGCTCCCTGCCCACCTGGTACTAGGCAAGGTGGAGGCATGAGAACTGTGTGAAAGGATAAAATATGAAATGTGAAAAGATCAAATGTGATCTCTGAGCTTACACTGCCTTTTTGGTTTTTTTGTGGGGTTTTTTTTTTTTTTTTTCCAGTCATTGCTTAGAGTATTTTAAGACTTTCTGTTATTCTGATTGGGTATTTGTTTCACATCGAGCTTTGTGTTAGGAGTCATCCCTGGAAAACAACATCTGATAGAGATCTAGAGAAGGTAAATAAGGAAATGTATTTGCTGTTTCTTGTAACATAAGAACTGTATCACTTGACAAAATGACCAGAAGCAGACTTAAAACCAGCAAGAATGTGTTTTACAGGGTGTATAATTGGGCTGTAGACCTCATTGCCACTCCTCGTGGTGGAGGCAAAGAGTATAAGTGGATTGAAAAAGGGCTTAGGCAGGTTCACAGAGGAATATCCACTGAGGGTCGTGGACTAAGTCCCTCTGCCCTTTCTGCTACCCCTTGGCAGCTGTCAGAGGCAGGGAGCTGCCCTGGATGGGTCTGTGGTCTGACCCACGTTGTTCGGATTCCCTCCCTTTTGGGGGTTTTCTTTATAATAGCTATACCTCTGTTAATTTGGAGTGGTTGGTTGGATCTTGGTTGGTTTTACAGTTCCTGGACAAATGACACTTTACATGTCCCACAAAATTACTTTCTCTCTGTCATGACATTCCAGATTCCCTGTTCTTGCTCTTCTCATGACTTAGCCATCCTTCCCCAGGTCTGTAAGCAGAAGCTAACAAGGTGGTGCTTGCTGGAGATGTGTTTTGCTTGAATGCCTTGAAAGATCTGTGAAATCATCTTAAGAGCAGCAGTATTCAAGCAGCTGCTTTCAAGGCTGGATATATTACATTTTTTCGCTGTTCATCTGTGTGTATATGAAGTATCATACAGTTCTGCACACTGGCTGTGACACAGCAGTCATCATTTTCTCAGAAAATACAATTTGCCCAGATTTTGTAATTATTATATAACCAGATTTCATGCATGAATTCCTAAGGATTTCATTTTGACATTCCTTCGGAGAAGATTAAGTACAAGCTCTTGTCAAACTGAATTTAATCAGTAAGTTTTTAAGTCAGTCTGATAGGTAGGTATAGCTCATTTTGAGTCCTCAACTTTTATCCTTAAATACCTGTCAGAGTAATTTTGCCATTTCTTTATTCATAAATTTTGTCTGCCAAAAAGGCCTATTGCTTTACTTAGCCACTAAGTTGATGAAAGATGGAAGAACCAGAAGTTTTAATTTGTTTAGGCTTCCTGTTGTTGAACGTTTCATTAGACAAAGTGTACTATGAATCCTAGTTTAGTGTTTAAAAAGACAGACAAACTGTTTTTTGTTTGAAGAAATAGATGGGGATGAGAACGTTCTTTTCAGTGTGTTTCATTCAGGGCACCCAGAGGCATCACCAGAAGTTTCCCATGCGCAGGCCAGGGCAGCAACTCCCTCCTGCAACTCCCTCGTGTTGATTCTGTGCCTGGTTTGGGGCAGGAAAAGGTGCTTCCTTGCAGAGCATCCCATCACCAGCAAACCTTCTGCCCACTTCAGATGCATAAGACAAAATGTACTAGGACATTGGCCTATAAACATGTCAGTTCTCTCCATATAAAAATAATTGATGTTCATATCATGTATATCAAGTCAAAGCTTTGTTATTTTTAATTTATTTTAAGAGCAGCACCATCCTTTACTGAATACGTGTAAGAGTAGCAGAGCTGGAGAAGGAGTGTTGCCCATAGCCAGGTGGGAGCTCTTTGACACGCGGTGCTTATGTGGTCCCCAGTGGGTGTAGTGCTCATCCAGCTTACTTGCCCACTCATCAATTTTCTGCAATTCTCCTTTTTTCTTTTCTTTCTCTTCCATAACTACAAGCATCATCAGATGAAAACACACCAACTGCAGACAATCATGAAACCATAGCTGACCAAACACAGTTGGAGCGAGCAGAGGATGTGAGTCTTGCCTCTGAGGAGACAAACCTGGGTGAGCATCCTCCAGGAGAGGAGGCTGCAGCCGTGATTCTGGCCATACAGGGAAAGATCGATTCAGTCAGTAAAAGGGAGGAACCAGAGGGCACTGAGCCCCTGCCTGAAGGAGTGGAGGAGAGCTCTGAGCTGCCCTCTGCTTGGCGAGAGGAGAGCAATGGGCCTTCACCTCCAGCACCAGGAGAAGATGAGCCTACACCTCCAGCACCAGGAGAAGACACTGGATCACCATCACCAGGACCAGAAGAGGACAGTGGGCTGGTAGAGGGCAGTGACAGCTCTGCAGTGGAAGTCATCAAGAAAGTACATATTACTGAAGAGGATCACCTCATTGAGGGTAATATTTGTGCTTTCATAAATTCAGGAGACCAAATTCTGCCTCCAGGGACTTGTGTGTGGGTCCCTCTGACTATATTGAGAGCCTCATGTGAGCTTCTGAAGTCAGAATATGGTCCAGAGAGTCTGTACAATGTGGGGCATAGAAGAGAGTGGCTGGAGAAGCCTCAGACTCACAAGTCCAAGCTGTAATAAATTTAATCAGCATTTCCAGTCATTATCTCTACTATTTCATTTCTTTTGCTCTTAGCAAGTACAATGCCCCACCATACTCCTCATTTAAAATATTGCGTTTCTGTGTAGCTCAGACATGATCCATAATATTTACAGAGACCAAAGGCTGTATTTCTTAGTTACATATATTAATTATAAAGCAACTGGTCCTGTACACATGGAGTTGGAGTGTCAAACCAGGACAGCGTATTTGGATGCTGAAGCAGCAGCATGTCTTTAATGCACCCATGGCAAATCCAGCCTATCCTAGAAAGCTGGCTACTACACAAGCAGAATAGAAGTAGTAGTGAAGGGACATAGGCTGGGCTTTCCTGGACATAGGGGTGGGGCTTTCCTAAAATGTTTAGAGCTGACTAGCTGGGGATGAAGGGTGCGTGAGGATGCAGTGGTCTCCAAGATGCATGGTATTTCTGTGTGCTATGAGAGGAACCTTTACTGGGAGGTACAGTCATTGCCAGAGATTGCAGGCTGTGCCGATCTTTGGCTTAGTGCCCAGAGGACATGTATGGCCTGCACACACAGAAGGTGAGCTCTTCACAGAAGGAATCAGTTTTCTTCTAAATGGTACAAAGCAGCTTGGTGAGCAATCAGATACTTCCCAGGGGAGCATTTCTTCAGGGAATAAGCAGGTGAGGTGCATGAGAAGTATTTCTCTGTAGGGAATGGTGGCATCAGCAGCCATTCACACACCACGTTTGCCGTAGTGAAGTGTGAGATGCAGGAAAAGGACACTACTTTAACCTTGACATTTTGCTGTGCACATCTCTCAACTAGGCATATAACTCTCATTCTTTGCACCCCAGTAGCTCAGCATGGGGGTTGGCTTGTCCTCTCCTGTGTCTCCTCTCAAAAGTTTTGAAGTTTCCCCTACGTAAGATGGGCACCTGTCATTTGGAATGACATCTTGGTTTATGTGAGCAGTAAATGACTGGATGCTCACCTGTAAAACACATAGTCTTGCCTAGCTGGAAACTCCAATTTCATTAATCACCCTTTCTAAGATTTGTGGCATAGTGCTGAAGGCAGAGCAGTGTGCCCTGGACATTGTGGAATGACCTCATGTCCATGGGAACACTTTTGCAATTGGCCATTTGCATGATGATCAGTTATGGGGCTTTGACCTCCAAGTAATTCATACTCCTTGCAGGGAGAGTGAACAAGGCTTTTGGGAAAAATAGTTTTGCTCCTGTTTGTTTCAAGCTAGAAGTAATATTTTAACTGTGTGCATTACCTATCTGTGAAGTATGTGATGAAGACGGGACCTTCCATTTTATGCTGTGGTGTGCATGATATTCAGCATGCATTTTGCTTTCCTTTATTCTGTTGTTGTGCAAGTAAATTAATTAGGTAGCAGTTTCCAAGGGAAAGCACAGTTTCAGCCAGACTTTGGCATGTTGCTGTGTTTGCTATTTCTGTCTTGTTCCAATTGCAAATAAAACTGTGCATATATAAAACAAAATCTGGGAAAAATAATTTGAACAGAAATAGTACTCATGGTTTGTATTGAATAGAGCATCAAGGGGATTTTGTGAAAGCACCAGAAGAACTTTATGGGCATGAGGCATGCACATAGCTGGATGCTGGAAATTGATGGGAGCATCCTGTTTTATTCCCTATGGATTCATTCAGGGGTTACCTCAGTCAGGGACGTTGGAGAGCTGGCAGAGTACAGTCAGGTTTGCAGAAAGGAGCTAGGGCATGTGGCGTTTCTCAGCTGATCCTCATTTGATCTCCATGGTTACTGTTCCCAGGTGAGACGGGAGAACAGGTGGAAACTGAGCTGCTGAGTGAGATAGTAAGTGAAGGGCCTGAAACAAAAGAAGAAGAAACAGGAGAAGCTGTGGATGGTGCAGCAGCGACAGAGATAGGTATGTTGACAGAAGAGGGAAGGACCATATGGGTTATTGTCTAGGAGACAGAAGACTGTGCTGTCCTTAATGAGCACATCTTGTCACCCTGCTGCCAGCCTACGGCTGCTTTCTGCATTTTAACAGAGTCATAAATATTTCTGTTTACATTAAGAGATGTTTTTGGAAGCCATGCTTTTTACATGGGTTGTCTTTATTTAATACATGGGTCTTACCAGTGATAAATTACCCCTCGTTAGGGAGAATGCTAGACTAATATGCAGTCTTGGAAAATAAAAACCTAGGTTAAAATTATAATTCTGATCATCATTATTTGCAGACTTGTGAGCTAATGCCTTCATGCTGTTTTGTGATTTCCATTCTATGCTAGACAGTCATTTTAGACCCCCTGGTTCTCCTTATCAGCTGAAATCAGCAGTATAGCTGGGATGAATGCTGGTTGCTCACTAAATGCAGTCACGTGGTAAGAAGGAAAAATCATGTGCCTTTGGAAAAATTGTCACACCAGTGAAGAGAAGAATTCAGGGGGATAGGACTGTGTCTAGCAGACTTGGAAATTAGGTTCACAATTCTGTCATCATAGTCTTTCTGTAAACATTATTTCATTTTCTTCCACATTCGCTAAGAATCCTCCACTCATTCATTTTGAATCCATCACCTCAGGTAGTCACATGCCCCAGAAGACAGAGCTTATCCTGTGGTATTGCTGGAACGTGGAAAAAGATGAGCAGGTGCTGTAGACGCCTCCCTCCTTCCCCCAGTGAATGTTACCACAATGACTGAAACTGCTTTTCCCCTCTCCTCTCCCTCCTTACCACTGGCCTACGTAGCCACGCTCAAAATCTCCCTGGGCTAGTGAGTATTTCTGCAATTCAGAGAACAGCTCCATCAAGGAGGGAGGGAGATATCTTACAGCAGCACCTTCATGACTTCCAGGTGAACCTCTTGCATCTGGGATGAGAGATCTTTCATTCCTTCCAGTGTTAGTGTAAGCTTTGGCCTTTGAGCTGACAGCAGCAAACTGGGTATATTCCACCTGTGCTACGGAATTAAGGAAAATGGTTTGCAGCATCAATGCTGCAGCCTGGCAAACCAGTAGGGTAGTGGTCAACCAATTTGGCCAAAGCATATGTGCTTTTATGACCTCATGATTACTCAAGTAGAATTAGATAAGCAGTGACCAAATAAAAGCACTCATCTCCCTTTAATTATCATGTTTAACAGTTGAACTTTATATTGTTAATTTTTTAAGCTAGCCTGTGAAGACAAGCAATCATTGGTCCTTGGTAACCGTGCTCTTGCAGGATCTTAAAATTTTTGTCATATAGCTTTGTCTATGAAGTCTGAAAAAGTTTATTCACTCAACATGTTTTAAATGTGTTTTAAAAGCCCCTAAGCTTTTGCAAAGAAACATTTGTCTGTGTTGTGAGTTCAGCAAAACACTTACTTCTGGGAAACCTCAAAGAACAGCAACCTGCTGCTTAAGAGTAAGAGATGCCATTATGTAATGATTACAGCTTTATTGAAATGCTTACTTTCTGCATTTACATGCCTTAACAATATTCTCCCAGTTTTGTAAGGAAGCAGAAAGAAGCCCTGCTTCTATGTCTGTAATAGATTTGAGATGATAGAGTGCACAGATGCAGACAGCTCAGAGAACAGCTGTGGGCAAGAAAAGCAAACAATGTTAAGAATGGAACAGTGGCTGTTTAAATCTGGGATGCTGTTGTGTAAGGGAGCAATTCTTCCATCTTGAAAGGATATTGAAGAACTAAAACAAGATTCTGGGCAGGGAAGCAAGATCGCTAAAGGGAATGGAAAAATTCTTGCTCAGAGAGAGATCAAAAACATTCAGACCCTTGCCTCTGAGAGGGTACAGCTAAGAGGAGCTGATACTAGTGCAAAACATATACTGCTCTAAAGATAGCTGAAGTCCGTCTCTGAACAAGGGAATGCTCATTAACACAACAGATGTGTTGAATTCAAAGCCACAAAAGGGTATATTTTTTCCACACTGTATTAGCAGTTCACACAAATTAGCGGCTGGACTCTTTGTCACAGAAAGTTACTGCAGTTGCATGTCCCTTTCCCATCACCTGTATTCCCCTGCAAAATTCCCACCTTCCCTGTGCTCCCCTTAGCCTTGTGCTAACACCACCATTCACTACAAGGAAAACCCATGTTCCTGACCTCTCCTTGTAGGGTCTTCCTGCTGGGAAAGAAGTACCTTGAGCTGGAGTGGTCCAACACTATGATTTCTGCCACTCATCTCCCTGGGCACCATATTTCAGCAAGGAAAGCCAGCGAGACTCAGAGCTGCTCAGCTGCTGATGGCCAACACATACAGTTTCAGGAGCTGGCTGCAGTTTCTCAACCATACTTTATCATGGAATAATTGAGTTAGGAAGGTATCTCTCAAGATTGTCTAGTCCAGCCCCCTTCTACTATAAGCTGGAGCAGGTTGTTCCATTGGGTTTTGAATATCCTCAAGAACTGAGGTTCTACAAACTCTGTGGGCAGCCTGTTCCAATCAGTCAATTGCCCTTACTGTAAAAAACAAAACAAAAAAAAGAGTGTTCTTACATTTAAATGTAATACCCATACTTGAATTTATGCCCTTTGTCTCTTGTCCTTATTTAAGATTTAATGTCTGTGAGAACTCTGCCTCTATGTCAAATACAACTGCAATTAACTAGTGATTTCAAAAGTTAAGAGAAAAGGCAGCAGGGTGGGGAGGAGCATAAAAGTGTTGCTGCGTAACCGGATTTCACAGAGGTGATGTTAATGTGTGTAAGAGGAAGACTGTACAAATGGGATGAGAGAAATGGAAACAGAGCCAGTGGCCACTTGCAGCTTCTGCAGGCCAACACATAACTTCCTTACAGATCTAGGAGAAGAGCAGATGCCCCTTCATCCTGTGATTATTCCAGAGAACTTTCACTTTGAACTCCTGTAAGATTTAGTGAATATGAAGCTGTACCCTCAATCAATTGTTATATTAATTTTTTCCGTGTGTTTCAGAGACAGCTAATAACAAGGAATAGAAGTTATGTCGCTATGAACATCCTCTTCTTGGGCCTGTTCTTCTGTCCACATGAACATTTTTTAATTTTATTGGGTTGGGAAAATAGAAAAGCTTTTATGGATTGAGCCACAAGCTACAGACATGAATAAGAGGCATCAGAAAAAAAAAAAATTATATAATTTATAGTTTTTGAAGTCAAGCTGCCAAGACTTCAAGTGTTTGAAATACCTGAACATTCACCTTCCTGCCACGGAGTGCCTTCTGTACACGGCTAGCACATCAGGCTAATTTTCCAACAGCACTATAACGATTCAGCTTTCAATTAGGATTTGTTCCAGGTTCACATAACTAACCTTTGAAACCTTCAACCAGCATTATATAGGATAAAGAAGACAGTGTAACTTTTTTCATTTTTGATGGTAGCGTGCAGACAATTTCTCCAAGCCCCTGGACTACCAGTATATGGAGCTGCTGAAGTGTATAGCGCATGGAGGACTGGAAGATGAAAGAGCCCATTTCCCAGATTGTAAATTAATGCAGCATCTAGTTTTTTCTGAAAATGGAAGATATAGAGGGTGCAGTGTCCAGGTCCCAAGCGGGTGTCTGCTTCTCACCCTCCATTTTTAAATACAAAATTATTGCAAGGCTAGTAGCACAGTATATGTGATAAGTTCTGCAAAAACAGGGAGAAGAGAGCATTTTTAACTATGAGTAGGATGTTTTAGTCTTGTAAACTCTAGCACATTTAAAATATAAAGACAGCTTCACAGCTGTTAACCTTCATGGTGATTAATAACATGTCTTTATCTGTGTAGTTCCTCATAGGTATTTGTGGCTTCTAAAATAGATTTCTAACCAGAGACATATCTAAGCCTGTTCCCAAAGGAGAGGTCATCTATTTTGTTTCCCTGTAATGCTGTCCTTCAGAAGAAGTACGCTATCAGGGACTGTCTTGGTTATTTTTCAAAATGCTAAATAACCATTTTGGACCTGAAGCTGAATGACAAAGCTTTCCAACAAATTTCCTGTGAAAATAGGCCCTGAATATAATTGATGTTATGGACCTGATAGAGACCAGAGGTTTGTTTTGATGGTGAATGTTGCAAAGGGACTATATGTTATCATAGAGGGCTCTGTTTACAGGGTTCTCTGGCATAAGGAAGTAGAATATGGAGAAAAGGTCAGTTATCTAAAAAGGGCTAATTTTTGTGCTGCATGTGCACATCTGAGCCCAGCTGACTTCGGTTTGTATTAAATAATCTAATTGCTATCCCTGGCCTATCAGCCTTTTGTGCAAACTGATAGTCCTTGGCTGTATCATTAAATCTGACAGTTTCTGCTTATTGGCACTCTTACAAATTTGTCAGCTTCATTTATTGTCAACTTTCTGTAGGTGATACCGTAAACAATCAAAATGCATACTTTCAGGTTTTTAAGGATTATTTTGGTTGATAAATGTTACAGAGGTTTATTTTTTATTTTTACTAGCCTTCTATAATGATACAACAAAGAGCTATTTCTATTAAAAATCCATCGACGTTAAAGTTTAAAAATTAAATCTGAAGTTTAAAAAAATTAAAAATTCAGAGGTCATTAAACTTCTTGTTCTCATGCCCAAATCATCCTGTAATCAAAAGCCATAAGAAACATACCATGCACTTGGGAGAGCCAAGGAGTGGGACAACCAGCACTGAGTGGGAGGAGGACACCCCAGGGTGATACAGGAGTGGGCTGGGTGTACAGCCAGGGTCCAGGACACCCCAGGAACTTCCACCGTCAGCTCCTTCTGGTGACTGGTTTCCTCCTGTCAGCTGGGAATTTGACTCGGCCACCAGTATCTGTGCCAGCGTGGTCCTGCTTCCACGCACGGGAGGTGTAATTGGCAGGGGAGCCATGCTGACTGCTTTCAAGCTGTGTGTTAGATCATGAGTTGCAGGTTGACCAGCTATGTTGAACAAGTTCAAAGCATACAACCAAGAAGAGTTCTGTGACCGAGATTCATAGTCTCAATAGCAACAGAGGACACTGCACTTGGAAATAAAATGTGAACAATAAAAAAGACTCAAGATAGCCTGCTCACCTCAGAGGCACCCATTCTACCACTGCTGTTACAAGGAAGACAGGTGGCAACACAGCACCTTTCCTCACTGTTAATTTTTTCAGGTCATTAAGCAATGCTAATTGGAAATGAGAAGCATAAGCCAGTCAATGACTCAACAACCTCAGCCCTTCTCAGTCATCTTCAGTCCTTACATATTCTGTGGTTACAACAAATGGAAGCTATTCTCCCTTTTCCTTTCTAAAAGATGAAGTATATTTGACGCTGTGCTAAACGTGAAATGTTAATCACTTAAATTACCTCAAGATCAGAATTTGGCTGCTGGAGGTATGCTGAGCATCCCTACCTTGAGAAGTCCACTGGGCCTTGTGTTCCTGGGCTGTAAGCTCCCCAAGCAGGTACTGTGCATAAAGGGCCAAAATATGAGCACTTCTTTGGCTCTGCAAACCTGGGACATCATAGAGATTGCCAAGGGCAGAAATTGTTCTGTGGATCAAAGAGCTTTCTCATGTTAAAGGCTGAGAAGAGGGCATGCTTCAATGTCTGTTTACAAGATAAACCTCCAAAGACAAGGCAATTGTTTTTTGATTGGGTGGTTTTGTTGTTGTTGTTGTTTGGGTTGTTTTTTGTTTTTTTTTTTTGTAAAACATAAGATACAAACCAATTTTCAATTTTTATCCAAAGCTAGACAATTTTCAGGCCTTAACTTCATCCAAGGTGGAGGTCATAATTCCATGCCGCAGGGAATGCTGGGCAGGACACTGGAAGGAATAAACTCAACTTCCAAGCTAACAAGAAAATTCTGGTAGGAATTTTGTTTCAATTCCCAGTAAATACAGCCCTGGAATAGGTTAAATTTGCACTCTGTCGGCTCTTTGCCGACACACGTGTACCTTGTGTTAGGATCCCAGAAGCTAGTTGGCATCTTGGCTGGTGAGGGTTGGCTCTTTCGCTCAGTGAAGAACCACTTTCAGGTAGAAACAGCAGCAAGAGCAAGGTTCTTGTAGTAGAAGATTGGAGCCATTTAAGTTTGGCTATGTGTTTTAACAGGGAAAATTTTATTAAAATTATGTACTGAGCTTTATTTTTGCATTGTTTAATCTGTAGAGAATATAATCTTTCCAAAAAAACCCAAAAAACCCCCAAAACTACTTTAAAGAAACCTGGTAGAACGTAGAAATTTAAGCATTGCTTTACTTCCACAGAAATAGAGGATCTGTTTTGTTGTTTTCTTAAGTTACATGTGATTGAAACAAATTTTAAATGGCAAAATTAGTTTGTCAGAAGCTGAATTGCAACTTCATATTTTGCATGCTAGAGGTTCAGTCCAGCAAGCAAAAAAGAGCTAAGTATAACTTCACTTCAGTTAAAATTCTTAAATGTTTGTGTACTTTGCTGGCATAAGACCCAAAAGAGATCCACAATACTTGCTTTTCGTATTGGAGAATTATGGGGCTTAGACTTTTTGTTTTTAAGAATAGAATATAAAATATAACTCTGCTTAAAAAATAAAAGTTTTAAACATCTCTATGGAAGGCTGATTGTTTATGTTGAAAACTGCTCTGTTGTAGCTGTAAATAAGAACTAATAACTGTTTATTTTAGTTATGCTAGAGTTCCAGTACCTGAAGAAAGCATATTTAGATCTGAGGCATTCAAGAAACTGGTCTCCAGCCTAAAAGCTTACTGATACTCCTGCATTTTTACTGGAAGTAACGTGATTGTGTTGTGGCTTGCTAGCTGCATCCAGCATGGGGGTTTGTGGTTGTGGTTGGTTTTGGTTTTGTTTTTTAAGGTGTTTCACTTACATTTCAGTCTCAGACTATCCCTTACTGCAGAAAGCAATGGTATATTCACACTAGTGAGGACACCCAGAGGAGGTCTATACAGGACATGTTCGGCAAATGGGCAAGTCAGCACGCACCAAAAAAATATGGAAAGTGCCATCTAGTGGTCCAAGGTTGGGAAAGAGGCAGCACAGCACAAGGCAGTGCAGAATAACATGAGAGGTAAGAAGGGGATAACTGTAGCAATTGAAGTTAACTCCTGTTCAGTACTATTGAAATCTACTGAAGTTGAACTAAAACTAGATCTGTTACAAAAAAGTGAAATATAGCCCAAGAAAGTAATTATATCCAAGCAAAGCTGTAACAGAGCAACACAAATATAAATTGGGAATCTTTAAATCTTAACTCCATTCACTAATACTGGTCTTTGCTGAAAAAGCGAAGCAACATTAGCTCCATATTTCCTAGAAAGTCATATTCATGATAGCACTAGCCTCTTCCTAACAAACCTAGGCATGTTTTTTGTTAGGTGGGCTTTCTTCCTGAGTCAGAGCTGTAGAGCATAAAAGACATTAGTAGTAAAGCCAAGAAGAGAGACAAAGAGCTGAGACCAAGACTAATAAAGTTTACATGTAGGAAGTTTATATGCAGAAGTCAGGTATTTTTCAAAGGCTGTTGCTTGGAAGCTCACTGTTTGAAATACCAAAAGTATTATCTTGTTTCTAGCACAAATAAATACCTCCCTTTTTGTCAAGGGAAACCAGGATGATGCTGCAAAAAAAAAAAAAATCCATACATCTGTATGTACATCTGGTGCTGTGGCAATCTCATTTTTTTATTTTTTTATTATTTTTTTTTCCCCCTGTAAAGAGACAATTTACAAGTTCAGCAAAAAGCAGGGGAAATAGCTACATCTAGAAAAAGCTCAATAGGGCTGGCTGTTCTCTCAACTTTCCAGCTGCCCTTCTGGTATGTACCAGGAATGAACGAAACATACAAAATATAGTTACTGCAGTGGCAGAACTGGAGTAATGAGAGCTGGAAAACAAGGCTGGCAAGCTGGAATGTAATAAACCACAAGAGGGACATAAACTGTGGGTGGACTGTTCAGTTGATAGGAACTGGCTAGATGTTTGCATCCAGAGGGTGGTGCTCAATGGCCTGAGGTCCAGATGGAGAGCAGTCACAAGTGGTGTCGCTCAAGGGTCTGTGCTGGGACCGGTATCATTTAACTTTTTTATCAACAATATAGACAAAGGGATCAAGTGCACCATTAGAAAGTTTGCAGGTGACGCCAAGCTGTGATACACCGGAGGGATGGGACATCATCCGGAGGGACCTGGACAGGCTAAAGATGTGGGCCAAGATGAACCTCATGAGGTTCAACAAGAGCAAGTGCAG
>VZRU01006640.1:253618-312587 GCA_013398155.1 Pedionomus torquatus | reverse complement strand
CGAGGGCCGGGGTGGGTAGCCGCGGGGGGGGTGTCCACCACCTCCCCGCTCCGTCCCTCAGGGCCGAGTGCCCTCGTCTCCTGAGCCCTAGCGGCCGGCCAGACGGGCCTGCTGTGGGAACCGCTGACTCCTCTCGCCGCCGTTCTCCTTAATGCACGTTTTTCTGCGCCATCGCTTCGGTTGCGCAACAAATCCCTGGTCCACGCTCCGCCCTTGTTTGTCTTAAAATGAGTTGGAACGGTGTAGCCCACCCAGTGACCACCCGTCGCTTTCTGCCAGGCCTAGCAGGCGCGGGTTTGGCCTGAAAGAGGGCCGGTGACAAATGCCCGGACACTTGGCTCTTTAGTTCTTGCCGTTCCTGTCTCTGGAAGGATTGGCAGGAGGCAGCGAGGCGTTCCCCGGGACGGCGGTGTGGCCGGGTCTCTGCTGGGGCATCTGGCGCCAGGGTAACCTCTGCAGCTGAAGACTGGAGGATCCTGTCAGCCTGTAGGCCTTTTTTCATCACCGTGTTTTGACATGAATCCTGTGTGTTTCAGTTGGGCTTCGATTGCCATACCCACCCCGCTCACCCACATTTCCCATTTTTATGTTGTTACCAAATAAACATATCGTTTATTTGGTATTTATACAAATATATCGTTTCTCGAAGAAAAAAAACCCACAAAAACACACATGTAAGAGCAAGGCTAGTTACTGTGAGGCCTTCAGAAGTTAACAAGTTGCATCTTTATAGTTGAACAGAAAAAATGCTTAAGTGTCACTATATTTAGGTGACTGAACAGTTCCTAAGCATCAGAATGATGTAGCAAATTATGGTTAGCCCTGTCTGAAGATTTTGGAATATCATTACAGGAATACTGCCAGATTAAACACATTTTCCTAACTTTATTTGTAGCAGGGATCTTCTAGGATTACTTGGTTGTGTTTTTCTGTTCTGTTGAATAGCATATATTTTCATCCATATAACATTCTTGTATAATGTTAGCGAGTGTCTCAGTTTTATGGGGATATTTTGTAGAAACAAGAAAGAAAAATCTCAATTGGAGTTATAAAACTATGGACCTACATAGTAGCTGAGATTATTTATTTTTTCTTTAGGTATTAAGTTAGTCACTGTCTTTTGAAAAACCCTTCCATCTTCTGATTAAATTAGTTCTTAGGCTAACTTAGTAGTGAAAAGGTGGTTTTGTGATATCAGTTAATTGCTTCCTGTTACGCTCCCACAACTGTCTTGGGCTGCAGAGGGGTCTACACGGGTGAGCTGACTGAGGCAGCATCCGTCTCTCAGTCCCATCTATTTTCTTCTTACCTTCACCTCATTGTCTGGACAGTGCTGCTCTTAGACACGTGGAGAACCCAGATCAGGGAGTTACTCTACATAAAACTAACTTCTGTTTCCACCCCACGTTACATTTTCATCTGAGTTACTGCAGTTCTGCATGATGTGTGGTTGCGTTGGGGCTGCAACTTCAGCTTCAGGCTTATTTGAAATGGAAAAAGGACATTTTAAGTTCACATAAATTGAGGGTACCAGAGGTGCATCTGCTTCTGGCTGTTCCTCATTTCAATGATAGCATTTTTGGGACAGTGTGATAGACTTGTTTAAGAATCTGATCAGCCTGAAAACTGTTCTTTTTTAATCTCTTACCCTGTTTCTCCTGATGCACAGGTTGATTTTCACTAGGCGAGCTCCCTGAACTGTACGGCCCCATGTTCCATCAAGCACTCACCTTGGTGCAGTAGGCAGCGAATGGCTGTCTAAGAATGGCTGTCTTAGCCCTTTTTAGTCCAGTTGTGCAGCATGAGCTGCCTTAGAACCATATCTCAAGTCGTACTAGAAATCCTAACCAAGACTTAACTAAATATGTTGAATATAAGTTAATCTTTAAATATGGACTTCAAGGCCCTCTTAAACTTGAAGTACTTTTAGGTGCTTATCACTCTTGAAAGGTATTTTTGTACCTTAGGAAGCTTACTCTGTAGGCTCTAGTTAGTTAATTTCAATATTAGCTTAAATGCATGTAACAGAAAAATAACCTACTGCACCAACATATATGTATCATGCTTACCTTATTTATTGCTGTAACAGAAATACACATCAGTGAAACAAGAATACATTTGCTTATGGGAAAAAAAATTGGGGCAAGAGGGAAAAATATTAACTTTGCTGTTTTGGTACTGAAACCTGACTAGACAATAGTAGAAATCAATACTGATGTTGCATAAACTATATTAGTCAAGTCTTTCCTGACTGGTAGAGCCTGATAGAGTATTGGAGGCAAAGCCTGCATTGGGCACCATTTTCAGAATGTGCAGACTTAATCTACTGCAGGCTTGCTGCAGGACAGTGTGAAATATGTATTTCTCCCTTTAAAAAAGAACTTAATTCTTCTGATTTCTGATGACTTTTTCAGGTACATATATGAAATATAATAGTAGGAATGTGTAATGCAATCTTATCAGGAAAAACTGTGTATAGTTATCAGTTACTCAGACTGCTTTGCATTTCTGTTATCTCTTTTAATCTCTAAACCTTCCAGGAGATGTTTGTTCTGAGCAGCAGTATCAGCAGCAGAAGTTTTCAAACCAGTCATCTGGGCCTTCTTACAGGAAAGACCAGTATTTTCCAAAAGGGCAAAATAGAGGAGAGAGGGGGAAAGGAAGAGGAGGATGGCAAGGAGGACGCCAGAGTGTCTCTGAGGAATTGCCAAAATACATAACAGGTTTGTATTTAAGAAAAAGGTCGTAATTTATATGTGCAGGGCAATGTGCTGGTGATTAAGTTCACCAGTTTATCAGATTAAGTTCATAAGCCTGTGTTTTTGTACAAGAGCAAAAATTAGAACTGATGCTACGTTCTTCTGTTTTGCCTAATTTTCTCCAAAATAGATAAGCAGTTGTGTACTAGAATGAATGATAAGCTGTTGTTCAATGAGTCCTTTCAGATGTCTAAGTTGAAAAGTTTCACTTACTTGTAATGAGCAGTATGGATTTAGGTTTCTGTTTGCCGGCAAAATGAGTACTGGCAGTCATCTGCTTGTGATGTAGCCAGTGAAACTGGTTTTGCCTATGATGTGAGTTTAAAGACAATTTTACATCTAACGGATGGCAAGCAGACTAGCTTTTCAAATATGGCAGTGCTCTGTTAGTAGATACACTCCTATAAGCATAAAACAAGACCAAACTCTGGATTTTTTTATTTGCTCACTTTAAAATGGCGTGTAATATGATTATTGTTTCCTCTTTTTTTTCCATGCTGAAGTTTTTTTCATCTCTCTCATTACCACTTGAAAAGATTGCTACTGTAATTTAATAAAGAAGTATGTAATGCAGATAGGGTTTGTTGGTTATATCCTGGCTCCCAGAATCATTCATATATAAGTGTTAGCTTAACTGTATCTGTAAGCTTCAGGATATCTAAAGAATTAGATTTCTTCAGTAATAGTATAGAGTATTTACTTTTATGTTAAGAAGTCATTAGCTTGATGTACTTGGAATACTCTGCTGGAATTGAGTAATCATAGGATGGTCCAGGCTGGAAGGGACCTCCAAAGGTCATCTAGTCTGACCTCCTTGCAGTCACCAGGGATGCCCCCAACTAGACCAGGTTGCCCAGGGCCTCATCCAGCCTCACCTTGAGTATCTCCAGGGAAGGGGCCTCAACCCACCTCCCTGGGCAACCTGTTCCAGTGTTTCACCAATCTCATAGTAAAGAACTTGTTCCTAATATCCAATCTAAATCTGCTTTTCTCCAACTTAAAGCCATTGCCCCTCATCCTATCACTGCAGGCCTTTGTAAACAGACTCTCCCCAGCCTTCCTGTAGGCCCCCTTCAGGTACTGGAAGGCTGTTGGTAGGTCTCCCCGGAGCCTCCTCTTCTCCAGGCTGAACAGCTCCAGCTCCCTAAGCCTATCCTCATAGCAGAGGTGCTCCAGCCCCCTGATCATTTTCGTGGCCTTCCTCTGGACCGGCTCCATCAGAGGTCCATGTCTATGGACATGGGCCATATATAGGTCTATGTCTTGCCTATATTGAGGGCTCCAGACCTACATACAGTACTCCAGGTGGGGTCTCACCAGAGCAGAGTAAAGCGGCAGAATCACCTCTCTGGATCTGCTGACAACATGTCTTTTGAGGCAGCCCAGGGTGTGATGTAGGTAGAGTGTCCCCTTTTTTGAATTTTGCTGTTTGTCATGCTCTGATGCAGCTCTTTTCATTCCAGTGTCTGCCTTTGCTGAAGCTCGTGCTGCTGAGATGAATGCCATGTTGAAAGCAGTTGCGCAGAAGTCTTCAAACTCTCTGGTTTTCCAGACTCTACCTAGGCACATGCGAAGGCGAGCTATGAGTCACAATATTAAACGCCTACCCAGGCGGCTCCAGGAGATTGCCAGGAAAGAGGTATAAGTGTATTTTATAGTATTTGATAGACTGTATATTGTGCATAGCTAATGCACAGTGTTCAGCTGTATGTTTGTTAATGAGCTTATCTGCAAAAGTATCCTGCATATGCAGGTTCTTAAACCTCACTAACCACTTGGCTTTGTGATTATTGGTCATCTTGAAAAGTTATTACGGTAATGGTGATAGAAGTGTCCACTTCAGGAGGGGTTGTTCAGGCCCCAGGTGATCCAGGAGTCCCCAATAACACCTCTCTGACTTGCACTCCACCATAGCTGTTGGGTGTGACTCTGCCAGCCTCAAGCTAGCATAGCCTGTTCCAGACTGGCATGATGGTTCATGTGTCACAGCTGAAGTGTGGGAGGTTCGCTGGGGTTGTTGGCAGGCTGCGTGCAGCTTAAGGCTTGCTAATTGACTATTCCCAGTTGCTCATGGAACTGAACATTTAGTCAGTGTGCTCCTGGGGAGTTACTTGCTCCTTACCTACTATGGCCTTCCTGTAATTTAAAAAAAAAAAAAAAAAAAAAAAAGATTTAAGAAGTGGTTCAGCAAGATTTTATTGTGAAATAGTCTGTCTGATGTTTGGCATTGGTCACTTTATCATCTCTAGATAATTCTTAAAGTGACCAAGTGAATTTGCTTGTTAAGTTTTCTATGTGTTAAAGTTAACGTAATAATGCAAGCAAAAAAAGAATAAAATACGTTTATCAGTCATTTTAGAACTTACTCCCTGCTCCCTGAGTTCCTGAAGATAATTGTTCGTGATTCAGAAATTGTTTCAGTTCCTTCCACGCGTGTTCCATGGGGCATGGTTTATTGGATCTTCATAACCCATATCTCTTCTTTTAGTGCTCTGGTTAGCATTGGTTTTGCCTTCTTAGTCATGACAAAAAATGTAGTTTAGCCTGCTTTCTGAGAGCTGAAGGAAGGTGTGGGCTATTTTGCGTAGTTAGTTATGTGCTCTATCCTTGTTAATCTAGACTTATTTAATATTTATGCTTCGTTGTTTTATGTCCTGCTTTTTTAACACCTTTCACATGATAGCCTTTCTGACTTCTCCGAACAATTCCTTATTTCCACTCCTTGTATGATTCTTGGATTTTTGATATTATTTAATTGGCCCTGGTGCAGCTGCTATGTTTTTTCTGTGTTTCTCTATTTCTTCTATGTAGTGTCTCCTTGGATCCTTTGTAACTTGTATATTTGCACAGGCTGTTTTGTTTCATGTTTTGTTGCAGCTTGTCTTATCTCTTGAAGTATTTCCTTTTGCAAAGGTTCTGCTTGTTACTTTTCAGTGTTTGAAGTCTGCTTCTTCAAAGTTAACACTTTTGATTCTGCTACATTTTCTTCCATTTTCTTAGATCCTTTATTGTGACCATTTTCATCCAAACATTTATCTGGACCGTTTCTTATGTCTTCAGAAGCTTAAAGACATACATTTTTCATCTACGATACCACATCACTTTTGTTCTACTTGTTTTTGTGAACCAGTCAGTCACATACCATAGATCCAGTGGCTTATATTGCATACTCTGCAGTGGAATGATGAGCCTGTTAAGAACGTATTTTCTATTTTTGTGCATTTCTGTTTTGGTGTTATAGGTTGTTTACTTGTTTTCTGTATCCTTCTAGCTAGTGATCTTTTAGTATTCTCATTCCTGTGCCTTTCTTAAATATAGTGCTCTGTTGTCAACTATTCCTTGGTAATCTGACAAAGGACTTCCTAAGAATTTTTGTGTGTCATATAGTCCCTGTTTCTTTCCACCACTTCGTTTCACAAAAAGACAAATCAAACTTTGGGAGTCAAACCTTCCTCTCCAGCCATGCGTTCCCCTATAATAACTTAGGCCTTGAATGGGTAATTATCAAGAATTTGGTCAAGTCCACAGTCCTTTCTTGTTTGCTTCTACACATTGTAGAATTCTTAGGGTCCTACTTGGCAGTCTGAGAGTCCTTACTGCTTTTGTACAAGCTCAAGTCAGCAGGTGTTCCTAATGCCACATTTATTTGTTCATGTAGATACATTGATGTTGGGCAAAAACTTCACACAAGAGGTAGCAGATCTTGCTGTTCACTGGGAAGTTTCTGACTGTGTGGATTTTGGTTTATCTATGGGTTCCAGTCAAATCTTGGTGCGCTTGTGTGATTTGGGCTTGTGTATAAAGTTTCAAAGTGTTAGTTAGCCTCAAGAATTATGGAGAACTAACATCAGAATAAAGTATAACTTAATGCTAGTGCTTTCTATGTCCTTATATATGTCAGCCTTTTTTCTTCTTTTACAGAAGTTTGTCCTTTTGAGATTTACTTCAGTGTCTTCTCGTTTAAAAACAGGCAGAGAAAACTGTACATCAGAAAAAAGAACAGTCAAAGACTAAATGCCGCAAAGCTAGAAGGCGCCACATAAATTTGGTTGCAGAGTTTAATCGCAGGCAAAGAAAGAATATTTGGCTGGAAACGCATATTTGGCATGCAAAGAGATTTCATATGGTAAAGAAATGGGGATACTCTTTAGGTGATAGCCCTACGGAGAAGTGCTACAGGGCGTGTTACCGAGCCATGACAAACCACTGCCTTCTTCAGGTACCACATTTACATGTTTTTAAATTTGTTTTCTGTGTTACTTTGCCAAGGTGAAGTAATCAACTGTTCAGTTATAATGAATATTTCTGTCTCTTTGAAGTACTGTTGTGTCAGCTGTTAATAACTGCTAAGTATGAAATGAGTGATTTCATAATTGCAGTGAAGGATGGTAAGTATCAGAGAGAACAAGATGAACCTTTAGAAGAGTCTTACAGTAACTATGACTGAAGTGCTGTGTCTTAAGCCACCTTGAGAGCTGAGAGATACATTTAATCCCTGCATCATCTTCCCTAGCAGGATGCTATTGAAGACAGGCTGTTTATTCCATGTCCTTTTTGGTCTGTTGGTTTGAGAGGTGGGTTGGCCCTCAAGTAATAAATGCCTGACAGCTCTCCTGTAACTAACAATTTTAATTTTAAAAAGGAAAATTGTTTATCTTTGACACAAATTTTAGTGAAAAATTACTACTTCTTCAGCATAAATTGTGAAGCTTTGTCCAGTTGTTTCTTGGCAGGCTTACTTTCAAGAATTATTCTCACTTTACCACTATCCTGTTGTTTCAGGACTTATCGTATTATTGTTGCCTGGAGTTGACTGGTAAAGAGAACGAGCTTCTGAAGCAACTTGCTCGAATATGTAGTATTGACACAGGTAAATTGTATGTAGTTCAAAATAAAGTTAAGATTCTGAATAGACTAAAGTTTGAGCCACCCTTTTCCTCTTTTAATATTCTACTGGTCTCAGTAGTAGTAGCAGAAATGATACCAAGTTGTTATTTTGGTTGAAAACCATAATTTAAATGATACTACAATAAGATGTTCTTATTTTTAGCTGCTTATTAATAAACTAATTGTGGTACTTGTTCTTTCTCTGGTGCTGTCCCAGCTGCGAGACTGAATTTAATTCTTTTTCTTTTTTAAAGGGAAGATTATTTTGTTTTTCAATAAGCATCTTCTTCTTTAGGCTTAACGTTTGAAGAGGCTTGTTGTCTGTCTGGAAGATTCGAGGGTTCCCTGAATCTTTACCGAGCGGATCGCTATCCAGAGGATATGCTTGGTCCTGTTACATTTATTTGGAAACCCAGGAATGACTCTGAAAACAGACAGCTGTGGATCTGGTTGCATCCAGCTCTCAAACAGGTATCTTTTTCTTCATGCTTGAACTTTTATTTCTTTATGCGTTGTACATTTTTAATGCTGAAGGCACCTTTTGAAAGTTTGTAGAAGAGCTGGATGTAATCCGTTGCTTTTGGAATTAAAAGTTGGCAAACTGTTTCTGCTTTAACAATATTTACATGCTGCAGTTTGTTTTTACAAAGCTTTTACAGAAGTTGCATGCCTCTGAGGTGGTTTCTTTTTAGTATTTGAGCTTGTTAGAAGTATTTTCTAGTGTCACTTGCTTCAGGCTACATTTGCCATCTCATTTTGCTTGATTCACATCCTTCCCACTGGCACCCCCAACAGGCAGTTTAGTCTCATTACAGGTAATCATAATTGATACTTAGCTATAAACTTAAACGATAAGAGTAAAATTTTGTGCACTAGCATTTTTCTTACATTAATTTGAGTGAGAATAAATTCTTAGCAAAACTCAGCATTACATCCGGCTCTTAATAGTAAGCCCTGGACTTCAGGATTCCTTTAAATCCATATAGGAAAGTAAATGATAGAGCGGAATTCTTAAAACTGTACTTAAGCTTTGTAATGTGCCGTCTAGCATCCTAATCCAAACTGTTCATTTTTCTTAAGGACATACTGAGAGAGTTAAAAGCAATTTTTCAGTGTACGGAGCCTGAAGAAATCTGTATTCCTGAGCCTGTTACAACATCAATTCAAGAGGAAATACAAATGGATGTTGGTTTGGGCCTTGGCAAGAAAAGAAAGAAGGAGGATAAAGAAGGAGAAAAAGCTGTGCCAGTGAAAAAAATAATTGGTGATGGCACTAGAGATCCATTCCAGTCCTACTCTTGGATCTCGCAGACTACTGGCGTTGTGATCAGGTTTGTTCACAGCAGAGTCAGAAACTGTAACCCATAACCAGTTAATATAGCTGGATTCTGGCTTAACAGTTCTGGAGGGGAAAAAAAAAAGTATGTAGTACAACTGGACATTCACCTGAAATGTTCCTCTGTTTCAGTGATAGAACTATGGAGATTCTCAGATATCGGCTGATTGGCCCATTATCACACTCTGTCCTTACAGAGACCTTGAAGGCTGCTTCTCTCCAAACAGTAAGGAAATTGGCAATTACTGTCATTTTGATAAGATTTCTAGACTGTGAAAGCTTGTTTTTGCTGAAAAGGATAATCTGTGAACCCTTTCTTATTATAAAGGCTATGTATTTCTGCTCTGTTAGCTTCTCTTTATTGACTCACTTGACTAACTNTTTTTGCTGAAAAGGATAATCTGTGAACCCTTTCTTATTATAAAGGCTATGTATTTCTGCTCTGTTAGCTTCTCTTTATTGACTCTAACACTAATCTTGGAAGGAGTTCCTATCTGGATTTTAAGTGGGGATAGGAAGAAAATAGAAGCACTGATGGTGTTAGGCAGGCTATGTAGTTTCTGCTGAAGTGGTGTATTGTGCTGAGAGGTCCAGAACTATTCCTACTCTTTCACAAGCCACATGTATAGAAAACCTTTGTATTTTCAATAAAATATGCAATTTCTCCTTGATTTACTATTTTGTCCACCTCTTGGCACATAGCATCACTGTGGTTTTAATGTGGGCTTTTTTTGTCACTTGTAGCAAACATGACTCTGCCATGAAATCTCTGACTATCTGTAAGGAATAATTAATGACAGAATTAGGAAGCATTGTGGATTGCTTTGTTTGTTTTTGGAAGCACAGGTTAAACTGAAAAACCTATAGGGGATTACTATAAGGTGAAGTATAGGAATAAGCTGTATCAGGAAAAAATTATTTTGGTTTGAAACTTGAAGAGGAAAAAAGCAACCATAGTGATTAAGGCAAACTGAGAGTGAGTTCATACTTAAGAAAATGCTGAATGACCACTTGAGTTTAATTAGATGTGTTGTTTTCCAGGAGATGGCAGATTTGGAGACAGAACTGAATAACTGGTGGGTAGAAAGCTGCAAGGACTCTGAAAAAGTATCTCTTCATCAACGTCAAAGTGCTATCTTTGAGTTATTAGAAGGTATTTGGGCATGTGGTTGCTATGGGAGGAAGGGGAAACTCTTAAACTCTAGTGGTCAAAACTGGCATGCTAATGATTTGACTTCAATTTGGAAACACTTATTTTATGCTTCATCTATGCTTGACCTATGTGCTTAGGTAATTACTGTGATGTGTCTAAGATTTGAGAAATGTTATATCAACTTTTTTAAGGGATTTTTAATCCACTGTGTAGTACAAACTCTTAATATATAAATTGAATCTTGCTGCTTATCTTCATGAACTTAGATTTGAGATTGCTGATGGTGGATATACAGTCTGATGTATAAGCTCACTTGATTCCCCCACAAATGCCAAATCAAGGCAATGAGTTGTACACAGATAAAATGGTAGACTCCTACCCAAAGTGAAAGTATTATACCTTGCTTTGTATATTTTTGTTCCTGATGAACAGTTGTATACTTGGCCAAATTGTAAAGTATCATAAAGTTAACAACATCTCTTCACTTTCTAGCACTGAAGCAGGTAAGGCTTTGGCTTTGGTAGATCTCACGCTATACTTGAGCTATCCAGTGTGAGGCAGTTAAGCAGAGATGAGGTAAAACTTTAAAAAAATCTTTTTTAATTTCCTCTTCCTGGAAGACAAGTTTTTTCTGTATTCTTTAGCAGATGTGCCAAATGTAAGGCATGAGTTGAGTCTGTAAGTTGTGAGAATGACCTCATTTCTATGCTAAGCTTAAATGTAATTGCAAAGTAAGTCTTCTGCTGCTGTTTTTGTCTTTTGTTATTGGATGTTTAACAAGCATTGGTGAATTTTCAGACCATGTTGGACTGAGTACTCACTGTTGCTTCTCTAACATGCAGTGGTATCGCATCCCTGCAGGCAAAAATGCACAAAATAATAGTGCAGAAAAAGTTCACTACTTAATTGGTGGTTTCATGGTAGTGTTCATCTGTATATTTTTAAAGGGATGAGTTCACCATCACAAATGCCACCAGGTACAATACTGGGCCTCACTGTTGGAGATCCTCGAATGAATTTGCCAAAAAAGAAGACAAAAGCAATGCCAGACTCTGAAAAATACCAAGGTAAAATGCCTTGCTTGTATTATGCTTCTCTCGGAACTGCCAAAGGCAAGAGATTCGGTTTCTCTCTACACTCTGTTTTCATTTACTGTCATCTTCTGCTGATTGTCTCTTGCTGTTTTCCTCTAGCATTTGATTTCAGAATGTTTCCTTCCCCTTTCCACAGTCCCTGACAGAACAGAAACAGCTTAGAAGTTGCATAAGTTTTAGAACAACAATTGTGAGGGAGGGACACGCACCAAAGCTGGTCTTGTGCTCAGTGGAAGCCTCTGTCTGACCATACAGATGATCCAGGTTCGAATCCTGGCAAGGCCAACCAGGTGCTAAAAGCTGCTTTAGTCTTTCCTGAAGTTGCTTATCTCTTCAAGAAGATACCTGCTGGCAGTGGTTTATAGTCCTACAGTGATGGCAGTTGCAATTCCACTAGAAAAAAAAACCTTAGCTTTGTAAGAGTAGTATTTCAGATGGCCAAGATACCGGTAATGTTAAAACATCAAAGATGCATGCATGACTTCTGAAATTTCATTTCAGTGTTGACTTACACATTTCAGTGCAGATACACTGGGGTTTGTGTGCAGTGTTTTGTAGACGTTTCCAATTAGAATGACTGGACACTGACTGCCTCAGCTAATATGAGAAACATAATAACCAGTGAGCGAAGGAAGAGTAGCAAATAGGACAAGTTGAAGGCTCCAGAGACTTGAAAATACTTCATCTCCTTGGTGGTGTGTTTGCAAGACACTATAATAGTCTGACCTTACCTTTTATTTGAATCGGGTTGTACACCTATTTTGCATATTGTCTTTTAGCTCTCTGCACAATTCTCTGTTGTTTGGATTTTCTTATATCCTCCTACTCTACCCTCTGTATCTAGACCAGCCTTCCTCCTGTTAATTAGTTCTGCTCAGCTAACTTTCTTAGTATTAATATTCCTGTTGGAAATAGTGCAGCATATGTGACCTCTACTTTGGTTCCTTCCTACTGAGAAGCTAAGGTGAGCTGTATAGCACTTGTTTACAGATACTGGTTTGAGCTAGTAAAAGAGTTAGCATCTACAAGAAGTAGTTCAGCCCCTTTCATTCTGCTGTTGTGTCTGCGAAGGTGTGTTCAAGAAGGCAAGATCAGAGAAGACATCTAGGCATTTGAAATATCTTGTAGTAGTCTCTCTCCCGCTGCCAGAGCTGGTTGTCCCACAGGAAGGAGGGCCATGGTAAAAAGGTAATGATGTAAGATAGGAAGTTAAGAGGAAGAAAATGCATTTGAAAATGCCCTTTTTCCTTTGGCTGCCTGGAAGTGGCCATCTTCAAGATCTTTCTGCTTTTGGTTATCCTTTGCTTGCAAAAAATCTTCTAAACTGCAGACGTTCAGAAAATCTGGTGTTGGTTTCTGGTTCCTCTCTGAGTGTTCTTTTTTTGTTTCATGATGAACTTAAAACTGCATCTTCCCTCTCTGTCTTTTGTTCAGGAGATGGAAAAGGTCCTTGATCAGCTAGCACAGAAAGCTAAACTGCGTGATACCTTCTGCTGTAGGTTCTGCTGAAGGACTTGGTTTTACACAAGCACATCATTACTAAATAAGTTGAACAGGCAGAAAGATGAAAAAAAACAGACAATACAGCCATCTTCTATTAGAAAATCAAAAGGACATCATAGTAAGGTAGTAGTAAAAGAGGAGGCAGCCCTCCGACAAGAAGTAGTTAATGAGAGAATACAGAGGATTCAGCAGCAAAAGCAGCTGCTGTTTTCCATGTTTCCCACCTGGGTGTCTTCCCGTGTAGGAAGAATTACAGGACCATTCATAATCCCCTGCATACCTATTACTTGTGCAGTGGGGGAGTCCTATGGAATGATAGTGCCTCTCCTACCTGAGAAACTCAAGACTGAGGTCTAACTGCCACTCTCCTGTCTCCCTCATTGACTACTCCTAGGTGTTAATCAGATAGAGAGGCTATTGTTACTTTCCAAGGACTGTTGTTCCTAAACTAATTTTGTGGTTGGTTATGTGACAGCTGCTACCTTTGCTAGTGTCTCTACCTTAATGGGCCTCTTTGTTCAAGTAGTTAAAAGCAGAGAAATTAATGATTTTTTACGTACTTCTAGAAAATTAATGCATGTTAGACTATTACAATGAGATTAGGGAGTGTAGCAATAGGGCAAGAGTACTGTTTTTAAATTGAAAGATGGGATATTTAGAACAGGTTTCAGGAAGAAATTCTTTACTGTGAAGGTAGCGAGGCACTGGAACAGGTTGCTCAGAGAAGTTGTGGATGCCTCGTCCCTGGGAGTGTTCAAGGCCAGGCTGGATGGGGCTTTGAGCAACCTGCTCTAGTGGGAGGTGTCCCTGCCCATGGCAGGGGGGTTGGAACTCGGTGATCTTGAAGGTCCCTTCCGACTCTAACCATTCAATGATTCTATGATCAGATACTTTTACAATTTTCTAGTCAGGGGAAAGCATTCAAATGCATTTAATTGTTTGTATTTTGAAAGAAAAAGTAATATTGCAGGTGTATTAATAAAAGGAAGCCTAGACATAATCAGTTATTGTGCAGGATGCATTTTATGTCTAATCCATTCTCTCTGTGCAAGCATTTTGCTTTCTTGCCACAATTTACTGTTTCAGGACCCATTATGAGGTCATTCTGGAATCTATCAGCTTAGTTTGTCATCTCCTTGAAGTGTGGGGTCTTGTATATTTCACTGGCTCTATGCACCAGTTATTTTCTGAGGCTTGGTTTTGATGTATCCTTATTCAAATTTGGTAACATAGTAAGCTGATCTTTATTTATGAAATGTTAGTAGTCATTCATTTGCCTTCATGACATGTCTTGTTGATTGAGCAATTAAAAGGAACCCTTGCTATATTCCACACTTTTTTCCACTTTTGCTTCCTGGACATTCAAATACTAGTAGGGTTAGTATTAGTAAGGTTGAAATGGCACTGCATATGTCAGCAGATTCTGTATGTGCTTTAGCCTCTTCTTGTTCTTTATTGTTATGTAAAAGCTAACTTATTTTCCTGGGAAATCTTTACTAATATTTTCTACTGTTCATTGTCAAATGAGTGAATAGTTAAGGTAAGTTATAGCCATCATCTTTGCATGTGGGTTATCATACATGCAATCTGTGAAATGATACACGTCTGTCCATATTCCTTTTTTTTTTTTTTTCCCCAAATGCTGTTCTAAGATACACAGCTGTAGATTTTCCCTGTCAGTGACATGTTAACAAGTCAAAGGTGGTATCAGTCTTTCCCAGTTACTCTCAGTCCTGAGTTCATATGCATGTGTGCAAGCTGTGTGTTACAGACATGTGCTGATGGGATTTAGTCAAAGAACTGTCCTTGTTTCAGGCTGAGGGATAGAAAGTTTGTAAATAAATCACTTTTTACTGCCTTCTCAGCAGGTTTATGCTTTCTGGAAGTAAAGATTCCCAGTAAGCAGTCATTGCCTACATGACTGCAAATTAGTGCTGTTCTTTTCTCTATTTTAAAGTTCACTTCTAGCATTTTTATATGCTTTTACTGTCTTCTATGGGAGAATGCCATTTCCACTGCCTTAAAAATTGCTCAATATAGAGTACGGTGGAGCTTTTAAACATCAGTGAATGAGGTGCATGGCAGGAGAGTGCATCATAAAAGATAAGAGAGCTAAAGTTCCTTCTGCAGACACAGAGCCTGAGTCTGCCTGTAAATGCATCTGTTGCAGGAGTTTAGATACTTGGCCTCAGTTGCCTTGGAACTCACCCCTACATAGACACAAAACTGTTCCCTAGAAGTTCTTACATATTTTGCTTTTTCTTCTATTTCCACGCAGAGGAAAGGGAAAAATTCAAATAGAAGAGCTCTTAGTCTTAGGCTTGTCTTCTAAGTCTCTTAAGGTAATCAGCTGTGCAAATGAGAAGAACAGCTTAAATGGAAGAAAATCTTCCTCTGGCTGTCTGTATTTCTACACACCAACCACTGACATCAGCAGAGGTAGATGATGCTGATTGTTGCTGACCTTTGTGTGCTTAGTAATACAACTGCTTATTTTCTATACTAGCTCTAACATCTTACTTCTACTATCAGCAGTAGCTTATTCACCAGTAGGGTTATTTCTCCAGCAATCTTAAAATGTGGAGTGAAGAAAACAAGAGAGAGAGGTAAGAAATTAAGAGAACTGGTGTGAGGATTTGGGATTGTGACTTGAATTATAGTATGCTTAACAGAGAGGTTAAATTCTCCCAAGTTCAATGGGGATCAAGGAGAAAGAATATAAACCAAGTCAGAAAAGGATATTTTAGAGCAGTGATGGAGAGGGAGACACTGGATAGACTGTGGTGATGGAAAGAGATTGACTTAAAAAGGCTTTCTAAAGTGGGAAAAAAAACAACTCGTGCCATTATGGAATATAGGAATTGTAAGGAACTCCAAGAATATGACAGAGATAGACTACCTAAACTGTGGTAATAGAAAGAAGTGGTAAAAAAAAAAAATCGGAGAAATGTACAGTGAATAACTTAGAGTTGAAGGAACTAGAATATTTAAATAATTTAGCGTAAAGAGATTCTAGTGTTCCTGAATGCTTTCTGTACAGAAGATGGGAAAGCCTTTTTCCTTAGTGTATGTTAGCTTGTTACGTACATTTCCCCCTTGGTGATCTGTAAGAGTCAGGAAGGATTCCCTGTCACCACTACACACAGTTTTGTTGCTGTTTTTTTTCTCTTTCCTTTGAGGCATTGATATTTGCAGTATATCCAGACAGAATCTGCTAATTTCTTTTTAGTATTTCTTCCTCTCACATAAATGTGATTTATCAGCAAGGATACATAGCAAGCCTCAACTTAATAACTCCATCAGACTGTCAGGAGTGCACCTGTGTTTAATATTTTTTCAGAGATTTTCACAGCTCTTAATAATGGGGACATCATAAAAATTGTAGACTTTAAATAAATAATTATTGCAATTATTTTCAGCAGTACGTATTGTGTTGATAGTACTGCTGAATAATCTATCTTCTGTGCTCCAAGTCGTCGTTGACATTAACTGGAAAAATCAGGTGAATCTTCTTTTGAAAGACTAAGTGATTTAAAAAACAAAACAAAAAACAAAACACATGTTCCTTTAATATGTAGGTGACAAAATAATTAGTTAGTCCCTGTAAATTTTAATCACAGAGCTCTTAAACAGGTTCATTGTGTTGTTTATTGGTAAGAATTACTTTACTTAAAATACGGGTCAGCATGGATTGCATACTGTACACTGAAGGCTTTTAATACATAGATCATGAAAGGTAGGTATATATTTTCTAATTTGGTTAGATTATGGAGCTGAAGAAGACAGGTTATTTAATACCCCACAAATCAGTTCTAAAGCTAGAAATGTTACTTAAATAATGCACACTGCTGTTGGTCTGTGCAGACATAAGCAAAGAAGTGCAGAGCCTGAACAAATCCAGAGTGGGAAGCTGGTGGCCAATAAATAGTTGCATGCTAGTCATATCCATAAAAATATTTCTTCTATATACATTTCATAAAGGTTATCCTTGCTTCTCTTGTAAGTTTCTTTAGGTGGACTTATTTCAGGTTTCGGAACGTTGCTTTTTTTGATTTTCACCAAATCTGTTGAGCTTCACACTTGGGCTGGAAGGCCAGATTCCAGAATATTAAAGGTGGCATGTTAAAGATGTAACTTACACTGCCAAAGGTGATGTAATTTATAATAAGAAATGCCTGTTTATAAGAGAATACCAGGATAATGCTTCTAAAACTAACAGTTTATTTCATATTTTGTATTTGGAAAAACACGTGACAGTAAGATCTTGCTGATGCTTTTCAAGCTTTTAATAGTCTGTTTACTTAGCTGTCCGTTCATTGTACGTATAGGGGAGTCATTTTGCTACTTAAGCCATAAAATATGTTTGAATTTTGTCTGAAGGTTCTTTTCTTTTGTAGATAATGATAAAGTTAGGCAGCTGTACCTGGAGGGTGTACCTGTAGACTGTGCTCACAGCTTTATCTGGGACCAGGACATCTGTAAGAACGTCACTGAAAATAAAATCTCAGAGCAGGTAACTAAGAAGGTGGATTGGCATGGAGAAAAGAGCTAAACATCTGTAGAGTGAGACTCTTGAAACTCGTATAAATCCAAGAGCAGTAGTTTCAGAATGCCGTAGGATCCAGCTGCGGAGTTGAAGTGTTTATTTTTTAGTCTTTATATAGTGTTCTTGCACAACCATTGTTCATGAGTCAATTAAAAGAAAGCTTTATTGGATTGTCAACAGGACCAAGTATTTGTAAGTTTATTTATCAGAATGGTTTGAAATTGGATTTTCCTACATCATCTTTACTCACATACAGCAGGTAAAAGGGATGAAGTGGCCCATAGAGGCTCTGGCCATTCACTCCTCAGTCATAGCTGGGACAATTCTCCTGATAAAAGTGTCGCAGAAGCTGGAAGGAAATAAATCTCTCATGTTCTGAACTTCAGCACACTGTTGTGGGGGTTCTGGGCAATACCTGTGATTTGTAGACAGCTTTAATTGTACTGTTACACATTTGAAATCTGGCTTGACATTTCCATTGACAATGAAGGAGCAACCTATAAAATGCATGGGTAAAGTGGTGATTTAGTCACAAGAGGTGATAAGTTTTGGCACTGTTGTAATCAAAAAGAAAATATTTGTATGGCAGAAACATCTCTGAATATTCTCTTTATGAAAATTAGTTTTGTGCTCTTACAAATTGGCTGCCATAATGTAGGAAAAGCAGAGTACATTAGTGCATAACAGTTATCAGCACAACCTTTCTGTGATCTTCATGCTGTCGTGAAATGTAATGTTTATCTTAGAAAACAGCTGATGCAGAAAGGATGTGTAAATAAGCAATCTGATGGTCTGTTTTTTTAGAAATGTATTCTTAATGTCATACAATGAAATATAACAACTAGTGATTGACAAAGCTTTGGTGCCAGCATGCTTTATGTGGAACTGTTTCGTGACGAAATGTTCTTCCCATCTCCCTGGATGTATTTCAGATTTGCTCTGTGTATTGACAGACTCTCTGAAAGCACCTGTTTATTCTAGTCTTGTGCACAAATCTATAAATATCAAGTTGCAATACTTGTTTCTCCTCCTTCATTTGTGTGTATATTTTTGCTCTGAGTTTCAATACCTGCCCTCCATCAAGGTCTGTGGAAGTAAGGAGGGGTAAAAAAGGGTGCTTAATGCTTTTTTCTAGAAGCATTTTTCATGCCTCAATGAAGGTCAGTGTAGCATATTACTAATGCATTTTTCCTAGTTATCGCCTCCTCTCTGTTGCTTGGAAGAGTAGAATAGAGAAAAATGGTTACTAACTTATGGGAAATGTCTCCTCCTCCTCCTCAGGATTTAAACCATATGAGAGCTCAGTTACTGGTACCGGGATCACACCTTGATTTGGGTCCTCGTGAATCTAAGATTCCCATACTGTTGGTGCAGCAGCCAGGGAGAACAGCTGGAGAAGACCGACCGGGATGGGGGAGTGGCTGGGATATCTATCTCCCAAAAGGCTGGGGCATGGCTTTCTGGATTCCTTTTGTAAGTGACTTGCATTGCAAATTGCAAGTAAATATGAAAAAATATATAATTTGGTTCAAAATAATGAAGTTTAGAGAGTATACTTCACGTTGTGTAACCAATTCATAATTACATGATCAAAATCCCACTTTAAAAGAGGGTGTATGAACTGGTTGATGACAGAGGCTTGGTCTTTAAATCTTAAAAATAGATAATAGCTTTCCATATCTTCTCTTGGGTATAACTGTGCCCACACGGTGGTCTAAAGCAGGAAGTCAGAGTGAAGAGTAAGGAGAGAAAGCTGATGCTGTAGCTCTTTGGTTTTGTGTTTCTGAGGGCACATGTCTCTAAAGAGAAATCACTTGGTGCCTGCTGCTAATCCATTTCAAATTAGCTGTCTTAAGCACTATGTCAGTAAATCGGTTGTCTCTGATTTGGGAGAGAGCTTGAAACACACAGTTTGAGTTAAGCTTGAATACTTCTCTGATGCTCTTCGGAGCATGCTGCTTTGAACACTTAGATGGCAGTTTTCATGTCTTTCTGCAGTTAAGTTTATGCTTTTGAGTGTGCAGGGGGATCCATTGTAGTGATACCTCTTGCACAGTTAAAATAAATTGAGCTGTGACTTTATCAAAGTAATATGACATTCCTCGCAATGTACAAGATCAGAACTTGTGAAGTTCTCTTCAGTTTTGCTGATCGTGCTTCAGAATTAAATTTGAAGAGTATGACTAACATTTTTGTTGAAATGAGCATCTAGAACTGTGAAAACCATGCTTATCCTTTTAGAACACTAAAGTGATATACTTTTCCTTTTCTAACGTAGTAGTTTCTGGAACATTAATGTGGTTTGTTTCTTTCAGTTAGGAACCCAGAATCAGTATCGACATTGCTTTTTTGGGTTTTGGTTTTTATAACAGATATATCGAGGTGTACAAGTCGGTGGCTTGCAAGAGGCTTTAAAGCATTCTGAGTATCAAAGAACACCTCACACTCCGAATGATTTCCCAGACTGCCAGGCCGGAAAGCAGTTTGCCAAAGAACTGGAAACCAGTCTTCTTGAAAAATTCAAACGGTAATATTAAAATATTGATTGCAAAATGAAAAAAAGAAAAAAAAAAACTACTTAAAATATTTCCCTCATTATCCGTTGTGTTCATTTAGACTTGAACTTACATTAAGATCTTTCACTAGTGTTTTAAATCCTGCTATTATAAAAAAAAAAAATCCTACATGTATTTAACAGAAAAACTCTGCTAAACGCGCATATAAATTAATTAAAACCTTCTATTCCCAGAGATATGCTCAGTTATAAGGCTGCCTAACAATAAAATAAACAAAGCTCTTTCAAGCTCCCTTAGCAGCCGTGAGGGGGCAGAAAGCAAAGGCAGAATATCAAAGTATGTGCAAAGTGTTGAAGAATAAAGTGAAGGAAGAGATACATTTTGGTGTCCACTTTTTAAACACCAGGCATTCAGAAGCTTACCTACTTACCTACTTGGTTTATCATTTAGACGTCCACCTGCAAAAAGGGCAAATTATGTCAAGCTGGGCACACTGTCCCCTTTCATCTGTCCTTGGGGGCAGCTGACGAAGAACTGGGAAGGGAGAATGAAAGCTTCAGGAAAATCTGTACATCCTTCTTCCTCACACCCTGAGCACTGTACAGCTGAAGAACATAGCTTCTGTGACCCCAAAGCAGAACTGGTCAAAGAAGCTTCCTCTGAGACCAGTGAGGCAGAGGAGATCATGACAATAACAAGCTCTGAAGGTGTCCTAAAACCAGACGATGTTACAGGCACCCAAGATGTTGGTGAGAGAGATGAAACTAAGAGAAGAAGTGATTTTATTGTTCTCAGGTATGTCAAAATGATACACACATGTGAGGGGTTACTTCTTCATTGGGAATTACTGAATCGGGGAAAATAGAACCTCAACCTTTATTTTTAAGATGAGAGAATTATTTGATATGAATACAGTGAGGAGATGGAATAGTTTTATCTTCAGTCAGGATTTGCTGTTAAGTGGAAATCCTTCTCCTGCTTTCCCTAACAAACCCGATGACTAGATGATGTAAATTTCTTAAATTATCTTAAATGTGACATTCTTGCACTTCGTGTGTTCTTGGAATTGGCATATTCTGTCTAGTTCCAGGTGGATGAAGCTTTAAGAGGATCATATTTGTGCTTTTTAAACTGTTGCTATTTAAATCAGCTTGCATTCTCTTTTCTAATACATCATCACAGGTGGTTCTTGTGCTACTTAATAAGGTTTATAAAGAAAATAGAGAATCCCCTGCATTCCAGTGCAACGCATGAGGGCAGCAGCAGTGTTTGGAAAGTGCCTGAATGCAGGTCTTTCATTTTTGTGTCAAGGGAAGAAAGCATTGGCAGTTCTGGACTGCATTAATGGCACTGAAGGCTTTAGAGCATTTGTGATCTAACAAGTTTTGGGGTTTTTAGCAAGTAACATTTTCTTTTAAAGAGTGAGCCTTGCACACATGTTCAGAGTGACACAAATACCAGCTTGGAAGGTTACAGAAACCTCCAGGGCTTTTTGAGTCATGCTTTTGCAAATATGCAAGGTGCTGGATTTGTAGTACTCCCTGTTAATATCTACCCTTGTTGTTTATTTTTTAAAAATTTTAATAGGAGCGAGAAACTACTAATGCAATTATCAGCCTGGTGCTATCCCACTGCTGGCAAAGATCGAAGAGTCCGCCTTATTTCTCGACTGGGACAGAAGGAAATGACTGAAGATGCCTTTTTGCCAATCTTGATGAGTTATCCGAGGGCTCTTGTATGGGTCAAGCTATCTCTCTTGAGAAAGGGCAACCCAGAGTTACATGCCATGATATGCATCCCAACAGAAGATGACTTGCTACATCTAAGCAAAGACAAACTCTTCTGCGGTCCTCAGGAACCCAAACATCACGACATATTCAAGCACAAGATACGGAAACTAAAAGAGGAAAAGAAGAAGAAGAAGAAAAAAGATAACACAAAGGGTCTAGAAAGTGACCCCCTGAGCGTTCCAGATACAGAACCAACGGAGGAGCATGAAGACCTCATTCTTGGTCTTTGGTCAGATGCTCTCCCAGATGTTACTTCCCACTGCTCCAGAACTCTCTTGGGATATGTCACTCGAGGGGATTTTTCATTGGCTGTGGGCTATGGAGAAGCACTGGGTTTTGTTAGCTTGACAGGGTTACTTTATATGTTACACAGCCAGCCAGCAGATAAAAAAGGGCTTGTTTTGTTAAGAACTCCAGCATCTTTACAGTACAGGTTTGCAAGACTTAATATTGAGGTTTAAGTATCATTGCAATGGAGCAGAATGCCAAAAATACCAAAGATTGTCTGTTTTGCATTTTGTGGCCTTTGGGTCTCAAATTTGAAGTGTTTCTGAGCCCAAATAATGTCTTGAGGATTATGAAATAATTAAAAAGCTTTGTAGCATTATTCATGAAAATAGCTAATGTATAAATAGACCTAGCGTCACGTCTCTTGTCTGCACTGCTAAGGATTTCTAACAGTAACGTGTCCATTATCATGATCTTCTTTATCTCTAAAGAAGCATATTGTACACTTTTCACCTTAGAGAAGTGGATGCTATAACAATAGTCAGAAAAATCATTGTTTTCCTTTTAGAAATCTTTTAATCAGATGGATTCTAACTTTCCAGTGCATTGTTCACATGTAAGTGCATGCAGTCAGGTCTGGTGTATATAGCAAGTGGCTGTACCCGATTCTTCATGTCTGAATGCATGTGGCTGCAGTGGAACAGAGCTAACCAGACAAATCTATTAAGAAAGCAAAAGGGTACTTTGGTCGAAAAGCTCTGTGCTTAAATAAAATGCAAATAAAATATAGTGTGGCTATATAATTGTGAATTCTATCATCTGGAGCTCTTAAACTGCAAAGTATGTCAGTCTCTTTCTCTAGTCTGAGAGAGAATACTCTATTTTTGAAAGGTAGTAAGCCTTTCAGATGCAAATTGCTGTTGTTGGGTCAGCGTACATTTTCTGTTAATAATTGGGGATATTTTGGTTCCTTAAAACATGAGGTTATTTTCATGTGGAATGTGCTAGGATTAAAGGTTTCTTCATTTTACTGTATAGTTTATGAGTGTTCAAACTCATAAAACTTGTAGAGTATGCTGGAGGGGTGAGGGAGAAAGGTGTTTGATTTGACTGGGGTGGGGTGGTTGGTTTGTTTTGGTGTTTTGTTGGGTTTTTTCTTTTTAATGATAGCCTTAAGCTTCTAGCCATTCTTGAGTTAAGCAGCTTGGAAACAAGTTTACAATAATACACTGTAGTTTAGTAGCAGCATGATACAGATATATACCGGTTGATAAAATTACCCTGAAACAATCATGTAGAAATAAAAATCTAATCTATTCTTGATTGAGGAATCTACTGACTAAGTTTGATTCTTTAAGAAATTAAATATGGATCAGTTAATGACTTAGTCTTTCCTAAGTATCAGTCTGCAAATTAATTCCTTCATTCACAGTTTTGTTTGCAAAAGTCTTAAGTGAATAGATTAATGTTGTTTGGAGCTCTTTGTTGGAGGAAGGATTTAGTCTACCTTATGTTCACAGTTATCACAATTTAGGCCCATGGGCAGATTAAATGCGGCACATACATGGGGAAGAGGAAAGAATGTCTGTGATCACAAGAGTAGAGCTGGATTACTTTTTTTTGAAGTCTTCAGAAGACCAATTTAAGAACCACAGGCCTGTTGGAGTTACAGCAGCATGTGGAAGGGAAAGACACAGCCTCCAGAAAAGCTTGGACTACAGCTTCATGAGAAATCATGCCAAATGGCTCCAGCATCGCTCACCTTCGATGCACCTGATAAAGCAATCGTCGTCCCAGAAAGGTGCCAAGAAGCATCTGCACAAAAGCCGGCAGATGGCCCCAGAGGAAAAAGCTTGGTGCTGCATAGTGCTGGGACTCACAGGCTCCTTGCCCTGACACTGTGAGTGCAGCAGCCTGGAGGTATGTGTCAATAAAGAGCCCCTTAAACATTACAACTTGGCTGCTCTGATCCAGTTCTCTTCTGGTCATAATCCTGGATTTAATGAACATTTTGAATTGTGAGCCTGATTGAAATATTTCTAGGATCAGAGTTTCCAGAGCTTTGCTTCATGGGAAGAAAGGAGAGGAGGTAATGTTTATATGGCTTTTTTCCCCCCCTTCATCTCCCTCATCTTCTTAGTAGATGCATATTTTCCTGACTCACCAGAGCTGGCTTGTTATGTGAGAAAGAAAGAGGAGAAGCCCCTCACCCAAGCTATCATCTTTTCTGCTTGTAGGTCTTTTGTCCACTGAATCTTTCCCAGGTTTTTATTTAAAAAAAAAAAGAAAAACAAAACATCTGGAGCATTTTTTTCTTTTCCTCTTATTGGTAATTTCTGCCAGGTTTCCATTTTGACACTTCCTGTTACTTTTCTTTGATTTCCATTCTCTCTGATTTATGATCCTTCTCTCTGGTGAGCCAATGAACAGAAACTGGAATCCAAGTGCGTCCTGTTCTGTGTATCTTGTAATACTGTTACACAGTTGTTTTCCTTTAAGTCAATGATTTATGTCTTAAGACTTCACTCTCCTTGTAAAATATACTGCAAGACCGATAAGTTAAAAATGCTCAAAACTCTCAGCCAAAGTTTGTCAGAAAAATACTGTGACTTTATGTAGCTGCAAGGAATTTTTTATCTGTGGTTGGGATTTTCAGATTCTGAGCATCATATGGGTGACTTAGTCATAAAAACTGTGTCAACACCAGATAATCAAACTGTGGGTAATTAAACCTGTGTTATCCATGCATCAGCTGGACATAATGTCTGTGTTCATCATGTTGAACCAGGTGTAGTTTGCAGCACACATCTGTTCTTGGGCTGTATCTCACTGCAGTTACTACCTGTTGATTAGCTACCCCAGAGCATCTGGATCGCCTCCTGTGGACTCTGATACAAAAGCATTTTTGGGAACCCAAGAAGCTCTTACTCAGAGAAAGATGCTCCCATGCTGTTCTTCAGATAACTTGCTTAAAATGGATGCCAGCATGAACCCTTAGCTCTCTTTCCTTGCTTGGCAAGAGCTTTTGGAAGCTGATGTGAAGCACAGAAGGCAGTTCTGGCATTATCTGTAGCCGTGAAGAGCTTGAATGCTACTGTGCTGCTCCTGTAGATCTACCCTCAGAGCAGCTGAATGAATGCTGTACTTGAGACTCGCCTGGTGAAGGGTCTTTTCCCAGCTTGGACTATGACTTAAATGGCAGTTGCCTTCCATTTTAAGATGGGCACAGCGACTAATAGACCTACCAAGTTGAGGGTCTCATGGCTTTGAAACGCACGTTGTTTACCACTGCAAATCCAGAAAATGACATTGCAGGAGCAGGTGGTGGTTATTCTGTGGAATGAGGTAAGAAACCCTGCCCAGATTGTTGTGTGTTTGTTAAAGATATTCAGGGCAATCGGTTTGTTTAGCAATGCCTAAGTAGTGCAAGAAGTTACCTGCAGAAAGGCAGCTGGGGTTGTAGAAACAAATCTGGAAAAAGTAATTGGCAAGGTGACAGACCTTTCAATGGATGTGGAAGCCTTGGGGGATCAGGACACACGTAGACAGAGGGTAGTCAAATGCAGCATGACAGTTTTCTTTCAGTGCTCTAAATCTGAAAGAGCCTGATATGTCAAACCTGATCCATTCACATGTGTGACAGGTAATAGGGCCAGAGCTCACAGGAGTAAACTACCAAGGGGAGGTTTCTGAGAAAAGCAGAAAAACAATAGCATTTTATTCTCCAAAAATACACTATGCAAAAAACTCCAACCCCAAAGCCCCATGGTTCTAAATGTAAATGCTCTTCCCCGAGGTCAACAATCTAAAGAGCACCCACAGTTTATCTCTTTCAAATTCAGCTCAGCTGTACTAAAATTCTGTGTGAATGCTGGTCTCATCAAATCCCTGCAAGAGCAAGTAAACTTGTACTGAATAATGAGAACTCTGGGAAAGGACAGCAGAGATGTGCTGAAACCGTTTTGTGGCAGCTTTGAAAGTGAGAGCCTACTTGACCGTGGACAAAATAAAATTAATGAGTTCAAGGTAGTTTGCAAAGTAGGTGAGGTGGCAAAAAAACAGAATACACAAAGCACAGCTTTCATTTATTGTGTTGGGTCTCTCCTTAAAGAAACAGTTTCCTCTATGGTAGGAAAAATGTCTACACAGAATGATTTACTTTTATAAATTTTTTAGACGCTGCAAGATGTGCATAGCATGTACCAGCATCAGCTTACTTGACACATTTTAGCTGTCTTTTCATTGTGGGCTTGGAGCAGTGCTGCTAATCTGACAGCCTTGCACAGCTAAGCCCGAGTCTTAAGAAAGAGAAATCAAAAAGACATCCAGGACACAGCAAGAGTAAAGCAGAGAATGAAAAAGCAGTGTGATGGAAGAGAGTGGCTCAGATTTCATGATTCAAATATGCAAGTATTTACTGTAATTTCTAGAAAGGATGGTGCTGCTATTCAGTATTTCAGTTCATCTCAAGAAGATCAAATAAATAGCCAGGATGCGAAAAGCTGTTTGTTTCAGCACAGTCCTCTCAGCATCCTCTTTCTTAGCCCAGAAAGCATTTTCTTTTTAAAGAATACAGTGGTAGTGATGGGTGGGAGAGTTTACACATCTGTAAACCCACGTGCCCATCAGGGCTCACTCTCATGTCACTTCTCTTAATTTCCGGTTTTGTTCTTTTTTCATTGGTTAATATTAAAAAGGCTCTTTTCTTCTCTTGTCTTTTAGCAAAAATATGAAGTGAAAGCAAACTTCAACAGGCAAAACCTGAAGTTAGAACTTTAGCACTCAAAAAGGAGTTTAAATGCCACTTCAGAAATAAGCCACCATCTCCTCAAAGTTGAGACACCCCAGTTGTTCTAACTGTGGCTCTAGTGACAAATCCTATGTGTCTACAGATGTAATTAATTATAAATACCACACATGTACTTCTGAAAACTCTTACTGGCATTGGGCCAGGTGTGACCCAAGGCAGCTTCACCCATGAGCGAAATCAGTTGCTCAGAATGGGTTGGATTGGGTGAGAAAGCGGGACCACAAGCGTCAGACTCCATTACTTTTCCTTAGCACTCAAAAAAAAGCCAGAGTACATGCACAGAAGAAGAAACTGTAAATCTGCAATTAAAAAGACGCTTTACAGATTGACACAGCAATTTTTAATTTTTATTTTTTTTTTTAGTATACATCTGGAAGTGGTTTTGATACACACCAGCAGGTATTAAAGGGCTTATTTTCCCATAAGACAAAATACCTTACAGGAATCAATTGCATCCAGGTTTTCTGAATATTTTCACAATGCAATAATTCTTGGAAATAAATTGGCAAATATATCAAGGAGGTTCCAAATGAAAGCACAAAAAGGTACAAAATCAGTTAAAAATATTTCTTTCCAAACAGAAGCAGAAGAAAATAAACATTAGTGCATCAATAAAATAGCAGTCTGGGAAAAGTCTTAATAGAGAATTAATTTAGTTTCTCTTGGTACTTTTAAGGTGTTCCCTGAGCTATTGTATTTTGAGCCGTTAATGATTGATAAGTCCCAGAGTAAATTTTTTTTTAAAAAAAAACCTGAAAAGCTATAGTTTCTATTAGTGTCTTTTAGAACTTACTTTTATGCGTATAGGTAGCACACAGTGGCAGAAATTCTAAAATGGCAACCCCAAAACCACATATTTGTGTAGCCTCAGAAGTCTCTCCAAGCCTGATGCTGGGAGGGAGGAGGTTTCCAGGGCAGTGCCCAACCTGGGTGTGCGCCTTCAGCAGCTGCCACTGCGAACTCTGTCGAAACTGCTCCTGGAGCAACTTGACAGCAGATGTCTCTGGAAGTCTGTGGAAGCCCATGCTGCCCCGGCTGGTGGTGAAGCTCTGGAGTCCTTTGTTGGAGATTCAAATCCAGGCATTCTGGTTCCATTTTCCAGAAAGAATAAAAAGGAAGAAAAAAGGGGAAATAAAATTAAAAAACAACTTCTTTTTTTAGGTTAGTAGACACGCAGAAGGCTGGTTTTAATCCACTTTAAGTTGTCCAACAGAACTATAAATACCATGAACATGGCAATTCCCTGCCTGCAGGCCAGTTTCTCACATGATATGCAATCAACCCCTTTTTGTTGGACAACACACTGGCCTTGTACCAATGTTACAAGAAGTTACCGTACAGACATTTACATGTGAGTGCAACACATGTGGCAAGAGCCTTCCTGAAGAACATACATGTAAATTGATGCTTCTCTTGGACCAAATAATTTTACATGATTGCCTGAGGAGCAGAGGAGCTTGACACAATTTCAAAACCTCCAAAGCCAGAGATGCTTTTAATCTCTCCTGGTAAAAGCACTATGGTTTGAAACTTAGAATCATAGAATGGTTAGAGTTGGAAGGGACCTTAAAGATCATCAAGTTCCAACCCCCCCGCCATGGGCAGGGACACCTCCAACTAAGCCAGGTTGCTCCAAGCCCCATCCAACCTGGTCTTGAACACTCCCAGGGATGGGGCATCCACAACTTCTCTGGGCAACCTGTTCCAGTGTCTCACCACCCTCACAGCAAAGAATTTCTTCCTAATATACAATCTAAATCTCCCCTCTTCCAGTTTAAAGCCATTACCCCTTGCCCTATTACTACACTTCCCATCAAAGAGTCCCTCTCCACCTCTCCTGTAGACTCCCTTCAGATACTGGAAGGCTGCTACCTTCTCTTCTCCAGGCTGAAGCCCCAGCTCTCTCAGCCTGTCTTCATAGGAGAGATACTCCAGCCCTCTGATCATCTTCATGGCCCTCTGCTGGACCTGTTCCAACAGTTCTATGTCCTTTCTCTGTTGAGGACTCAGAGCTGGACACAGTACTCCAGGTGGGGTCTCACAAGGGCAGAGTAGAGGGGCAGAATCACCAATCATGCTTCTTTTGATGCAGCCCAGGACACGGTTGGCTTTCTGGGCTGCCAGCACACACTGCCGGCTCATGTGGAGCTTCTCATCCACGAGCACTCCCAAGTCCTTCTCCTCAGGGCTGCTCTCCAGCCATTCTCTGCTCAACCTGTATTTGTGCCTGGTAAACTGGGAAACTTGAGTTTTCTCTTTATTTAGAAAGCTAAATTGAATAGAATACAATATTTAAACTTGTAAAATTACCTGAAGTTCAGCTCCTTTTTCTTAGAGGAAAGCACCCTTGAAGCCAATTGATGTTACAAAGGCAGTAAAATAGATACATGAGAAAAACATAAGTCCTGGGAACACATTCTGTCATTCACATTTTTAAACAAAGCAGAAAGATGTAGCAAGTACTGTTTTCTGGCCCACCTGCAGTGCGCCAGGCATCCTTTCCAGGATGGATTCAGTTGCCACCTGGATTTTTTCCAAGACCTGTACTCACACAGGACAGTGAAGAAATAGATACACGTGCTACCAACAACACAGTTTTTCACTGTTTCTCTGAATGGGCACTAAACCTGATTCTTGGGAGTCTGCTGTGTAAACAGCAGAAGTCATCCATTTGCTGTCTTGGTGGGGTTTCTTTCTATGTAATTTCTTATGATTTTTAGAGCACTTCAGTTTTTTAATTGTAGTGCTGTAGCCTTGGGATTATTTTCTATACCATACACTTGTAACATGCACATCAAATGAAGAGTTAGACATAGGAAGTCGACAGCATTAGCATAAGCATCAAATGACAGATCTCTTTCACTAGTTAAAATGTTTGGGTTTTAAGGGCTAAGCATTTTGACCCAGCGCTGTGCACCTGGGCAGCACCCCAAAGGGGACCTCAGCCCACAGGGGGTTTGGGTCTGCAGCCCCTGCTCTGTTCTCATCACATCCTTCCACAAGGTTCTCTGTGGAGCTCTCCCTCATGAGTTTGTACCCTCTGGGCTCGTTGTTTGGTGTGGAACCATTTATTTTTTGATAACTTTCCTGTTCCAGTGCAGTAGAGACTACAAAAGAGGGAAAGGCTACATTTATGCTGTATCTGTTTTAAATTCCACTTTGGTTCTATTCTGAGTAAATCTTGGCCTTCATTTTGAAATACTATGGGGTTTTTTAAAATTCAGATTTCCTTCTGTTAAAGGCCGTCAAAAGCTGAAAGATTACTGTCCCACAGTACAAGGAAGGATGCTGTTAGTCTGGCCAAGCAGCTATCAAAAATATGCAGGAAATACAACATAAATTCATTTTTCTCCAAATGTTTTCTACAGACAAGATCCCAGGCTATTAGGTTAACTCCAGGGACTAAAGAGAAAATAACTTGAACTAGAATTCCCAGGACAGTAGACAGGTTTCATGTGGTCTTCAGGGATGTGAACTAAACACCCTACCAAAAATAATAATTTCCTTTTCACCATTGAAAACAGTGATCTCAACATGTCAGCTAGATTTTGGAGCTTATTAAGAAGCAAGAGAGATGACCTCTTCTATCTGCAAGGTCATTAAATTGAAGACGAGTAAAAACTGATTCTTATCCAGATCCATTTGTAAAATTAATTTGCGTGTTTTCAAGAATATAAGTTAGACTATGGGGACCTATATTTGATGCAAGTTGTAGTATCTGTTTCTTCCTTTTCAGTCCTCAAAACGTTAAGACTACTGAGTATTGAAAGATATTAAAAGCTTCAGCCAACTTCCTGGCTGAAGTCCGAGTCTCCTTCTCAAAGAGGAGCTGAACAGAGTTTCTGACCCCAGAGACAGGATACACTTTTATCCCAAAACAAAATTATAGAGAAGCCTTAAAAGATTGCCCTTTGAACTTTGATTGCTATCATTAAAATTTCTTTACTTTAGGTTATCACATATCTTCTTTCATAGGCTGCAGTAAGCACCCTTCAATTAACTGGATGTTTTTCTATATGTACCTTCCGGTTTTTGTCATGGTAAAATTTTTTGAAGCGGAAAATACAAGGGGGAAGAATGAAAAGCAGACATTTTATCTGACCCTTTAGAGGTCCAGGAACTTTTTTCCCAAATATGAAGCAATATATCTTACAGAGAAATCTATAGGAGCATGGTTTTCCAATAAATTAAAATAGTAGTTTAAATAAAAACTAGAAATATTTAAAATAAAGTTTTCTCTTTCCACTTTCAAGCCTGAAATACACTTGGATAAACTTGCAGGGCATTTTTCTCCCCTAAGTCTCTTAGTCACCAGCATGCACGCTGATTTGATTCCTTTCCTCTAAAGAATAAAACCGTCCATCTCTGTTTCCTACCACTTCAAATTCAAGCCGGATGCTGAAGGAAGAAAAATAGTGATTGGCAGAGCTTGGAGAGGGAGCTGGGAGGAATGTAGAATGCCAGCTCACCCAGCAGAAAAACTCATGCGAAACAATTCCTGGTGCAAGGAAATCAGACCAAAACTCTCACTGTAACATCCATCATTGATAGAAACAAAAGCTGTCATGCTTCTGAGCATGTTCCAACTTAATGAAGGGACAGGCAACCGAAAGGGAAAAAAAAAGGGGGGAACCCCCAACTGTGACAGCACATATGAACAACATCTCTTCACGAGGGAAATAAAGCACTGAATAAAATTTATGGCTTCCCAGTAGCATTACATACCCTGGGAACAGTGAATGTTCTGTTCCTTCCCAAAATGACAAGTGTTAAGATCATAAAATTAAACTCAACTGGAGTAGCAAATTGATTCTAGACTATCTAGTTCTTCCAGGTTGTGTCATGCCGAGCAGAGTCGGTGGTTGGTTGCCTAGGGTAGCAAAATATTAGGAATAACACAGTATTTAGTGACTGTTCCTTACGAGCGTGCACCAGAGAGGGGAGGTGTGTTCATGTGTTACTGTGCTTAGCGCAGCAGAAACCCCAGAACTGAGTCAGTCCCGAGACTTGCCTTTCTAGCCAGCGTTCCAACAGCTATGAACTAATAGCATTTCCAAAGGTTAACATTTCTGTAGCTTTGCCAAATGGTAGGGTCATGCCCTGTTTTTCTGCTAATACAATTGACTTCCCTCATTTTTTTTCTCATGACCTTTCCCCCACTCTTTGCCACCATCCCTTTTGGCCCTTTCCCGATTGCTACAGCCCTCTAACATGCCGCTGACACGACCAGCTTTGCATTTGTGTTTCGCTCTCTCTGTGCAAGTGCTGCAGAACTGCTGCAGCTGTAACAAGTCTGCCCAAGCCTTACCTGCTATCATTCACCACACAAGGTTGGCTCTTAACTTTCTATGTGTGCAAGCTTACTTACGCGTCAAGTGTCTTCGAGGCTTAAATCTGGTTTCAGTGCAACTTTAACTTGTCCATAGTAAGTTCATAAGCATGTGGAGACATCGTCCTGTTACAATTTGGTGGCACATCCTCTCCCCTGCTTTTCGCTGTTGTTGTTTCAATGAGGGAATGCTGTGTTCAGCCTGGAAGAATGCCTTCCTAGAAGTCTTGACTCTTGATAGGGACACCATCAACACGTTCACCCAGCATGCAATTACTAGATAGAGGCGTTCCTGCCCTTTACTCTGGCACCACCTGGTTGAGGCTGGAGACAGATAACAAAGCATCACCAGTATTATCTGATGTTGCATGTCTTTTGTAAGTTCAGTAGTCCTTTAGTGTTGGAGGATATCCAACACATGGTTCTCAGCCTTAGAAGATATTCCTGCTGAGTCTGAAACTTTTTCTTACCATTTTTTTCACAAGTGTGGTGTTTTAATCTTTTCCTCCTGGATGCTACATAGTATTCCTGATACAGCTGTCATGATGTCTCAGACACCCTGCATGAGATCAGGGCTTCCGTGCCATCTCCTGGCTCAAAAAGCTGTTTAGTAGCACAAAATGCAGAGAGGACAGATCAGGTATTTATTCAGATGCCAGTCTCAGCCAAACAAAAATAAGAGACACAAACAAGAGACAATCCTCATCCAAGGATGTTACTCTTCTGTGCAAGTTTCTCTGAAGAGCAATAGTGGCCAGCATTCACTGTATCCATGTATTGTTTATTGGGAACTATTCTTCCCTAGTTCTCAGAGAAATTCTATAGTTAGATGTCCATCTTCTCTGCATTTTTGGAGCACACTGCCATTTGTTGCAGCCCAACAGCATCTGCAGGTGGGACCAGCAGAAGAACTTACAGTGAGCAGGAGGTGGCCTGCAAGCTTTGCCAAAGCCCTCATCTACAGCCAACAGACAGCCAAAGGCACCAGACTAAGGCTTACAGCAGAGAACACTACCATACAATTTCACAATCTGCAGGAGCTTGCCCCAAGCATGGGATTTGTCCTTATCTCCAGACCCTTGGCTTCCTCAGGCCATTGATTTCTGGAGATGGGGTTCCTGCACGTGGCTGTTTGCTGCACAGAAATGCACCGGGTGCAAATTTAATGAGTGAGTGAGACAGTAACACCCCACCCCCCATGCTCATTAGGTGATTTCCAAATCCTTGTAGCTGTCAAGTCAACAACAAAAATTTTGTCTGGGACCTGGCCCCATGCTGCAATCAGTGAACGCATTTCCACAGCAAATGTCACTGCCTGAGACTGCCCTTTTGCTTTGAAGTCTTGCTTGGAGGGTGGGGGAAGGCAGGGAAAAGGTCTGAGTATACATTCATAATGAGGAGATGATTTTTTTCTTCACTTCCCGCTCACACAGTAATGGCTGAACTTTGCTTCCTTTCTTCTTGAGAAAGAAATGTTCCAAAAATAAATAAAACTACCAAGTTGCAAACAGCTGCAATCTGGAAGCAGGAGGCAGTAGTTTCCTGAAGTTAGGAACTGAAAGTGAGATTACAACCAAAGCCTTTTTCCTATGTCAACCTCTATTCTCACCTAGTTTTTCATACAGACCATTGCTTAAATAACTTAAATGAAGCTAACATGAAAAGAAGCAACAGAAGGAGAAGACCATGTTTGCAAAAAAGGGGTATTTTGGGTGTCCCAATAGTGAGGCAGCCTGGAAAAGATGCAGGAAAGGTGAGGAGATGTGCTGTGGTTCCACGTGGTCATCTTCACTTGCAGAAGGATGGGGGAACTGAAAGGGAGAAACAAGCTGAGATGTGAAAGGAGTTGATGCAGGTTAATGTGGAGCCTCACATGAGGAGGGACTGTGAGACAGCTGGCCAAGTTTGTGCCTTTGAGACCAGGGGAACATGCCTCTCCAACATGTGGAGCTGAACAGAAATGAGGTGAAGGAGGTCCCTGCCCACCTCCTCCCAGGACCAAACTGGCTGACCCAGTGGCTCTAGTCCTGCCTGCATGATGTGCTCAGCCTGGCGCTCCTACCCCCAGCTGCACATCAGCTCCTTACTGGGGCCAACTATTTTTCAGCTGCTTTTCAAATTCAGTCTTGGGACCTGTATTTTAGCTCAAAGATAAACATTTTGAAAATTGTCTTCTTTCTCACAGTGCAAGCATGAGTTGGTTTTAATTATCTTAGGAAATCTTTCCTTGGCCAGGCTAATTTGTTCACTGTTTCTCTTGCATAGTTGATCTGTTTATCTTGTGGAGCTGGCCTATAAACCAGCTATTAGGGCTTTATTGTATAACATTATCAAGAAAGTAATCTTTGAAAAAAAATTAAATCACTTATAGCCTTTTTTTTTATTTTGCAAATAATTGCATAGAAGTCAAGCAATCTCCACAGCTGACCACCCAAACCTGCTGGAAAATACTTGCTCCAAATGAAAATGTTTAGGTTTAGTTATGTTTTAGCCCTAAAATGTTTAGCCTTTAACCCCCTGGGGGCTGAGGGGGGAGATGGATTTGGGCAGGAAAAAATAAGTTTTTCCTGTAGGGGATGATATGGGAGAAGAAAGACTTCTTTATTTTTCAGAATGATATATTTTTGAGTCATCAATGCATGATATGTGCAGAGACAAGCAGGTCCTGCTCTTTGCTAGATTTATGTCTGTTTTACAGATACATACACTCACTTAGTTTTATATAAAGAAAGCAAGTGATGGGGAGAGAACAGCAGCGATTATTACACCTACTGGTTTTATTACTGGTTTTGTTGTGCGGAATCTGAACCATGTGGGTGTTGATGGTTGACTTTTGAAGAGACGTAATGAAGGTTACCCTTGGAAATTTTGACATTCGTGATGATAAATTAGAGGAATTCAGTTATCTTAGACTATAACAAAAATTTAATTTTACCTTCTTTTTTTTTTTTTTTGACACACTTCTGCATTATCCCTTTTCATAGCTAATGCCAGTATTTTTCAGATGACTGTAATTTTGTTGTTTTCATATTGACAAATGGAATAGAGGTATCTTTCTTAAGTGCTACTCAAAAGGAACAGAAAAGCAAGTACCAAAAGGAAATTCCCCAATATTTACATTGTATTACTATTTCAAAGGAAATTTGATGGGGGGAAGGGGAAGACTACTTATTCTAGTCAGACTATCCTTTTACATCTCATCTTTGAGGCACCTCTCATTCACTGAGAAAATGTTATCAAACTCTTAAAAGGCTACTCCTCAACCCAGAATATGAAATAAACCCGTAAGGAAACCTGGCTCTTTTCAGGGATCCATGCTTTTACTGTCCATGTCTTCTAGAGCCCACCTACCTTTCTTCTTTAGGGTGCTTTTGCACTGGTGACTGCTGATGCAACTTTTCTTAAAATCTATACTCCCTCTTAGTTCTTGCATGCTTTGATTACCACCAAAATCAGTTGGAGTGTACAAGGCATTGAATGTATTTGCTCTGATTTTATACTTTAGTTCACAGGAATACCCAGGAGAGCTTACATCTCAGGCTTTCCACATATGCCTGCAGAAGAACAGCATGAATTGTATCTGCATTAGGGTTTAAACATTTCCTTTGCTATGACAACAATTAGAGTACTATTTTCTATTTCACTGTAGATTAGAGCTGTGAATAACAATGGAGAGGTCTAACCACCCCTGCTCTCTGAGCAATCCCTCATGAACTCAGCAGCTCTGGGGAGCAGTGCAGTTCTGCTCTCAGTTGTTATTTTGTCCTTGGAACAGTATTTCTCAACCTGTGCTCTGGGGACACTCATGGTCTGAAAGACTTCAGAGAATGGTTTGTAAGATCACTCTAAACCAATGCAATTCTCCCCACCATCTCCCCCCACCCCAAAACTGCCCAAACCCACATACGTATATTGTCACAACTTTTAAAGGGCAGCCTAATTTTTAGTTGCTTATTCATGAAGATCACTGCATTAGGACTGCTAAAGCAGGCTGTAGCTTAGTCTTCCAAAAAGTTCAGGGATCTTTGGATTAAAAAGCACGGAGAAACACTACTTTGGAGAAGTGCATCCACTATTTCATTTATTTGAGAAGACAAAAAATATCTGCCTGGTGCATTGTCTATAGAGTCAATGACAGATTGCTGCATCAGGCTTCCACCAGGTGCTTAATACTCATGAATAAAGCATACTAGATGCAAAAGAGCTACTAATCAAACCCAGCAGTTTTCTATTATTTTACTCCCCTCCTTTTGTCTTCTGGATACCACCTCAGGTGCTGCTGTAGCCTTTACTACTGCTGTTGCTGTAGGGCTGGGTTGGCTTTTCCAGTATAAACATTGCTCCTGGAGTATCTTGGCTACTGCATAGCCTCAGCTCAAATGCAAGTCCTTTCCCTTCCTCACAGCTCTGCTGTAAGTAGAGGAGGTGCTTTCTGCCGCACTCAGAAGTTCACAGCTGCAGGAAGCCAAGGCTGAACTAACAGCCACGCCAGATTGTGGAGCATGAGCCAGGAGGAGACCTCCACATCAGAGACTCCTGTACTGTTCCAGACAATCAGATCATACACTTTGCAGGCTCCATCTTAAGACTATTTAGGTTTCTTGCTCCTGCTCTTTTTACTGGGAAGCTTATTGGAGCCTTGTTCCAGAGCTTGTTTCAAGCAGTTGTTGGAAACACATATTTATGGTATATGGAAGCCTATTTACTCTTGAGTTCTTGCTGTCTTTTATCTTAGTGAGTTATTTGTACTGCAGTCACACCCACGGGCTCTGCCCAGGTGCCACTGAACACCCAGCAAACTCTGTAAGTGGAGCTGACCTGAAAGGATGCACGATGAGATGCTAAGTAGAAGATGCAAACTGCAACGTGTGCAGAAGTGTGCTGACAGCTCTGGTGCCTCTTCCATCATCGGGAACAGAAAAATACCCCAAAGACCTGCTGTGAAAGGCAAATGGAGGGAACGCAGGAGAGTCAACAGAAGGGGTTGCTCCAGAGAGCAGGAGGCCAGGTTTATGGCTAACCTTCTTCACCTAAATTCGATCAGAGGAAAGGAACCAAAACATTGCCCTACCCATGAGCACACAGGGATTCAGGATTGTCTCTTATCTGTGCTGGGGCACGGTCTGTTGTATGCGCTGGCTCAAGGCAGGGAGCTCAATGCCTCCCAGTAACCCCCCAGTTCATCCCAGTAGTTAGGTTGTCAGTTATTAGGCAGGTAACGGAAAGCAAAAGGACTCTGGTATCTACTGTGGATTCTGCAATCTATGAGCACCAATATTTGCTGAAATAGACGTCGGAGCATTTTGCAGAGCAGAAAATGTTCCTCTCACTTTTTAGCACAAGCGTGTTCTTGTAGGTTGATGTTGAGATCATCTTAACCAATGTTTTACTGCAATGTTTTACCCTGTTTCATAGAGCCTCAATTGCAGCCTAGCTCTGCTCATGGCTTGGTGCATTTAAAGCCACCATTTAGCATAACAAAACAAATTAACATAGGCTTGAGTTTTGGTCGGCCAGACTAGGTAAATTTTTAAGTTATGATTTTGTTTTGGCCAACAGTTAATGGTGACATGTTTTAAAGCTGTGATTTTATTTTGCATTAGAAGACTTGTAACAAATAAGTACTTTCTCCAGTTCTAATGATATTTACTGCATGTTGCACAACTTCAGTCTCTGAGAAAGAAACAAAAGGTGCACAGTGAGTACCGAGTGGCACAGCATGTTCCATACTAACAAACAGGTAGTAGGGCCGGTATCAACGAGATATTAATTGGTGCCACACAAGTACCCAGTTAATCAGACGTATCCGCATACAGTGTTTCCTCCAAATGACTCTGTTGAAGAAGGCAAATGTCCCGGTCTCAAGCACAGATGGCAGCACTGCTTCCTTCTTTATTCTAAGATCTCATTCTGCTGAATTTCTACAATCTGTGATTAATTTTTTCATACAAAGTGTTTACCTCTGAGTTATGCTGATGATTATTTATAATCAGTTGATTTAAAAATAGGTAGGATTTGACTTCTTCAGAGTAAAGGTAATGGAAAGTTTATTTCTTAGCAAAACATGCTTTTCTTTTTAATGTAGGAGGAAAGAAGCATCTTGTCCTGACTGCCATATGAAGTGCCACCAATCACCTTCTGGACTGCAGCAGCAGGGTCATGGTAAAGTGGAAGTCCTCCTCCCGCAACAGCCCAGTTCTTCCATTTCTTGAAGATGTAGCTAGTGATCTCCAGTACAGATTGGGGAGGGATTTAAAATCAGACTTTTGAACTTCACATTAATTTTTTAACCACTAAGAGGTACCCTGGAGCAGTGCATGCCCTGAACTTGCTTAGGGTGTAGAAAGCCATTTCTTTTGGAAAAGGTCCATTAAAGCCTTGCCCACCTACACCTCCACTGCACCCTACCAGTGTAGCTGGTGCATGGGGCTATGTAGACGGTCCCTAATCTGCTTTGAGCAGTGACAGTGGGATTAGTGGAGATCTCCCTTCATTGACAATAAAGGCAACATGAGGATGTTCAGCACACTCTGTGTAATGGCTTTGGGTTCAGTCCATTCACCTGGCGGAGCCATGGAACATGATGGCAAGCAGCTAGGGGAAATGCCATTTTTTGCTCAGCACAGCCTTTGCAAAATTAAGGTTTGTCTGCTCTATGAGTGTCTATGTAAAGTGTCTGGGAAGTACATGTCCAGCATAATTCTGCAATTCCCATGAGTACTTGTTTGACATAAGTGGGATTTGTGAAAGACTCAGCTCAGTTAAGCATCTGCAGCACCAGACCCTGAATCTGGGAGGAGGGGGGTGATGTTCAGACCACTCCTCGACAAAATTTCCCCAAGAATTCCCTCTCTCCTTTTTCTTCACTTTCAGGGGTGCCCTTTTGGGTTCCCAAATGAAGACTTTGCTGACTGCAGCTGGAGAGCATGGCAGCCCAAGAAACAGGAAACTAAGAGTCTGTTTATCTCTGGCACAGCCTGCCTTTCTCTAGTCTAGATGGAAAAGAAGACGCAAGTCCACAGAGCACTTGAACGAACAACAAATGGCAGAAGAACAAATGCAGCAAAAGGGAATGCCAAGGTTGTCATCCCCCGTCAGTGGTTTGGATGGGTTTCCTGCTTGGAGCAGCGCTGGGGAGGCTCGAGGCGGGACCCCGCGCAGGAAGCAGGTGGTTTGCTTTACCCAGAGCCGTGCGTAATGGTCAGGGAGCTGCACCGCGCGCCGGGCCAAGCTACAGCAGATGGGCTGCAGCTCGCTCCGCTCAAGGATATTTTTCATGTTATGTGTGGAAAAGAGCAGTAACCTTTTTTTGTTATATGAGGCCTTGTAGGACTTTGTCTGGAAAAAAGCCATTTTTTGAGATAAAAAAAAGCCATTAAAAATATGAGTCACTGTAATCACATTCAAAGTGCTCCAGCATGGCCTTTTATTTGCAGACTTCACTGCTGAAAGCAGCTTTTCCTTTTCAGTTTTTTTTTAAAAAAACAAAAAAAGAATTCCATCACAAATTACTTCAGGCTAATTAAGGTGACATTACTGAACTGTTCCTTTGAAATTACTAAAGAAAACCAACCTGAACACCTCAATGCACTGTGTTCAAACTATTCACGGTGCAAGGGTACCAGCAAAATAGCTGGCACACAGGACTTCGGGCTGCAAATGCACCACAGCATTCTTTCCAACACAAATGCATTTTAAAACCCAGATCCTAAAGGGGCTGAGGAAGACTTGTCCCCTGTGAAAGGAGAAGCAGGACCAGAAGCACGGGATCCACCCAGGAGCAGGACCCTCTGGGGAGTCTTGGGCACCTCAGGGTGGAGACATTCACAGCCTGAGCAGATTGCTGGCCACCTGAATGAGCCAGAGGCCAGGGCTGGCACATTTTGGGATTTGGATGCCCCATTCAGAGTTATCAGGTCCTTGCACCCTCTCAGAGGGGAGATGCCTGAGCTGCTGCTTTCAAAACACATCCTTGCCATGAGGCTGTAAGCAGCAAGGGATAGAGGGAGCAGAAACCTTTCTGTCGTGTATGACAAATATCATCACCTTTTCTCTCCAGTGTGCCATCACCATCCTTGAGAAGAGACCAACTGACCTGGGCAGGGTCTTCTCACACCCAGGCACCACTCCCAAAGTGTATTTACTTACTGCTCCTTAAACAGTTGCTAAATGAGTCACCCTCCTTTGAAATCCGGGCTGAGCCCTCAAGCCCTGCAGGCACTGGAGAAAGAGCATCTCAGTGGGGTTGCTTACTACCACTGCCAGGTGCCACCACATCTGTACCAGCCTCTGGGCTGGAGGGTTTCAGGGTCTCCTGCAGTGCTGGGTCTCCTGGGGACCTCTGACCAGTGGCATCTACTCTTTGGACCATTGCCAAACTCAGGAATGAATCAGAAGTCAAATCTCTGTAAAGAATTGAGGCTGCTACATCTCTGGGAGTGGTGGACAGCCACCACAGGACAGCCACCGTTAAACCAGTGTCAAACCAGAGAGCATAGGCACCTCTGGGGAGAGGTGGCAGCTGAGCCGGGCGCAGGACTGCAGCTTGGGGAAGCTGGGCACCCAATCACAGCATGCTGGGTCTGGTCCAGTTCAATGCTATTTCTTCAGTGCTGCTAGGTTCAGATTTTTACTCTGTAGACGCTGGAAAAATGGAGAGAGAGCAGAAAACAACCACAGAAAACAATCTGAGGGCTGACAGAAATGTCTGATGGTGAGAGACTTAAAAGGTCCGTCTGTTTGGCTTAACAAGTAGCCCAAGTCATCTTACTGTATTTTACTAGAGGGACTTACCGTGTGCTTTAAATCACTGGCAACAGACAAATAGCTGCAAGCTAAATCCAGGCAAGTTAAAATAGACATGAGGCACAGTTCAAAAGCAAGCAATGACTCATTGCTAGTACAAATTACTAATGGCATTGGTGGATCCTCTACTTTGACTAGTAGGAGAGGATGAGGTGCATTCTTCTGTAGATGGGCCAAAAGGTTCATGCAGAAGTGCTTGGAGGAGGTTGTCTGACCATAGCTGTGCAGGAGGCCAGGCCAGATGACATCGAACTTCCTTCTCATATCAGCAACCTGCAATTACTCACACCACTGCGTCAAATCCTGCAGCACACTCACATACCCAGCATCCCATCAGTAATGTCACGACGTGCCTGTTAGTTAACTGTTAAATATTTTCTGGAAAAAAATAAACACACGGGTAACTGTGATGATTAGTAATAGTAAATCATATTCCTCAGATCCTTTCCCTTGTAAAACACAGAACAGCTGTTCTTGGAAAACTGACTAGATGCTTCAGGACTTTGTTGTTGTACTCTATTGCTGTACAGTGTGTTACCAGCAGTAACCTTCAGTGACAGGTGGGAACTGCCTTATTAGCAGCCTCTGTGCCATGCAAGCTTCTCTCTTACTTTTGGCTGAGGGCGTTACAGAGCATAAAGCTCTGGGCCTGGTACACGTGCTATTGAAGCCCAAGAAAACAATTTAAATTTATTTTTGAAATGGAGAGAAAAGTTCTCATCTTGTGTTAATGCTGCTCTGGATTTATGCCCACCAGCTATTAAACAAAAGACAAATTACAGTGCTGTTCTTTCAACCAGTTTAATGATTCTGGCAAAATACCTGGCAGCAGACTCCAAAGTTTTCATCTAGGCAAGGCAATGCCTATTCCAAGAGTAGAAATTTCTAACCGGAGAACTGGCAAGCGCATGTTTGTGCTGGAGGCTTAAATCAATCATTTCTATTTTTCCCAATGTGATCTAGCAAAGCACAGAAATTGGCTCCTTCATCAATGGCCACAGGCCACTTTTCATGTTTAAGGTATTAGTGCCATGAGCTACAGCGATACATTGACTTCATGTAAAAGAGTCCGTGTTAGAACCACCTGTTTAATCATTCCTTTACAGTAGCTCTACTTAGAAAACTGTCAACAAATGCCTTGTTGACACTGTCAACAAGGAGTCCAGGAGACCACTATATATTAGTTGTCCCCTGGAGTCATTCCTCTGCGTTCATGCAAAATTCTTCTGCCACCATGATACATGTCTGATTCTGCTGCCAAGCACCATTACCCTCATCATTACCTTGTGAACCGACAAAAATTCCCCTGGCATTGATGCCCAAGGTCCATCAGCAGTCACAATGGCTTATACTGTTAAATGCACTTTCTTCTGAAAGGCTTGGAAAAACTTAAGAGGTTTAAATGAAAAAAACTAGGATTTAGATTAAATAAAAAAAAACTACTCAGCAGCCACCCATTATTTAGGGTCCATATGTTGTTCCTGGAAGTTCCTGATGTGTCAATAATTCTGCTTCTGTGGATACTCAAAATTGCCCTTGCTTACTCCAATGCCAATCAATAAGTTAAGGGAACCTAATCAAAGACTAGAGGTTTGTGCAACTTCCTTATAGAGCAGTACCCTATAAACACTTTCCAAGTCAAGGGAAATGCACTGGCAATACTGCATCTTCTTATCAGAGTAAGCCTGTGGTGTGTACCCATGACACAGTCTAATTTCCACACAGTAAGAACCTGACAAGAGCTCTGCCTGCAAGACGGTACGTGCCAACGAGGCATTGATAGGATGCTCAAGGGGCCCAGACCCCAGAAACTGGTTTAGCAAGTTTCAAAAATACATTTATGGGCAGTCTAAGGGGACGGATCAGTCCTACATGTGCTCTGAGCAGATTTAACACATGACAAGAGGACAAGGATCCTTTCTCTAAATGGTCATGACTGCTTCATGTGTAGTGATGTATTTCCGAGTGCCTGCCTCCTTGTAGAACTCAATGGTTACTTCAGCCAGGGAACTAAGAAGCTGCCTCTACACTTCTACCGGTTTCAAAAGGTTGAAACATCTTCCATGTGCCAAGGGAATACCTAATTTCCTCTCTGCTTCTCTAGGTGGAGAATAGTCATCCTTCCTTCCCAAATCAATTTGGAAAAAAAGAATAAAAGCCAAGCTAGACTAAAAACCACATACAAAATTAAAATTATATAGAATATATGAAATTTATTCACTGATGTCCCTAATTCTATCCCAGAACTCAGAAAAATTTCAAACACAGGATTTCTCAAACTCCTGAGAATCCAGAGCACTAAACATTTCTCTATCTTTTTTTCCTGAAGTGGCCTCAGGTTGTAAATCTTCCAGCTTGGCCCGCCAATAATAATTATGGTAATTAGCCTCTCTCTCTTTGGGCTAGTTGCTAACACAGTCCAGCTGATTTCTCCAAATGGAATAAACAAACTAATTTGAACAAGAAAAAGGCCAAGCCTCAGAGGACAGTAACAAAAGGGCAAACTGAAAGACAGCTAAATCTAATCATCTGCACCTCAGCATTATCAGAGTCAACATCTTTCTCTGCAAATAACTGATGCTCCTGCATAAAATAGGTTGGAAGGAGAGATCACAAGTGGAGACCATTCTGAGTTCAGAAAACTTCTGGATCCAGTCCATCATTCTACTGCTGTCTATGCACCTTATAACAACCAGTCAATGAAAAGAAAAATATCAGTCCTTAGGGGTACAGTCAGGCACATGTCCAGGCTTCTAGCTGACCTTAGGGCACTCCTTGTGTCACCTATCTTCCTCCCCACCCACTCAACACTCACTATGCTGACACATGAGGAGGGAGCTTAGCAGGGTGCTTGCTGCACGGTGAAGCTCATCAGAAGGAGGGAATTAATGTAACACTTCCCCCTAAAGAAGAGAGATTTCACTCCCCCTCCTTCTTTTCCCCTCCTTTCCACTAAATGCTCCAGTCAGCCCGGCTGGCTTAGCTCAGAGAGCCAGGCCAACAAGGAGTATGAAGCAGACGGTTTCTGCAGGATGAGCAAGCTGAACTGGCTCACAGGACCTCACAGCTGAGAAAAAGAGGATGAGACTTTGAGCAGCACTGAACCATTCAAACAGCTCACCAGGTGCATGAAACCACAGCTTCAAAACACAGAAACGCAAGCCACTATCATGTCCAGTCTCTCTCCTTCGGTTTTAGGTGACCAGTGCCCTTACATGCAAAGCAGGAGGCCACCAAAAGCTGGGTTGTAGCAAGGAGCAGGCAGTAAGTCTGCCAGGTGAACGCTAGGTCCCTACCACAAGCAGAAATACAAATCCAGTCCAAAATTAACTTTTTTTTTTTTTGCCAGCTGAAAACGTTTGGTAAATGCATCCTGATATTTTATGGCAAAAATTAAACAGCTTTGCTCTGCTCCAGAGCTCCCATTTCCAGGCCCGTGGCCAGTTAATACTTCATCTCTCATCACAGCGTGACCAGCAGTGGAACAAGCACTAAAAGAGTCCTGCTGGTTCTGGTCTGTCAAAAATCCCAAGCTGGAGCCTGGGGAAACACATGAGCTGCTGCCTGCCCACCCCACCTTCCAGTGGTTTGATTTCCTCAGATCCCATGGAGGATCTGTTCAAGAAAGTTCAGTCTGCAGGTGCAAGTTTTGCAGTTTTATGTCTGGCTCACATTTTTGATGTCAGGAGAAACATCGCAAGAAAATAAGTCATTATTAAAGACAAGAGCTCCAGAGACATTTTGTATTCCAGTGGAAAGTCTTTTCTTTTAGCAGGTTTTTATCTGTGGCGTTTGCTACCTAAATATCACAAGCAGAATCTGAAAATTACATTGATTAGAAACTGATTCTTAAAACACATCGTGTCCCTTTCTTGGCAGAGTAGTAATGAATTCTCATCTCTGAGTTTTTCCAATCTTGTAATACATTAGTTAGTTGGAACATGCTCACATCTCAAAAATCATGTCAAATCACAAATTTTAATTGCACATAATTCCCGCTAGTGTTTTGCTCCATAAATTAATTTCAATTACATTCAAGTTTACAGAAAACATTTTAACCCTTACCATTTTTTTTCTGAACCCATAGGAAGAAAAGAAGCATTGTTCATGAAGAAAATATAGTAGTTTAAAATAAACAATAACTTGCCACAGATTTTTACTTTTGATTTATAGAATCATAGAATCACCAAACTGTTCGGTTGGAAGGTATCTTAAAGAGGTTAGAGGTTTCTGCTTTAAAGAGAAAATCCTATACCAGGTAACCCTTATTATCTTGTCCAGCCTCCTAAACTGTGGAAACAGATTTCAGAAAAATGTCCAAGGCCAATCAATTAACAAAGAAACAAAACCAAATCCTTTCATCCATTTGTTTCTGATGTCACAGAATGAAAAATTATAGGCCTCCTATTTCCATCTTTGTGGCGGTATGCCACACGTTCACACTTGAGACCTAGAAAGTGGCTTAAATTTGACTTGCAAAAGACAGATAGAGGCATGCCCTTATTCCCTGGAGAAAGCATACAAAATGAATGTGCTGCTTTTTTTTTTTTTTTTTTCCTTTTCTTTTTTTTTTTCCTGTTATTTTAAGCTTTAGAAACTTGAACTCAAGCTGTAAGAGGGGAAAGGGAGGCCACAGCCAGGCAGCTGGTACAAGTAAGGTGCAGACACAGAGCCTCGTTCTGTGCCAGCTGAAAAAGATCCATGGTGGAAACCAGTTTCACAACCCCCCCCCACCCTGTGCCCTGGCTCCCAGGACATTGCTGCATAGGAAAAACTGCAGCTCTTTGTGCACTCTGTAGGGTTGGAAATGAAATTATGTTATGGACCTTCAGCTGTACCTATTGTAAAATGAAATAAACAATTACTCAGGAAAAAGAAGAGACCTCATTTCTTCATATGTCACTGAAGCAAAATACACACAGCTTGCATCCCCTATCCTGCATATTATATGCAGATTAATTAAAATCCAAAAACAAGTATCTGGTCCAATATACAAATTTTCTAGATCACTTTCACTTATTTCTGCAGAGGAGGTACCTGACCCCCACTGTGCCATCTGAGACAGACCAGTGCTGCCAGGCAGGGGTAAATGGACCCACGATGAACATCCAGAAGTAGCTTTCTTGCTGGAAGGCTGGGACTGAGGGACAGAGAGACCTCACAGACCTGAATGCAGAGCCTGTACTGCCATGGTTCCCATCACTGCTGGCTCTTCAAATCAGTGTGGAAATAATATCATTTAATGAAGGAAAAACTATTACTGTCACTACTCCTTGTGACCCCATTTCTTACAGCCATTCCTTATCCAGAATTAACAGCAGTTTAAGGAGGAGGCAGGAGTTGTCCTTTCTTTTTTAGGAGTATTTTTCCATGACACATCAAGGGAGGGAGCCTGGTTACCCCATTCTCTGTGGGGAATTTTGCCCTTTCTTAACTACAACCTTGTTTCCCTCAAGATAGAAGAGGCTAAACCTGAGGCTATACTCTACTAATGGGATAGTATAGTGCAGGCAAGCACAGAGTCTCCTGGGAGGATGAAAAATGTCAAGTGTGGCTCTCTAGCCCTGCCTTCACTGGGTACCACAAATGCGTGTGTGTGTGCATGTGCCTATGGTTGTGGCAACTGCTCTCTTCCTTCCCCCTCCTCATACAAGTATTTATTTACTTGGAAGTTAAGATAATTAGTCTGATGGCAGAAGATAATCAAGACTTTCCCTCTACACATAATATAAAATACTTTGTGTGTTTATGCTTGTATAGACACTATATAAGCCCACATTTCTGATTCTTGAACAGGAAGGATCAGATTTGTAAAGGTATTGTACATATAGCAAAATACTTTGAAGTAATTTATGAAAATTCTCTTCATTTTCCAGCTTTGTCTTTAAGCATCTACACAGACCTGGGGGGCTTCAAAGTGGAATTTTTATAATCCTGTTCTGTGCCTATTTGCATTTCAAGGCAATTAAGACTCTAAAAATATCCCCAAGAGGCATTGATACTAGGAGAATGCTCCATTTCATTAATGGTTTTTTAGTTTTTCTTAAGACTTCCTTTATCATCAGAATATATTTGGGACAGCCGTGGGATAAATTAAGTAGGATTAAATAATACTATGACTCATCAACATACAGGAGTTCAACATATACTTGAATATGTCCAACAAAAAGGTGCTGCTGATCCTTGTTCCAGTCGTGTTTCTCCTGTTAATTGGCATGTAAGATGCTTTCTTCTTTCAGCTTTGACTTTTCACTGAGTTGTCTTCATTATTCAAAGTGCCATAGCGTGAACTGTGAGAATCTGGTTGTATTTTGCCTGTCAGTTTTTTTCCTAAGGAAATGGGGTGAGAGAAGGGAAAAACAACAACTTTGTGAAGAATTTTAATAAAGCAAATCCCTCACCAATCCATCATTTAAACATTCTTTGCTCCAGTAATCATTGTTTTCATTTGACTGGTTGTAACAATAGCTTGGAAAAACTCTGAAAAATTCTTTGAAAAATCTATTGGGAACAAGAATAGAAATTAAGGGAACAGTATATTTATTAAATATGACTAGAGCGCATTTGTGACTCAACTCTCCTAGGTCATCCCATTATCTGATACCTCATTTTTAAACAGAGACAGAAAAAAAGCCCTACTTACCAGGAATAAGTCCACAGTCAATAAAAGGAATTTGCAAATGCTCCTCTCTTTTATTTCTTGCAATTACAAATACACCAAGGAAAGACAGGAGACACCTGCAAAATAACAATGGCGTAGTATCATTAGAAACAGTTCACTGCATCTGAGATGAGAGTGTCTTTCCATGTTTCTTTTTCAAGGACTTTCCAAACCCAAGCTGCTCAGTTTATAAAGAAACTCTTTTTCCTGGCAGCTCTATAAATTCATCTTGGGCTCACTTTTAGTCTAGTTTTTGCCTCCTGAAGCTTTATTATCAGTTCCAAAGGCTCTGCAGGCAAAATTAGACTTTCAGCAACATATACCTAACCAAATGCCTGTGAGCGTGAGACCACTTGAATCCCTGAGCAAATCTTCACAAAGCATCTAAGCTAGCATTCTAGCATTTGCAATTTCATTAACAACTCAGTCTTGCTGCAGATAATCAACATCTCTGTTGTTTTTCTCGTTTGACTGTGTCTCAGGGGCAAGCTGTAAGCCAGGAGTGATGAGAAACGGCTCTGCTTGGATAAATCTTCTATCCGCTCTATGTTGGACACACAACCACTAATTCCTGCCTGCCAAATGCATGGCTTGAATTCATTCGTCTCCATTTTCTGTCACTTTTCCCGCAGTACATACAGTGATTGTATGTACCTACTCTGGTAAAACTGCACAGCACAAAGGCATCTGTAATTATCAGCCCTGTTTACCTGACAGGATGCCTTGTGACAAGATACCTCCAGCAGTTCTGGGAGATGCTTTTAACCATCTCAAAACCAGTATCAAGTAACTGTCACCTGTCACCAGGGTTGTTAAGGTGCTGGGAGCCAGCAGAAGGTTTCTGTTCTCCCAACACCTGGGCCCTTCTTCAAACATTTCTTGTTAACAGGTCCTTAGCTTGCTCTGAACTTTTCCATAGGAATGCTGTCTCTTCCTTGGCACAAAAAGATGAGGGAGAGATATTATAGTACTGCCTCGTAGGCAAGCATCTCATAAAACTGCCCACGCCTAGTGGCAGCAAAGACCAGCCAGACACGCAAGTGGAAGGCAACATGGGAAGCGATTTCTCACAGTTGTAAAAGCACCCCCTATAACATGATCTTTGGTGGAGAGCAGTGACTTCCCTTTCCTGCTGGAGGAACACATGCTGCTGGTTTTTCATTCCGTCATGAGATTAGTAGTTCATAAGTGTTTCACATTTTTACATATTTGGATTCAAAACCAGGCCTCCAAACTCCCAAAGCACAGACACCAATCTTTCCTTTAATGTTTTTTTGCCCTACTATAATGTCTATTCCATAATACTTTAATAACTAGATGGGTTTCTTCTTGCTGAGAAAAGAAGGGATTCCACAAAGCAATGTTGTTTCAATACAAAGGTTAGTGCAGATTTTAGGCCGATACACTTACCCGAACAGAACCATGAACACGCTCAACAAAGCTGCACTTTGGAATTCCCGATAAAATACGACCCCTGGAATGTGACAGAAACAAGAATTGTAGATCTTGACTGGCTTCCAAGTGATATGAATTACAGCTGGGAGGGTCAGGAGCAGTGTCATGCTCAAATGGAGAAAAAAAATCCCAAATAAGGTATTAATACACATTGTGATGGTTTCACTTTATGTGCCCATATTCCGTTATTTAAGTTTTCTCAAGATACTGCATGGGACTGGAGATTTAGTCTATCAGGTTGAAGCATGTGCTGTGTTAGTAACTGCACAGATGCAGGGTTTTTTTGCATTGTCAGCAACAGTTTCTATGCAGGTCAAACTCAAGGTCTTATTCACAAGCAGAGTCATACCAGTATAGCTAACAGGTTCTTCATGGATTTAGTTAAGCCACTCCAGCACACCATGTGGACATCTTAACTCCAATTGTGAACAGGTTTTCTATAACTAGCCATTTCCCTGATGTTTGCACCAAGTTAGAGCTCCAGCAGCCAAGTTTGCCAAATCTTTCTGGATGAAAGGATCACTACCTCTTTCTGGTCACCCCTCTTCCAGGAATTAGCGCCTCTGCAGTGGAGGTGATAGAACCAGATGTGTATCTGGATCTCAGCTGCCCCAATTCACAGCCAAGAATATTAGCTTTAAAGCACTGATGAGCATAGTTTTTCTTAGAAACACCAGAGTGGGAACCAGCGCAGCTGAAGTGTGACTGTATCTTCAAAGGCTGTAACTTGGGATGGGGGAATTTTGAGACAAATTCTGTGAGCACCCCAGCAAGATTCAGCAGAGGTTGTTCTTCTAAGCCCTACACTGGTTTAACTAACCTGGTGCAAATGCATGTGTATCCAGTCTCAAAGCTATTAAGCCATTCCTGAATAGGTACTTGATCTTTTAAGGTGGCCCAAGGCCAAATTCCCCATATGGTCACAAGAACGCAACCTCCTTTTGGCACAAGCCTCCTCTCAGTCACAAAGTGTAGGTCTCGTCTGACACAGGTGCTGAGGCAATCTGTGCATGAAGCTAACTCCCCTTCTCATTAATGGCAGCTCTGCATGAGAAACTCCGGCACAGCAATGACAGGAAAGCCCCCAGTGTGTGTTAAAATGACTCATAAATGTTCTAACAACATGATCATTTTGGCTCATTGCTGATGCAGCATCTTAGTCGTCCTCCCTGCTCATGTTGTTATACTGCACATCATTCCCAAGATTTGCAGCCCTTCTTTAACAACACTGAGTTCGAAGTTCTCACCCAGAATAAAATGTTAAATGCTTAAAAGGTCTTTGGAGTCATTTTATTTCCTTCACTTAACCTAGAATTCCACCTTCTGAAACTGAATATACACTAACTACTATGAAACACAGCTGGTTGTCATTTGAGTAGTTTGCCAGGATGTTAAAATTACTCTACCAGTTCGGATATGGAGAGGCTGGCGTACACATGGTAAATGCATTTACTGGATGTCAAGATGAGGCCAGGGTAAATGCAGGTACTTCTCGTAAGCAAGGCACAGTAAAACAGATGTATAAATTCTGGAAATACTAGAATTTGATTGTTTTTATTTTGCTTCAAAAGTTGGGAACTTATTCATTTTTCAGAGCTTAAACACCTGTCACTTAGGAACAACTTATTTTTTGAAGACAAACATGACTGGTTTGCGTTTCTGTTCACAGGCAGTTATTCTTCAAACCCCAATGTTTAGAAAATCGTTCTGTAGTGGCAGAAGGCCAGAAACAAACCTGAAATGATGGCACTGGTGGTGAAGAACACAAAATTAACAGGCACAACTGCTGTTGCTTCATACAGATGCATTGCTTGATTCAAGAACCTGGAAGACAAGCGTTATTGCACCTCATGCCTACAGGAGGTTGATTGCACTTTAAGTCAGGTTAAGCCACTTTATGTCAATTAAGCAATAAGTGTGACCATTTCTTACCACAATAGCAAGCAGCCCTGCAGAGATGCATATGTCTATTGAATTTACCTTCTGGTTTTGACTCTGCAGAGTACAAATAGGCAAAAGCAAGAAGGTTGCCATGGATTCTTCTGGCCATAAGCTGTCATTGGAGAGTCCCTGGAAAAATTTTGTCTGCCACAGATAACGGAGGAATGCTAGGGTATTACTGCTTATGGTCTGTATCGGTTCTTGGAAGCAGTGCTGCCTGAGAGCAGCCAGGGACAAGTTGCTCTACTTTAAAGAGGTTGTGTAAGGGTGCATTTCCAGCACGGACATGTACACGCAAGTCCTTGTAGGAACTGTTTCACTTTGCTGAAGTCCACATTGCTACTACTGCTCAATCCAACTTGGCTAAAACATATATTTGTGTGTTTATCCATGCAATCATACCCCAGACACACTCTGTCCTGCTGGGAAAATCCAGGAAGGTGGCTCCAAGCCTGTGCTCCTTGGGTTGGAAACCCTCCACTGTGCTCCTCAGAAAGGTAACGCAAACCCACACCAGAATCATGAGCAATAGTACACAGGAGCATTCACTCCACGCAGACCTGCAGGACTAAGACACTGGCCGTGGAGAAGCCAGCCCAGTCTTCATCAGTTGATGAAAAAGGCAAAGCAACTAACGCACTTCTACAGAGACCAGAGTTATCAACATTTACACACAGGGTGATGAATCACAAGTGTGAACTCTTGGATGCATTGGCAGATACTCTGTTATGTGAACAGAGCATTTCAGACCAAAAGAGAAAAAATCAGGATGCTGCAAAGTGTATTCAAAACCTATAAAAATAACCACACTTAAATGTTTCACTGGTACAATGTATGTGCACAGTAAAATCCAAGCTTGCATCTGTTTTAGCCATTAAAGTAATTGCATGGTTATTTTAGCAACTGTTGAGCAGTCTCCATGGTGCTTTAAAAATAAAGAAATCCTACATATCCACAGGATAGTCAGGATTTTGAAGTCATTGAAAACACCTCATTATTTTCTCCCATTTGCAACAAACTTGGTCACAGGGACTAAAACTGTGATACCAAGGCCCAGCACTGAATCCAGTGATGCAGCAGCACAGGCTGTTCTGAGCTAACACACAATGGTCCAATAAAATAAGAGAGGAAACAAATAAAATGAAAAATTTAGACTGACAGCACTGTCTTTGTTAGAAAATACATCTAATAGAGAAGACAGAAAGAGACACTGAGCCCAAGGAATGAAATGGGCACATTTCACTTCTGTTTTAATTTTGACCCAACAAATGAAAGAAAGAAAAAACTGGCAAGGAGGAGAGGTTAATTCAGCAGCTTCCTATTTACCAAGTTTTTATTTCCTATTTTAAATGCCCTGAGCTGTTCTCCCAGTGAAGACAAGCTGGACGTAAACCACTTTATAATCTGTTACAGGGGAGTTCCCGAGTCAGCCATGGAGAGTCACTGCATAATAATGCATGGACTTTCTGCTTCCACTTGGGAATGGTATGTTCTGCCACAAGAAAGCTGGGTTGGCTCTTCTACCAGAAAATAATCATGCGAGTAAACACTCAGGTTTGCACTGGAGCAGCCTGGATGAGATTACTGAATGATGCTATCAGCAACTGAAGCAGAGGGACCAGCATAAAGGGAATAGACTCTCTGTTCAGCTTCAAGTCATATTTTACCATGCTGCCACCCCAGCAGTCTGTGAAGGCAGCATAAAACAATCCCTTAGCAGGCCAGAGGCCATCAGGGAAAACTCAGATGTCCCCTGCTCACCAAAAATTAACTTTTTCCTCAAAAAGTACAGACATACAGCGTAGCAAAGCACAACATGAAGATTTAACAGAGGCAGGGAGAAAGTTGGAGTAAGCTCTCTTTTTTTTCGGTCTCATAAGCTAGGGAAAAGAGATGCATCATGAGGGTAAACGCGGCATTTGGTTATTCAGCAATGGAAGATGTTGAAAGTAACAAAAAAAAAATTACACAAATATAGATTTCCTTTCATGAGTTCACAACTTGTGCCAAAATTAGAAATAAATTTGGTAAGACCTTGTATAAGGTGATAAGGACATGAGGTAGCTTCTGTGTAATTAATCAATTATAAACTGAGAAATAAAGCCTAAATAAAAAATACAATCAGCTGTAGGCAATTCTACCATGCATCTACCAAGGTTCTGCCAGTAATTTATTGCATTTAAGTGCAACTTGGATCTGTACTGAAAAAATATACCCAGATAAATGGGTACAAATGTTAGGAGATAAGTAGAAATTCACTTACTTGACTTGGAAAGCACAAGAAGTTGCCATTAAAACAATCATGATATAGAAAACAGGATAAGTTAGTTGTGTTTTCCCCTTTGCAGAGAGTGTTATCATGCTGGCTACAGCCTTTACAGCAATGATGGTCAGCGAGGCTGAAAGGGAAAGGGAGACATTAGCAGGGCAGGATTCATAGCAGGGATCTCAGAGCATCCAAGGTGCCAAGTCAGAGCCACAGAGCCACTAACCTAAAGACACCAAGGTAGGATTTGGGCACCAAAAGATTTTACAAATGCTCCCTAAGTTACTGCCTAAACACAGAGTGGCCTTAACTCCATGCATGCTTTGTGTTTTGCTTGGTAGTTCTTCTAGCACTGATGTCTGCAACCCTGCATCTACCCAAAGGTTCCCCATTTTCGGCAGATTAACTGAAGTTAGAGTTAGATAAAATCTTGCAAGGTGGGACTCAGAGTGTGTGTGCGAGAAAGGCTGAGCTCAGGTACAGGAAAGAACTGGATCCATTTCCCACTGCTGGGCAAATCCTAAACACTGGACTACCAGATGGAGGTGTTACAACAGCCTCCAAATCTTCCAGACATACTTTATTCTCCAGCTGCTAATTTGGAGCCCATGATACATTATTCAAGAGAGGTCTGAGTGGTCTCGTTATCTGTTCAAACTGGCTGGGACACCCTCCTAATAGCAGCCTGCATGTGATTTTAGCAGCCTAAAATAACTCTTCACCCTCAGGGTTTCTCTGCTGAGACAGAAGCCAGCCAAAGCTGACCGAAGCTGACTTTTGGGCTCACATCACAAAGCACCTAACTCTCCTCACTGGTTTTACACAGGGGTCCATGTTTCATTTCAGGGGCCAGGCTCTTAAGACCATTACTGGATTTAGCCCATTGAATAGAGTATTTCAGTAGTATGTTTTAAATCCATTTAGTCACTGTCATTGCATCACCACAAACAAATCTCAGAAAGCAGGAGATGGTTTTAATACATGTCACCAGTTCAGAGAAGTCTTGCAATATAAATCTTTTAGAAAAGGAACTGACGGTTCAGCTGAGTTACTTCAGATTTCCTTTTGGAGTGTGCTCTTGGTTTGTTGAAGCTAACCCAAGTATGCTGTGATTACTGCAAGTAAAATGTAACAAATTCAAAATAAACAAAAAATGATAAGAAGAATCAGGGTGTGGAGGTGACCTTTGAAGAAAGGTAATTAATCGTCAGGAGCCCTGTCCCCCAGCTGGGATTCAGTTCCAGCCTCTCCCAGAGCTGAGGAGTATTGGATTTCGGTGGTCTAATTCATCCTCCTGTAACTGCAAAGTTCAGATTGGCAAGAGGAGTTGCACTGTGCAAAAAGTTCAGGCCAAGGCTTAGGAGAAAAGGTGGGGAAGAAGAACAAATTCAGGTCTGTTGTTTTGATTGCAAGCATTTTTCTTATGGCAAGTCCAAAAGTTCAGGGGGAGTTTAAGAGTTGCATGCATCTTGTGATGACCTTGTTTTCATGACAACCTTTCCACCTAATACTTCACTTCATGCTCTGAATGGAAATAGGTGGAGCGGTTTAACAAACGTAGCAATAAAAGTGAGCAGAGGAGGTCAAATCCTGGCCCGCAGCAGTGGTAGTGTTATGATAAAAAGCCAAAAATTATACTCAAGCCCCAATAAGCAGCCCACATAAAAATTGAGATTTGCACTCTAATGTGGGGGAGTTATTACTTTAAAAGAACACTTACAGGTAAAAATTAGTAGTTTGAATTGTCCAACTAAGGGTAAAGACTGCTGGAAAATTGTTTCTGATGAAAGAGCAATTTCCACCCCTTATAATTTTAACAAACCAGAAAAGAAAGCATCAGGGATTTTTGGTTGGTTGATTGGTTGGTTGGGTTGGGTTTTTTTGAAAAGTGGAATGATCTTTTTAGTTAAAACAGCCCTGGAATAAGTTTCAAAACCTAGGAAATGGTTTTCCTATCTCTGATAGAATGACCCCCCTGCAAGGGTAGTGTGACAAATGATGTCACTTTCCAGCTGTTAGGGCAGGAAGCTCAGAAATCCCACTTTAATCTCAAATATTTCCCCCCAAACTTATGATAACTCCCAGTATATACATGAGGTAAAATAATTCTCACCAAATGAACTTGCAGAGTTTTACTTAGCAAAGCATTTGCAAACTTTACAATAACCTCTATTTCCTTCATAATGAAAGCAGCTCTCATACCCAATGAAGCACAAAGGCTACATTCTTTTTAAAGAAACATTTCTACATTTCATTTACATCTCTACAAACCCTCCACCAGGAATGTATCTCTGCAGATATGAGAAGAGGCAGAAATACCCTTCCACCAGCTGCCACTGAGAATTTTCTGCACAGAGACTCCAAGCCTCGTCCACCCACACAGGGACAGTGCATGTACCAGATGGCTGAGAGGAAAGCTGTTGGGATCTCTCTCAGCACCCCCCATCATTTTGCTCAGCAGAAAGTCCAGAGAGCAAACAGAAGGCTCCAAGTGTAGCTTTGTGGGGACTGCCAGGCACCAGGATGGCTGTAGGAACCAGAGCCAGCCACAGTTCTGGGTTTCCTGCTTGAGGGAAATGACAGTATTTCAAAAGTTCCCATGAACCAGGATTTGTTTGTTTGTGTCTTTTTTAATATAGCAGAAATAATGACACATTTTTCCTGAAGCTACATATGCTCACCAAAATGTCAGCAGCCACCAGCTGAAATTGTTATTTTTGGTTGACTGCAGCCTGACCACCAAACTGCAGTTAGTGCCTGCTGCGGCAGGGTTTGCAGCCCTGCTGCTGCTCAGCAGCTCCGCGCTTCCCTTTGGCACCAGTGGCTGCAGGGCTGGCAGGCCCCATGACATAAGAAGCACATAGAGCTACGCAGCCCAACAGCCCGTGTCTCTTAGAGCCATATGTTGACCTTGCTTGGGGCAGCCACCACAGTGGGTCTGCCCTGAACTGCAGCAGTCAAGCAGAGAAGCCCATCTGGGGATCTTCAGGCTTTCAGCTATGTAACGAAGAGGCTGGACCCACTCGTTACTCAGGAGTAGGCAGTTCTTCACACTCCTCATGGGAAGGTAAGAAGCTACACAGCAGTTCAAGTGAGCTCTGCTGAAGGTCCTAGGCTCCATACTTGGAGCTGAGCACTGGCTGGACTCACACTTCATTCCTCCAAACCAAGAGCAGTCAAAGATTAAACCTAAGGCTTTTGGGGCTCTTCCAACTCTGCCTTATTCAGGGACCACGGAAATCCTTCCATCTGTAGCAGAGCTACAGATCCTGATGTTCCTAGCTCTGGGAAAATTAAATGGCTTAAAAGACTGTCCCCAAAAGAATTGATCTGAAAGTCTGAGCTTTTCAGCTGATAAGAAACCAGTGAGGGATCTGAAAGGCGGCAGTTAATAGATATGTGAAGCTTTTTCATGTTCAGTTAAATTGTGTAACTGTCAATTTTTAGTGAAATTCTATTTTATCAAAACACTCATGACCATTAATGACCACTTACGACCAAAGCTCCACTAGAAAGTTGCTTTATAAGTCTTTGCAGACTGATATATGCACCCACTGAATTCCGTGAAAGTATAACCTTTGACTTCAGTAACACAGTTCAAGCACCTTTCACTTTAAGGAAAGAAATGTGGTGTCTCATCAGGGTTTCATGGAGAAGTGACAACACAAGGATGGCAGAAGATAAGGAATGCTGACAAATTCTTAATATACCCCTGCAAGCAGTGGAGCTTTGGAGACAGACTCCTGACATTTTTCAAAACTGATTCAAGTTTAACTTTATTGAAAGCTGACTAATAAAATTATCTCCCTTGCTTCCCTGGGTATTGATTGTGGCATTGTTAATTAGAAAAGTTGTTTCAGTGGCCCACTGAGTTCTTGCAATGCTGTATGAAGTGTTGCATGTGCAAACAGGCATGGATAGTTCAAAGAAAAGTTCCTGTACAGCATATTCACTGTGTTTGCTTACAGAGTGCTTATGAGCTGCTCTGTTTTAAGGAACTTATTTTCACAGCAAGCCTGCCATCCAAAACAAAGTTTAAAATAGTCCCCTTTTCCCAGGATCTAAAGCTGAAGTGTAATTTTAAAAAAGCTACAGAATGTGATTGCACACAACATATTAATTTCAGGAAATCTGTACAAAGAGATAGTCCCAGCAATAAGCATAGAATCTGTGTTCCATGATCAGCTTTTCTCTTCAAAAAGAGACCACAGTAAAAATCATGGGAAATGTTTCAGTGGTTCTACTTCAGCACACTTCTTTGAAATCTAAACTAGCTGGGGAGACAGAGTGACAAGGAATTATCAAGTAACAGACAGGAACATTAAAGTGAGTAATATGTTCTTACCTAGTAGTGCTACCATCATTAACAAAACCACAATGTGCTTCACAGCTTTTCTTTTGTAAAAATAGAGGAGAATGCAGAATATTATAATTTCTAAGATCTGAAAATAAAAGGGAAGAAAAGTTAGAGCTGTGAAACTATAATAAATGCTTCATTCAAAGGCTTTGAGATGTCACATTCATTCTCTCTGCTCTAACAGTTTAAAGGAGAATTATTTTATTAAGCATCTTCTGCTAAAAACTAACCTTATTGCCAGTTGACTGAGCTATCGTACAATTGTCTTTTATAGCAAAAGTTAAATTTTGAGCATTTCTTATTTCTTTAGTTTTTCTTTTTGCAATTCTAGCTATATTTTGCCACTGGTAGTGTTTTTAATGTGACAGCAGAAATATCCGTGTTTATTGGTAATAATTCTTACAGAAACTCTGTTTATGATTGCTATGGAGTAAAGGACTTACCTGGAGGAACAGCAGTCCTCTTACCTTGAAACACTCAACTTGCCTTGAAATGCTCAATGACACACTAGCAGACCACATTGCAGGACACCTGCAGTTGCTGAAGCAGCTTTAACTACACTGTGCGTGATTCAAACCTGCTCCTTCAATTACACAGCAGTTAAAGAGCAGTTAAATTGCTGTTAGTGTATCTCTTCTCAGATTCCCTTGGTATCTCTTGCCTTTTGCCATCTCAAAAGTGTTGGTATTCTCTCTCCTACCCACATTGCCCAAATACCCTTCTATGCCTAAAGAAAATGGCAAGTACAAAAGCCAAAAAGGTTCTGTGAAACCCAAAAGACTTAGAAAAACAAGGATGATGGACCTCTGCACTCAGAGGCTCAGAAGCCCTGTGGATTTAGAGACAGCATGAAGAAAGGTAAGTTCATTTGTGCATGTTGGAAAGTAATCAAATGCAGGAGGTAAGACAGAAATGAGATTATCATTATTAATGAACCTGGTTATTATAATTTTTTATCAACAAAACAAATCACAGAAAAACCTTCTGTTTATCCCCTTGGTTTCATCACCAACATACTAATTTATGTTCCGTAATACCACTCCACTCTTAAACCAGCAGTCGCCATAAGGCGGCACTAGATTCAAAAAGACCTGGGTGTTGTGCTGATGAATTTCCAAAAAAAGCAGCTGAACAATTACTAGTGGTGCTTATATAAAGTAAAATAACCCATTTCTCATTTTGGAGAGTTACTGCAGAGGAAAGGATAAGGAACTAGCTGGATGGTCGCATCCAGAGAGTAGTGGTCAATGGCCTGAGGTCCAACTGGAGAGCAGTCACAAGTGGTGTCCCTCAAGGGTCCATGCTGGAACCGGTACCCTTCAACATTTTTATCAATGATATAGACAGAGAGATTGAATGCACCATTAGCAAGTTTGCAGATGACACCAAGCTGTATGGTGTTGTTGATACACCGGAGGGATGGGGCATCATCCAGAGGACCTGAATAGGCTGGAGAGGTGGGCCCAGATGAACCTCATGAGGTTCAACAAGAGCAAGTGCAGGGTTCTGCACCTGGGCCAGAGCAATCCTCAC
>VZRU01006640.1:229116-253301 GCA_013398155.1 Pedionomus torquatus | reverse complement strand
GGGTGTCCCTGTGACTGTGGGAAGGTCAGACCTGATGACCTTTGGAGGTCCCTTCTGGCCTGGAGGATTCTATGATTCTATGATTCTGTGAAAGCCGTCATCAGCCACATTCAGTTACTAAAATTTTCAACCACACTTACACCTCCCCCAGTTTAGTAATGTTCAAAAATATGAACAGAACATAATTATGCTTTAATTTATTTTGTATTTATCTTCACACTGATCCCTTGCTCCCAAAGACAACTGAGTGACAAGTGCATCTCAGAACATTAAAAACACAAATCTGGATTTTATACCACTTTTCTTTTAAAAATGCCAAATATTTATTGCAAGACTAAAAAAAAAAATTATTTTTTTTTTGTAAAACATGTTCAATTTACAAAAGCATTTTGCTGTTGGTTAAAAATATGCATTCCTGGAGTAATCCTCCTTTAATAATCTTTCCAATCTCTTGTGGAGTGTTTGTTGGCACCCAGAGGTGAAAACTGGGCCACCAGCTGGTAGAAAAGAGGCCTTTGCCTCAGTCTTACAATAAGTAACTTGGCCAGCCTTCCCAGCTTTATTCAGCCATGTAGCACTGGGTATGTCCAAATCAGGAACCGAGGCAGAAGTCATGTTAAGATCTGTAGACATGTGAGTTCATCTTGGCCTCCCTGTGGAAAACTATGACAGGGTCTTGAGGGAACTCAAGAGGAGAAGTAAAGGTAACAGCTTCACTCTTCATGCCACTTGCAAACACGTCTTAGGGCCAGAGGGGATTATCACATTATCAGCCTGCAGCTACAGCAGCCTCCAAATAGCTTCAATTACTATTTTGACAGTGAAAGATTGCTAACAGAATAGAAGAAAGCTGTGCTAAATAAATATTCCCCACATGGAAAAGGTGCCCAGTCTTAGAAAGACATTCCAGAAACATTCCAGGCATCTTCTTCCACGACTGGCACACAGGATGGTGTCACTGGGATGGGGCCATGACACCAGGTGACACAGCACTGTGAGATCTGCTTTTTCCCTTGCCCAGCACAAACCTGAGCACGCATCACCTCTCCCAGATCCTTGGACTGGTTGCCACAGAGCATGCAGAAACCCATGAGACAGCCAGCCCTACTGTAGGCAGCCAGCTACACCTCAGGTATTGATTCATTTTATATTCCCTAGACAACTTTAATCACAATGCCCATAGAGGGAAGCACCATCATCTGCACTGTCACGTTTCAAGCAATATACACAAGAACAACCATCCAAAAACAAGCCCAGGGACAGTTGCTGGCTCAAATCACTCCATCATGCACTAGCTCCGGTGTTCCATTCCTTCTTCCACTTCACTGACCCCCAGAGTGGTAGGCAGTGACAAGCCCCACCAACCTCAACTGAGCCAAGTCACTGATACTGGCTCTGTCTAGCCCACTGTCAGTCCTCATCCTGCCATCAGCTCTTCTCTTTCTAAAGCCACCATAACACTCCACTGTGGTCTCCTCCTGTTTAAATGCAAACAAACCCACCATGGAGACTCATTCTGCAAGTAAACAGCCAAGAAAAAACATGAAAAGGGCATAAAAGAGTCTCTGAAAGTGTGCATGGCTCCTAACAAGACTGCATGCAGACAGGGAACCTTCGGGCGGGGGGCAGCTGTTTGTTTCCTGAGAAATAGCAAAAATAGTGCTTGCTCTCATAGTCAATAGCTGTGTTACTGATAAATACAAAGTCCAGGAATGAGAAGTGCGTAGATCGTATTAGCTTCACATATTCTGTTTAGAAGAATTGAAGGACCTTGACCTTTTACAATAATTTTTGCTGTTATAACTATTCTTTATCAAAGTCTCTTCAAGTCCACATCTCAACAACATTTTTTATAATCATGATATTTTCCATGTTTCTAAGCATTATCCATAGGCACCAGAACAAAATAACACATTAGCTACATCAATCCTTTTTTCTGAGATATACAGGAACATGTGGAACCAATGAACCAGGAGGGTCTTCTATGCGCTTTGAAGGAAAAGCAGAAATGCTTTGAGCCTGATTTTACAGAGGTTAACATTAACGACCCAATACTCACTATGCTTCTGTTTAGGGAAACGTAAGAGCTTCATCTATAATTGATGTCTTCTGTAATGACTCAAAGTGCACATAAGCAAAAGAGAAATATAAACAAGGGCTAGGGTAGTCATTCTTGTTCAGACATGATTATGCTACTGCTTTGAGTCTCAGAAGGTGACTCAAAGTTGTCTCATGGGGGAACTAGAGGCTATTTCTGCAGAACTTCTCTGATGCCAGTGGAGTGCCACATGGGGATGTTTTTTCACCCACACAGAACATTTCGTACCACTGGGGCTTTGTATTTCTCAGCAGATCATACTTTGGGGCTACTTTTAGATGCAGGGTTTGTTTGAACTTCCAGCAGCGTACCAGGATAATCAGGCTGGTATCTCAGAGTTTCTTGTGGAGCCTTTCACTCCACCCTCTTCTTTGGACAGAGGAAGCTCAAAACAGATGAATCCAGGGAGCAGAAGGAACAAATAAAGCTTATTATGTTGTTGAGTCAACAAAATTTGCTGTACTTGCTGCAAACCATGTTGTATATGTAGAATTTTCTCAAAACAAGGTCAAAAAAGTAATTTCCCAGCAACCTGTTGGTTTTAAGAAAATGTGAACAGCAAGATGGCACAGAAATTTCTGGTGTCACTGGGTGCGGATGGGGAGTTTTCTCCCTCCGCCACCTCTACACAAAAGGATGAGTCAGCAATTTAAAACCAGTGCCTAAAACACTGGGCTGGTTTAGTATTTATAGGTGGAACTGTATAGTAGAGGGTGTTATTCAACAGGAAAGAGAGAGGGCCCTCCAGTGAGCACTAAGCCCCTTATTCTGAACACCCTCCTAAAGAAGTCCCTCTCTTTCTGCTGGTTAAATGGGTTTGCTGCAGCTCTTGCTGAGCCTAAATCTACCCTTACTGAGTACCTTAAAATACTTGGACATTGCCTTCAAAAGTCTCTCTACTGCCTGATTGAAAGTGCATGTTGTGATTTATGCAGCACGATCATTAATTTCTTCCACTGAGCTGTATCACCATAGAATCATAGAATAGTTAGAGTTGGAAGGGACCTTAAAGATCATGGAGTTCCACCCCCCCTGCCTTGGGCAGGGACACCTCCCACTAGACCAGGTTGCTCAAAGCCCCATTCAAGTCTGGCCTTGAATGCTTCCAGGGATGGGGCATCCACAACCTTCCTGGGCAACCTGTTCCAGTGCTTTTAATCTTTTAAAATGCACCCCAAAAAATGAGCAAGAAAATCAACATTTTTTTGTGGTAGCATGTATTTTCTGCTTAATCCGTAGTCTAATGCAGGGAGATTGGACTAGATGACCTTTGGAGGTCCCTTCCGGCCTGGATGATTCTGTGATTCTCTGATTAACAGCTAGTGAGATATTTAAAGTCCGCACATTGGCTAGAAGATTAAGGTCCTTGAACTGTCTACTCAGTGGCTTTCTAACTGAGCTTGCTACTGAGAAAAGCCTGGGCACTAACAATCTAACCCAAGTGAGTCACTTTACTGGGAAAAAAAAGTAACTACTCCTGAAGCTCCTGTATTGCATCTTTTACATTCAGCTGGAGAAATTTGCAGGATTCTAGAGAAAAAGAGAGCGAGAAATTCCTCCTACTCACTCTGGTCTTGGTCCTGATGCTAATTAAATACATCAAAGAAGACATGCGGTATTTGAAGTTTGTGTACAGATACTTTAATCAAAACGGTATTTTTGTATTTGAATTCAAACTCAAGTTCAGATTGTGATATGAAAGAAAAAAGTAGGACCAAAAGCATACATAGCCTGATTTTCAAAAGCACAATTCCATCACATTCCAGAAAAGCTCTGTAACTTAGATGTATATGTAGATAGTGTGGCATGAACACATACATAGGAAATATAAGTAGGGTCAATATTTAGGTTTTCCCTCAAGCCTACCAAAACCTGAACTTTTGATTCAGCATATTTTCAGCTTGGGGGTGGATGTGATGACCAAAGACTTGCTCTCTCTCCCCTGTGAAAATCACACAATTTATTTCCAGGAGCAGTTTCTTTGCCTTTACTTCATAGTGCTCCAAAAAGCCCAAGAACCCCAGTTTTTCTGATTTAGGAAGTTGTTTGAACCAAATACTCACCGAATATACCAAAAAAGGCCAGCTCACTAAGTAAGTCTGTACTTGTGTTGCTGTGAGCTCCTGGGGTACATTTGGAGCAAATGTCACCAGCAAGTATGTCCCTGTTACTGTCAGTGTTCCTCCTTTAAAGAAAAGGACACAGCTTTTTGGTACAATAATATTTTTTAATAATCCTGGCTCTCCAGCTGAGTAGGAAATAGTTTCTGGAAGAAAATTTCAGTGCATATAATCAGATTTGGGCTTAGGTACTTGAGTCGCCTTGTATTTGTGGTCTTATCTAGTGTAATTTTTATGAAAGACTCAAAGGATTTTGGAAATATAAGCCATCAGTAAAACCTCATGAATTAGGGTTCCAACTCTGCAACGCATTTTCAAATATTCTCAATTCAAATACTGAGTGCACCACAAAAGAGAATTGATCTTTTGTATTTCTCACAGGCCCAAGCAGGTCACGTAAACTCATCCTAAACTGAATGGACAAGTTACTGAGGCAAATAGCTAGATTGTTAACCAGCGCAAATAAACACCATTCTCCCAAAATCAGTGTGGTCATAGAGATCTGCACCAGCTATGGGCCTGCCCTGGAAACATTAAACGCAAAGGTATGTTCCAGTTCAATGCTCATCTGAACCTGTCATGGAGCCAACATTTTGGCCACTCCCTGTTGTATTTGCAGCCCTACGAACTGTTTTTATAAAAGGCTGATTTGCAAAAGACTGTTCAGCCATTAGGTTGCCAGAGCCCCTTTTCAAGGTCGAACTTGCATTATTGTGCTTTTAATAAAAATTTGGAAGTTCTGCCTTGTGGACAGCCAGCTGACAAACACAGATGTTCATTGAGGTATCAAGATAGAAACGAGCCGATCCTGAGCTCATAAACTGTATTGGATTAAGGAAGATATTAACTAATCAATTTGGTTTTTTTCATGTAATCTTTAAAATTCTTGGCAAACCTACAAATCGGTGTGGAATACAAGGCTCAGGAATACAAAACAAAGCACATCCGGAGGACTTTGCTGGCATTGCTATTGCACACATCTCCTTTGGAAAAGCAGAACTGTTCTATATTTATGTGCTTGCAAAAACATCACCATATTTCCCATCATACAGCTCATTCCTATGGAATGTAGCAACATTGTTAAATCCTTCTTGCAAAGTCAAACTCACAGAAATAAAATAAATCAGCGTTTGAACACTAGTTAAAGCAACACACAATGTATAAGGCCATAAGGGAAATATGATCAGTCAAGGGAGGGGGGATTTTGAATGTAGCAGCTGAACTGGCAAACTTGGATCCCAAACCTAAATAAATATTATAGAGTATTCCTGGAAAAATACTGCACAGATCTCTCCAAAACATTCATGAAAACAGCTGGGATGTCCTCACTACAGTATGGAAAATCAATTCTAGATGCTAAGAACCCCACAGGAACATCAGGGGCCCTTTACCAACATCAGGCGCACTGTCCCAGCCGAGATGGCTTGGTGTAAAGCCTGAACACTGAAATACGCTTGTCTCTCACTATTACTGTGTACAAGCTGGGCAGTTCTGATATGCAAAAAAATCTTGGACACAGACAAAAAGTTGACATGCTTCTTACAGTGAAGACCGTGTTTCCCAGCAAAACACTTGACAACATGATTATTTATTCTTTGAAGTGATAAAATTAATACCAAAAGGGAGGCTGTCACTTTTAATTGAGCTTGAATTTTTTTGCAGTGTCTATGCAGTAGAAAAAAAATCATGTATTTGAATGAATAACTCAATCACTTCATTGTTTTTATTAAAAATGTGTTGTATTCATAAATATAATACTAAATACAACCTCAGAGGCAAAAATAGACAATAAAAATAAATTTGAGCAATAAGGACACATAAGGAATGAGTTATGGTTTAAGAGCAGAGGATTTGGGAATGCAATCTTTTCCACAAGCACTGAAGATTCTCTCTCTTTTTGTCACTTCTTCCCAATTTTGTAAGTATCTGCCTCGAAACACTTGCTTGGGAAAGTGGGAGTAGGAAGGTGGGGGGCTGCGTGAGAGTTATAGCTTGTTAAGCATATGGTGACACACATGTCCATATTAGTAAATGCTTACTTACCCAATATATCAGCAGCCCTCATGGTCTTCTTTAGGAATAAGTCAGAAATAAATGCACTACCTAGAGCAGAAATATAAAGATATTTTTCGCATTTGATAAAATATCAAGTGCTACAGCAAAAAGCTGCCCTGGGCCAACTATAAACATATCTCATAGCTGTTGTTGTTGCACCATACCATGATATAACCAGCCGGGAGTCCATTCTGGCAACCAACCAATCCTCAGGTTTTTTAAGATTTTAAATATCCAGCAGGCTCTTATGTGGTTGAAGAGAAGCAATACCCTTCCCATCTCCCACAAAGACGCTGCGTAAACTGCTCTGATTCAGTCATATGTGGAAGCATCAGGAAAGCTGGGCACTGCCTTACTGTTCCACTCCTCATTTTGCCACCAACTCACTGTATGGACTTCCTCAAAGCAAATTGCCTCATAAAAGGATAAAATCCCATTTATTTTTACTTCAGTGTGCTAATATAAGAAAAGTAGCAGCACAACCAAGAGGAAGAAAGCCACTGCAAAAGCATAATATTTAGCATGAACTAAGAAAGTGGTCATGATGTCTGCAACAAGCAGGTGGAAAAACCAATATATGTACCATAGAGGAGCACTGCCCAGGGTTTTCTAGAGTGACTTGTAATGAGGAAAGACAAAAATGGAAGTGAGCCCTGGAAATGACCTCTTCTCTGGGCAACTCTTCCCTTGCCCAGCTCTTGCATCATGCCTGTGCCAGCTCCTAGCCCTGCATCTCCTGGAAGGGCATCAGTGTGTGGGTGAGCAGCAGCGATGATTGGGCCAGGATTTCTGGTAAGCAGCTCAGCGTGAACATGTGCTAGAGAGGGAAGAAGGGGTTTGGACTTAAGATGGATGAGATTGTTGGCCACCTGGGAGAAATGGCTCTATTCCAGCTGACAACATTAGAACATCTACCTCTAAGAAGAGGCAAAAGAGGCTGAATAGCTCCTACGGAAAAGAGATAAGGAAAGGCCTTTGGGAGAGGTGCATGGCTAATGTTAGATTCATTTAGAAACCTCGAAAAAAGATTCTGCCCAGGAGGGACTGTGAAGGGCCACAATGACCCTAAATCATGAGATTCTGTTACAAGAGCTCTGTTCCTGCCTACAGCATGAAATTCTTTGTTTATTCTTGAAATGACAGTTCAACCTTTTTGTAACCATCTTTGCCTCATTATCTCTATTGTTCTGATGGAAAATATAATTTGTAGTTGGCTAGTAGATGTACTCCAGATAAATCTAGGGAGGTTCATACAAAGAGACCAACAGAGACCTGGAATTCAGCATCATGTCTGTGTTATCCAGTCAGTAGAAACAGCAGAATCGATAACTGCAAACTGTATCAAGGATGATGGAGATCTATGCAAACAACTAAGTGCAATAAAAGAATCTTCAATTGAAAATGCCTCATTGAAAGTAAGCCGACTGACATGGTTTTCTTTATTCAGTGTTTCAGTGACAACTTTGCTGGAAAAAAAAGACAGTGGTATCCAGGCAACACTGGTAATAGCAGAGCTACCTACATTTAGAAAAGAGAGAGGACAAAAACCAGGAAAGAAGCGGCAGTAACCCAAGACAATGCAGGAATTAATTACTGTTCTGTCTCTCTGCTGTCGCAGCTCCCCCAAACTCCACCTCGGCCTACCCACCTAGGCAGTCACTGTCACAGCGAAGACTGGTTGTTTAATGAACTGATTCTGCAGTGATTTATTTTATTTTTCAGGTGAGTCTCTCTTCGTCCAGGCTCTCTGCATTCAGCAAAGATTCAGTAAATGCAACTGAAGGTTCAATTCCAGTCTTTACATTCAATTTGGGGTAAAATAAGTTATGCCCAAAATTCCACTGCCTGCTTCTCTGGAGATGACAAATGGCATCTTGGGGGGATTACAATCTTGGAGGCTGGCGGTGGGCAGAGGGAGGCACTGGAATGCATCCAGATAATGAAACTTGTCACTCAGCCTGTCATCCACTTTAATAATGCATTCAAATATGGAAAGCTCTTTCTCCAGAGATAGCTGGTAATGCACAAGAGATCATGAGCTTAACAGAAAGTATGTATAATTAATGCTCTTTATGATGTGTAATGTGTAGAGGAATCTTAAAATAGGAGAGGTTTTAAGAACATATATTAGGCCATCTGGGATGACTGGAGGAAAAACTGACGTAGGAGGGAAGGTGAAAAACCAGGGTGAAGAGAGTGAGACTCGGGAGAGACTCTGAACACAGAAGACACCTACCCTTGTGGAAAAGCCACCAACACTTCATATGCCTTCAAGTGAATAAGAAAAGCAAATGGGGTAAATCTAAGTGAGAAAGCAGAAAACAGTTACATGGAACTGATAAGATGCTAGGGGACATATATGACTGATCATCAGCCTGGCAAACTCTGGCTGTTACCTTCAGGGCTGAATTTTAAGCAAGTTATGGTAGCACAGCTGAGAGAATACCTAGTTACTACACACTGTCTAACACAATAATTAAATTTTATAAATATTTTGTTAATTTTCTGGGGTTTAAACTCCATATGTTTGACTTCTAGATAGTCTTTTATGTTCTTCAAATTGTGGGGCGGGTTTGAATCAGATTAAATCAAAGAAACTAAGGGCATATTGTCTTGACGCAGGCAGTGGCTCACTAGAAACAATGAGCCAGAGGAAGAGGGGGATGAAGGGAGACTTTGAAGCACAGGAGCACAGGCTGCCCTTTACTCACTTTGCCTTCTGCTGGCTTTGCAGCAAGACAAATGGCAGGCACCGACATGCACCCCAGGAGCCCAGTGAGAGATTCATATGCTTCATAGCTGCTCTGCCCCTCTTGCTTAACTCCTTTGGGCTCCAGCTCAGAGGCTCAGGTGCATTTATCTGTTTATGACATTAAGTCCTCCAGAAAAGGCAGTTTAAGACAATATGCTATATGACCAATGCATTCTCCTCACCATCTTCTGGTGGCCTCCAAGCTGACCCCGCTATGAGCAGGAAGTGGGGTTAGGGACCCCCTGAGGTCCCTTCCAACCTGAGTTATCCTAAGATAACTTGAAATCTTGGCAGAAGACTGAGTGGGCAGCCAGAGGCCACAGCTAATCCCACCAGATATATGAGTTAAAGACCTTACTGTGTCTCAAATTCAGCTCCTGAATGCAGTCCTGCTGGAGCCCCTGTGCTCAGCTCCCCAGACTCTCTGCTCCTTCCTCACCATCCCTCAGACTACAGGCAAGGTGTTTCCTGTCTTCCCACCTCTCCTCCTCAACACCAGTGATGTTACACCCTCATGCTTTCATCCCAGCCAGCTTCCCCTTCTCCATGATTTCGCACCATCTCCACAGCATGAGTCTAACTTCCTACAGCCTCAATTTTCCCTTTCCCACGCCAAGGTCCTCTTGTTCCCCTCTGTCACAGAAGCTGTGTTGTCTTCTCCTCCCACACCATTATACTGATGTGGGAAATAAATCACTGAACATTATGTTCAGATCTACAGATGAATAGACCAAAGAATTTGGGCAATTGCTGTGCTGAAAAGTATTGATGTGTCTTTGCAACTGTTAGTTTGTTTGCCTGGGTTTTTTAAAAAGCTATAGGCAGTTATGGAGATTGAGATCTGTGTCAGAGGGAGGAATAGTCTCTGATTATTTTTTTTTAATTGGTCAGCAATAGAATACAACAATACATAAATGCAGGCAAAAGCAATTGTGTCAAAGTGTAAGCTGGCAACAGCTTGGCAGCAAAACAAGCAATTTATCACTGTTCTGAAGCCTTGTTGGTTTTGAGCCATTGTTTTTAGCAATATAACACACACACAACTCTAAGCCCAAATTGTCAGCCTGTAGGTCACTGAAGCAAAGACTACATCCTTGGTCATTTGATAAGACTTGTGTACTTCTGGGTGAATGAGATAATTTTTAGCTTTCTAACTAATCACTAAGGTAAAACTTTCAAAACTAGGTACAGATCCTACTCCCATTAAGAGCAGTGGCAGAGAGCCTGCCAAGATCAGGAGAAAGGCAGAAAATCTGTGAGATGATCTGTTAAGGATTAAACATTACAGAGCCAACACATCCTAAAGAAATCCTTGAGTTCATTTCATGCCTTGATTGCATCACGTGTATATTAATATCCACAAATTAAGAAGCAGATAGGTCCTGTAAAATATCTGAATCTATATGACAGAGCCTTTCTGTAGGGTCATGAAACTCTTCAATCTGGAAATACAGAGTTAATATTTCAAATGAAAAAATACTATGACTTGGCACTACCTCAAAATCACAACCTATAAAAACTACTGTGCAGGAAAAAAAAAAAAAAAAAAGAGTTTGTTCAGGAGCTTAATTGTTATGTTGAAACAACTTCATCTTCTGATACACCAGCATAAACCAGGCTGGTTTGTATTCATTATTGCATTAATATATATTCACATTATTGAACTAATAGATATTCAGTGTAGCATGTGAACTTCAATTCAAATTGAAAAAATGGTAGAAAATGTCCATTTCTGCATTATATGCAATTAAGTGCCTTAAGAGAGGGCTGTAATGGTGCCACATATAGCTTAGTCAGATGCTCATTCTTTTAGGAGAGTGATTACTTATGATTATTTTCCTATGTTGGCTTTCTCCAGCACAAGTAGAAATAGAGTAGCATGATATAGAGGTTCTGACATTAGCAGACACTGAATGGTGAGAACCCAGATCACAAAACAACTTATCTGTTTCCCAAACTTGAAAGTTGCAGTTAGTATTGTTTCTTGCTTGTTTCTTTAAGGCAGGAAAAATACACAACAGAGAAGTTAAAGATAGAAAACACATAATGATGCACAGAGTGTATTTTGTTGACAATATTTTGTCCAATCCAGCCATAAAAAACTCAAATGAAAGAGTGTCCATCACTAATTTTTCCCACCTAAAACTATTTCACAATTAAGTAAATTTCATTATTGTTTTTCTGGCACTGAGGCTACTTGGGAATCTCATCTTTTTTTCTCAACTGTTCATAAATTCAAATATCTTTATATCCTTCCTTCCCCTCTTTTCAATACTTAATGAGTTTTATGTATTATTTTAAATAGGTTAGTACTATAATAGGGAGAATGCTGCTGTCTTGTCCAATAGCTTTCCAGTAAAACCACAAAATTTAATATTTGCCTCAAATGTTCATTCTGTATATCTTAAGAGATGCAGCAAGGTAAAAGCATTTAAATCCACCATTTTGCAGAATACTTTTGTACCCAATTCATTGGTGGTCTGTATAAAACACCAAAGGAGGAGTACTAGCCATGATTCAAAGACTGTTGTTTAATGTTTGCACCTCTCCCAGTTTGTTCAACAAGAAAAACATCCACTTTGAGACCAAGCATTTGTGCTGTTTCTGCAACTTATGGATCTGCCTCCATCAATGAAGCAGTTTAAGCTCACCCAGTTGATTTTGCACTAAATCTGTTGAGCAGTTCTCAAGCTGTGAGCATGCAGTTGCAACTAGTCACATTTTAAGATGTGACCTTGAAGTATGCTTCACACAGACAGATGCTCAGTCTACCTTCCAATCTGAAGAGATTCAGGACTATCCTAGCACAGAAACACTTGGAGATGCTTTAGTCCGTTCCCAAACTCAAGCTATTGTAGTCTGCCACACAGTCAGGAAGATCTGGAGGGATAATGAGTCAGGTAGAACATTTGATCACTGCAGCTCAAATGAGCAGCAAGTTAAGCGGGCAGAGAAGGGGAGCATGTCATCCTGGACAAGTACCAGTAGAGGTAGACTTAGATTAGGTATGAGGAAGAAATTCTACACTATGAGGATGGTGAGGCACTGGAACAGGATGTCCAGGGGAGCTGTGGATGCCCCATCCCTGGGAGTGTTCAAGGCCAGGCTGGATGAGGTTTTGAGCAACCTGGTCTAGAGTGAGGTGTCCCTGGCCATGGCAGGGGGATTGGAATTTGGTGATCTTTAAGGTCCCTTCTAACTCTAACCATTCTATGATTCTATGATTTCCACAGGGGATCCAGAGGCTGTGCACAAAAAGGAAGTCAAGAAAAATGGCTGAACTGATGAGGTTGCCTGTCACGAGACAAATGTAGTTTAGCTGAAGGATAGAGCAAAAAAAAACCTACTAGAATACCCATGTCCAAGTATTTTTATTAAGCACATTAAGAAGGAAAGGAGCTGGTTCGGAGGAAGGAGCTGTGCTTTCAGTCTTGGAGCAAATGAAACTATATACTCCAATGCAAAGTGCTACTATAGGGGACAGAAGGACAGGAAGCACAAACAGCACCTAATACTTGTGCACAAAGCAGGGTAGGTAAGTCCCTGTGCAGGGACTGCAGGCAATAACAGATAAATCACAGCTGATTTGGAGTACCTGTAGCACCATCTCCACTGTGGAGTCTGCCTATAGACTGGTAAATCCAAGCCTGAGAATCTCTGCCCTGTCCTTCATTTTATTCTGCCTATACCTCAGATATACCTTCTTGCTCAAGGAAATGGCAGGAGTTTGAGGAAATTCAGTCTGCCAACCTACTGTGGGTCATTTTGGGGTAGACAGGGGAGAGCATCCAGGTATGAGGAGGATGGATGTATTTGGGCCTGGTGGGACCTGTGTCTCCTTCGGGGCCATAGCTCTATCTGTGTCAAGGAGAATTAGCACAAATTTGAAGAAACCTCAGAAGGCCTGTATGCATGGCCAGAGTTAAGCAGAGAGCTACCCCTGCCCAAGACATCTGGGGACAAATTAGTCACCCTTAACTGACTACTCAAATCTATTCTTAGTTCATGTGATAGATATTAACAGTGCACTGAATAGAAAGGAAGATATTACAGAATTTAGTCAATTGGTGCATGACTATTTGGTAGGTATCCTGCACACAGAACATGTAACAATTCTAACAGGATTAAATATTAGTACTGGAAAAATGGTGTACAAAACATGAAACGTTTTCCCCATCCTTAATGCCAATATCTTAATAAAAAGGCAAGCCAAATACCAGAGGAATTGCTCAAAAGAGAGACCACTAAGGTGAGCTTAATTCTGGAAGCTGGATTATAGCACAAACACACTGCAGAGAGAAGGAAGAACTCTGAAAAACCTTTTGTTGCATCTTCTAGACAAGTACAAATAAACTTAGTTAAAGAATAATCTGGTGAATGTTTCCCAGTTCTCATTAGTAACAGAGTTCTCAAAATCCCAAGTTCTTGGGCCACAAAGATGTTCCATTATGGTTAGTGGGAGAAATCAATTTCTATGAGAATATTTGAGAATGTTTTTCTTAAAGCACCATCAGGGATATCAATTTTCAAAGCCTAAAGCCATTTCTTGTCCCACGGCTATTTAGAGGGAGGAGATGAAAATACAAAGGGATCTCAAAAGTGTCAGTCTAAGCGAGTTAAGTGTAAGTTAACTCTCTACAGAATTATGAAACCTGCAGAAGAAATTATCTCTGATACCAATGGCCTCTTCTCATCCCCCACGCCCCCCACCCCCAAGTTATTTCTGCAGGCAAAAGCAAGACAATGAGCTAAAAACCACAGCAGCCTAAAATTACCCAAGCTACATGTAAAACATGGTTTTTAATTTTTTAAGTATAAAAAGCTTTTTAATGATCACATCAAACATGTATTACTCCTCCACTTTTACATTAAAAATTTACCAATTTCTTCTCTTGAAGAAAACAACTGCTGTCTTCTCAAACTATTTAAAACCCTGAACAGATGTAGAGCTTGCATCATTGCAACCACACACAGAAATACTTCCACTGTGTAAGAAGAAAAAATATAGCCTTTGTCGCTTAATTCTAAGGAAAAGAAAAATTAAAATCTACTGGTGTCATGCCAATTCATGGTCTGTGGTGCTGGATTTTTTTCTAAAACAGAGCCATCAGAAGCACCCAGCTCAACAGAATGAGACACAAACTTTTCACTATTTAATTGATACCGTGTTAAGCGCAAAATTCAGTTGGACGCAGTTAAATGTGGTAGCAGAGCATAATAGATGGTGGCTCCATCTATTTTAAGACCCATGATGCTTTCTGTCTCAGAGGTCTGGAGATATATGATGGGTACAACCCAAATCCGTTCTGGGCAGAGACACCAGTCTGCCTTTTTGATCTCCAAAACCCTGGTTTCCAAGCAAAGGAAACTTTCCATCCAGACCAAGAGTGACAGGGATCTTCAGAGAATCCCTTAGATGGCTGGGCATGCTTTAAAGCACATTTCCCTGCAGTATACCATAGGTACCGAGTACCCAATCTCAGTGTGAGTCAGCTCTTACCACTGTGGGATGTGTTGACACCAAATTTCAAAAAAAAATGCTTATCAGAAAAGTGGACTTCAGGTCCAGATTCACATTTGGAATTTGTTATCAAGTGCTTAATTTCTTCATTTAAAAAATTACCTTATGAAAGACAGACATTCAACAATACTGCAAAACAAGTGTAAATTAGGCTGTGCAAAGTCCACCCTCCACCACATAAAATAGGTCACATCTTAATGAGAAAAATATTTCTTAATCTTTTAACTTGGAAGACCGGCTGCCTAAATTATCCTTTGTCCAGTTGTTCGCAGATGATGCACCTGTGTCCTGGTCAGTTTTTCACTGCTCTAAATGACGGACTCTTGTAAAATTGAAAGGATGTTCTCTCTTTCTGGCTTTAGTTTCAGAAGACAGCAGAGTATCTAATGGTAGGAAGTATTACTGGGAAGTTATTGTTGTAATTGGCTGTCTACATCAGTTTTACTTTGCCTTCCTTAAGGGAATGTTTGCTAGACTAAATAAAATTTCAGATATCTCTATTGTTTGGGCTATGAAATGGATACTGTCAGCTAATATATGGGAATGGAATACAAGATATTAAAGTGCTTTCTGGCATCTTCCATGATAAGCATTTTGGGTCAATTAAAAAAAAAAAAAAGTGGATGAGAATTTTGATAAGATATAAAAGTTATGAAAATAGTTTCTTGGTATTTGTTATGAGTAAGGGGAAATGGAGAATGGAGGAAACAGATGCAACATTTCTTTGCATATTGCAAAGGTAAAGAAGGAGGAATCTGCCCAGATAAAAATCAAACTTAAGTGTGACCTCTTCTTTGTAGCAGTGTAATAACCAATGGAATATTTTTTCCCCTTCCCACTGCTTTTCACATCTTTATAGTTTTCTATATTTGCATTTTATTCAGTTTGGGCAACATATTAGATTGGTCAATGTCCCTTTACGTTCACAAACATCTGGAAATGTCTACAATTGTTAAAGATATAACTACTGCTAACAAAATTGCACTGGGACATGTCGTATTAATTTACATTTTCAACTCAGGTAATATCTCATTCCTTTCTTTGGGAAATCTTTCCTACAATTGTGAACCACTGTGGCTTTACATCTCATGCTCCAAAATTCTGCAATAGTTTAACATTAAAGGTTACAGTAAATTGCCTGCAGTTTTCTTCTCCCACTATCTCTTTCCTAAATTGCACCCACATATGGCTGGGCTGCCTCCTTCCACTACAGCCAAGAGGTCCACCGGGAGATAATTCATCTTTTCTACTTTCCTATGCAGAGTCCCTCACTGCAATGTCACTTCCAAGCATGAAACTGGTAGCTAGAGACAGATCATGAAATGTTATCACTTGTCAATAGTAAGCAAATGAGCACCAATGTATGCAGAGCGGTTTTGGTATCTCAGCCCTGGATGGTTCAGCTGAGAATATGAAGCAACTCAATTAAAGGATACAGCTGCACCCCATCTTCCTGTTTTCACAGCCCCTGTACATTTCCCTGTACACTCTGCTTTGTATTAGCACAACGTGATAACGTGTGCTAAATGTGTGCTTCTTTATCAAAGAAATAGACATCTAATACCTGTCAACACCTTACCTACAAAAAAGCACAGGAAGGAAAGAGTAAGATCATACCAAATGAGTCCTATGGAGAAGACTTTTGCCAAAGTCCAGTTAGTCTGCACAAGAAGGAACAAATGAACATCTTTTGTCATGTCCAAGAATAAACTAAACATTTCTGGAACTTTCTAGACCCTTTTTGTCATACACTGCAAAGAGGCAAGCAAGTTTGCCTGTGTCAACATGAGTCATGGTGATGGGCAGGGAACAGGCAGTAGAAACCACTTGGTATGACCGTAGAAAACATGTTGTAGGTGCTTGGGATCAGATCACAGCTCTACGCGGCCAGCAGGATGTCAGCCCCTGCTCTGGGGGCTTGCAGAGCCAGCAACACTGGTACAGCCCTGGCTGACCAACTGTCAGAAACAAGCAGAGCACATAGAGGCACAAAACTGGAAAAAGAAAGATATTAGCAGAGTCTTTTAGTTAAGTAGGGGGTTTGTGTTTAACTGTCAGCTCATTCAATTGTATGAATAATTTCTTTTCAAACCACAACATCAACATTTTCCCCTTGTGTTCCTGCCACAGTTCCTGGAGTATTATTCCTGTAGTCACAAACAAGCATTCGATCCAAGTACACACCCAAGGAAAAAAATGGTAAACCATCTCACCTATGATAGATACACATCCCAGTGGAGCGACAAGGGTAATGGGGGCAAATCCGTAGGCTAGGAAGTTGCCCACCTCTCCAAGCCCCAGAAGGGTAATCCCACACCACCATAGCTTACTCGTGTAGTAGGGCTTCGGCTCTGTTTGGCAAGCCAGTCGGAGATGAGAGCATTTCTAGAAAATTAATTATTAGGAACAGGCATGAAAAGAAAGACTTCCATTGTGTTCTTATGTCTGACTAAAGTGGAATAATTAAGGGGGCTGTCAACTTCAAATTCCAGGTACATCAAGATTTTCTTTTTAAACATCACTTTCAGCTTGCTTGTTGCAGACACACTGCTTTGTGTTAACTCAGTGCTGCTTCACATGTGCTTTCTTAGCTGTGGTGGAAACGACTGGAAAATTAGACCCCTGAACAAACCTGAAAAATAGTAAGTGAATACTAGCTAACTGTTCCTAGCCATTGCTGCACGCCCCTGTTCTTCTCCCAAAGCAAAGCTCGTCAGTTGTGCTGTGAATCTGGAAACACTCAAAAGCAGGCAACGGGGCAAAATCAGAACAGTGGCAACAAACCGGAGAAGGGGACCAGATGCCATTGTGTTCCTGCTCACTGGTATATATCCTAACCAGAGCTACAATTTAAAAAAGACAGCACTTAATCAGTCTGTTGTGGGAGAATTCTAAATTAATTAGGTAGAATTTAGGATTTGGTTACAATTTCCTGTTTGACCTTAGATGAAGACCTCAGGTAAAGTATTATTTTCAGAAGGAAAACCAGCTCTACCTGTAGCAACAGGTATGATATACAGGCAAGTAATACTAAATCAACACTCCTTTTATATGGCAAAGGTATTGACATGCTGTAAATGTTTTCTCTCTGGCTATACAGCAACAACCTGCATATAAGAGGGTAATTTGACTTTGATCACACTGGTCTGAAACACAGTCCAGGCAGTCTCCACCAGGAAAGTACTGTGATTGGGAAGGGTGTGACATTTACCACATTGATTCTACAGAATATAATTTCCTTTCTCATATTCCTCACCAGCCTCTCTGCACAGGGAGGAAAATGGGTCAAAAAGGTTGGAAACCAAATGACCCAATTTTTGTAGTATAAATGGGGGTAAGTTGTTGGGTTTTTCCCATCACTTGATGTTTGATTTTGGAAGGCTCCCTGCCAGAGCCCCAAGGAAATCGTAAACAATTTTCTTCATACTCCCATTCTACTCTGCAGGCTACGCTAGAGAGCATGGGCCAAACCAGAACATCTGTGATACACCAGAGACTCAGTTGTTCCTCTTGTTGAGAGGATGCAGCACATTATTGGAGCATTACCCTGTGGAACATGTTCGGGGGATGAAATCCTAGGAGAAAGTTTAGTCCTCCAAGGAGAAAGGGAGCATAAGGATTTTCCTAAACAGCATTTAAAATGATGGAAAATACTTCAAATCCAATAAATGCTGTTCATAATTACAAGTCAGCAGAAGTCTGTCTGCATGCTTCAGTACACCTCCTACCAAAGCAGCTTCTTTGGTACTCGGTGCCCTCAGCAGACAAAAGTTATGAAATCTGAACAACCTCATTATTATGGGCTAGTCTGAATTTCCACTTCACCAACAAGAGTTTTTCCATTGAAACAGAGCCTTTCCAGTCACTGTCAACAGGTTGGAACTTATATTGGAGAGGCAGCAATCATTTCAATCTGCCTGCCATCTCTGGCTAAACAGATTTCTTTCTGTGGGATTCTCCAACTAGAGATACTTTAAAGGGAATTAGTGAAGAACCTTCTAAATGGATTATTAGCAATGGATGATTTCATATTCCACAGGTTTCTGTTTCATCCTTTACAAAAAAAGCAAGAAGTAGCTTTATGTGAGACATACAACTCATAAAATACAAGCTAGCAAAACTACTTTTTTTCTGGACAACTTACACATAACAACTTACACAAAATATCATTAAGTTTATAAAATACAGATTATAATGAATTATTTGACTTTCTACTGAGTATATATTCTAATTATTAATACAGAAAGGCTTCTCTAAATCTCATCCTACAACCCTTTGGTTTAGTGGTAAGGTACCTCCCTGTCCTGGTTTGAGGTAACAGAAAATGGGTTCGTTTTACCTCAAACCAGGACACTCCCTTTGTTTTTTATGATTTAAAATAATATTTTAAATTTAACAAATAGATTTAAATGAATTTGTATTTAATAATATTTAAAATAATATTTACTCATTTTATCCTAATTGCAGAAGGAAAACTAAATTGGTCAAAGTCATTTTGGGGCCCAATATTGCAAAAAATTGTATGCATCTATACATTTAATTACATTAATCAGCACGTAAGACCTTGTGGTCAAATTCATGTTAGATTTGGACACTGAGACAGGTTCGTGTGATGTCCAGTGGAACCACATTGGGTCACAGCTGGTAGTTCCTCATGGCACACTGCAAGCTGGAGGAATATTTTTTATTTCATTCCCATATGAAAATCACAGCACAGAACAAGTTGAGAGCTAGTGAACTGCCAACAACTACAGCAGGGCATTGTTGAATGCCAGTTAAAGAGAGGGAATGTTTATAAAATGCAACAAAATTTGTATTTATAACTTCACCATAAAAGCAAACTGTAACAGAAGTTACTTGCTAAATATACAGAACTGAATAAAGAGAAATAATTCATACCTGTACGTGTAGTGAGACACTAATCAGAAAATTTGAAGCAGCAGCAAGTAAAACTCCCAAGAGCAGAGTCTGCAGGATCACAAAATAAAGAAATACAAGAATGTTTCCTATTAGTTTGAGAACAATATAACGGTAATTTTCTAATAGCACATTGAAACCAAATAAAAAAAAAATTATTGCACTTTTCAATCACTGAGTTTATGCTATGCTGAGTAAAATGATTAAAAAAAAATCTCTGCACAGTTGACTAGAGCTTAGGTAGTAAATAATTGGGAATGGAAGGGGCATTCCAGTACAGGAATTTGTTTTGGTGTCCTTCAGCAGAACACCTTCTTAAATTTAAGTTGGGAAAGAAGAAACTAGACAGGTCTCAGGTGAACACTACAAACAGATGTTCTTCTTTTCCAAAAGAAGAACCCGTTTTCTTACATAATCCAGAAGGAAAATCAACAGCAATCAAACTATTCATAGTGGAACACAATTATCTTACGTGTTAACATATCCACTGTTTGACAGGGCAGTCAGGATCATAGGTCTCCTGATAGTTTCTGTAATGTATTGTTATTTCATCAAATTCTTTTCTAATCAGCCTGTCTAATTTTCAGAAAGATTTGCAAACTTTCTATGAAGCCAAGAAATTAAAACCATTCAGGCAGGATTCATTATTTTGGAAAGCAGCCATTTAAAAATGCCACTTCAGCAAGCTCAAATAACAGGTACACGGTAGAGTTCCCTGTCTACTTTCAAAATGTTGTAACACTTTGTGCACTGTCATAAGTGTTTTCAAGACCCATTCAGGGTCACTGGGGTAAGTGCTGTACAGAGCCCCATTAGCTTGTAGAGAAGACAAACATACTATCAGTGAGTTTTCATAAACAAGGTCATGGTAACATAACCCAGCATAAGTATTGCTTGCAAACGGTAAAGTAGCATCCAATGTAGTGCTCACAGCCTCAGCTTTCATGACTTTCCAAGAAGGTCCCTGAGCACCTATGAATAGGCGGTGCCTACACCCACAGAGACCATTGTCCCTCAACATTTATAAAGAGAAATGTGTAGTCCAAACTCTTGGAGATGACACTAAGGGGAGATTATTTTTGTGGCTAGATAATTCCTAGACTAGGAAAGATCACCCCGCAAAATGTGAAGAAAAAATGACCTTGTTACAAATGGATGATAATATTCTTAAGAGACACAGCTGAATCCCGTGTCTCCAGCCTATGCATTTCTGTACTGGCTTAAACTCAGAAAGAGAAGCAGAACAGAATCAGTCTGTGTGAAATGCCTGACTGACTGCAGTGTGTCACCAAGGCATGACCAATGGGTACAAGGCGATGCAGAGAGGGGAATGCAAGATGTTAGGAGTCCCTTTGCTTACACACCCTCTGCGCCAAATGACAGAGCATCAGTGCCACAGCCTGTGTGCAAGAGGCATTTAATGAGAAGCATTACTCAAGAATTTTGCTCATACCTTTTGGTGCCTGGCCACTGGACGTCCTTCCCATCTTGCACCCTCTGGCCCCCACACCAGTTTCCCCAGCGGATGCTCCAGCAACACATCCTGGGCTCACACACAGTGTCCATGCTCTGGGAACACCCCTCACGCGAGAAGAGGAGAGTGTGTGACAAGATGTCTCAGCACACCTTGACACAGATGTTTCTGCTGAGATTAGGCATTAACTATTGGGACACAAGCAGCCAAGCAGCCTCCTTATACATTGGGGAAATGCTGTCAAATGTTTCCCATCCAGGGTGGAGGGGATGGGTTTTCCTTCCTGAGCCTTTGATGCTTGTGTTACTACAACTTGCATAAAGTTTGGCCACTTCACAGGCGAGTTATTGCATCATCCTGCACACACATAGCAGCTTCAATAATACAGCAGTTAAAGCAAAATTGTTTTCTTGCTGCCCAAGACTTGTTCTTTTTAAATGGCAACATGTTCCCTTGTGAGGGGGTGGAGAAGTGGCCTTGTCAGCCTTGTCATGAAGGGTTTAAGAAAAAGGAGACAGCAGGGAAGAGAAAACAGAAACTACCACCTCATTTACCCCATTTTATTGCTTTCACACCATTAATTGTGATACATCTACACTATTCCCAACAGAGAATGCAGTCTCTCTGTGGCTCTTTCCATTCCAGTGACCAATCCTGCCCTTATAGCCGCATCTTTGGATAAACCCTTGCAGCTCCTTACTCCTAGCTTTCAGCTGGGGGTCACAGACACTGTGCAGGAAGGCATACAGTTGGTCTCAAGCCAGCCCAAAGGAGGGTCTCCATCCAGATCTTGACTAAAACTTTCATGCAGCTGGTAGGCAGAGGATAAGATGACACATTCCTTCTGTCCTCAGAATGACACATTCTGAATGTCCTTCATTCTGTGTGAAATCCATGTATGGACACCAGTGACAACCTGAGTATCTGACTCCAGATATTGAATCAAATGCCCCTTTCATGGCTTTACACACTGCATGGATAAGGACTCCAGCAGGAAGTCTTCCAGTGCATCACTGGTGTCCTCTCTAGAGCTGACTGCTTTTGCACCCTGGTGGTTGCTTCCTCAGGTACGTGTCAGCTTGGTTCAGATACCCATCTGGGAAACATGACATTTCTAACATGAGAGCCACCCTGTGTCTATCAGGAACCATCTCACAAAAGTCAGTCCTCTTCTAACAGGTTCCAGAAATTGCCAGGAACAGAAAACAGGACAAAAACTTGGGTCTCCTCAGTCTTCTCCTTTTCTGGGAAATACTGAGATGTGTGACCATTTTCTCAGTACTTCCCTGTGAAATACCAAGAGCAGTGTTCTCCTCAGCTGAGGCTGGGCTGGGACACAGGTCTGTGAGTGGGCCTGGCTCAGCAAGACCCATGGCCAGGCAGGGCAGGGCTGTGGAGAGCTGGAGACCGGCCCTGCTGTGGTATTGCTGGAGCTGATGGCCACAGGGGGTTGACATGGGGTCTTGGGCCATGGGCAGGGTGGAAGAACCACGGGGACAGGCAGGGTTGTGGGTGCCCTCAGAGCCCTGACAAACACATGCAAGGCTGTTGAGATGACACTCCCTTGTGCCTACTTTCAGCAACCTCCCATGTCTGCACATCAGGAAAAAGTACGTGTATGATCAAGTCAAAGCCACAGTGGCAGTCTGGGCTCAAACCTTACCCTCACTTTATCATAACAACCACGTTTCACCTGAGCGTTGCTGTTGGCATATATACTGCACTGCCTGCTCCAGACTGACATGCATTAACGAGCTCTGATTAGTATGGTGATAGCACCATATTTCCAAACCCAGGCCTGGACAGACCCCTAAAGATTAAAAGCAGAGTACAATGCACTAATGAGTTCAAATATCACATGGATCCTTTGAGGGAGATGAAAGTACAGTAACACCACACAGCTATAGCATGGCAAAACTGTCTTGTACAGGCTCATACTCAGACACGCCAATATTAAAGAAAACAACAGAAAACAAAGATGCACTAAAGAGGAAAATTAGACTGCAATTGCAAACCACAAATTGGAGTGTATCTTAAATCTGCAGGCAATTTCTAATGCATACATATGATCACATACTGCAGTGCTCAAAGCAGGAATAAAAAATAGGATGCCACCTCAGGCTAGTAAAACCATGCATGAATGAAAGGTGACCTGCAACAGAAGACAGGTGACCCTATCAAATCAAAATGCTTGCTGTCTTGCCTTGAAGGCCACCACAACCCTTTTGTTTCCATCTTGTCATGTAAGTGTCTTCATTATTTGTGCTGTGTCTGCCATTCAACATCCTGTAGCGGCTAGAGGACTGGTGGAACAGCCAGTTTTATAAGTAGTAAACATGATATTGTCTGAACACAGAGTTTCCAGTTGTGATATCCAGTTGTGATATCATCTGCAGCACTGCACGGCTTCCCACACATGAGTCTTGAGACAAACCTCCACGAGGGAATTGAGTTGCAGACAACTTCAGAGCCATGGTACTGCTTCAGTCAACTAAGGACTTCTACAAAAAAAATCCTTAAATATTCAAAACTGTTGGCGTAAAATGCAAGTCCCTTCATCTCCAAAACATCTGTCTGAACGTACAGGCCATTTTGTTGGACCCCAGATTTCAAATTGTTGATGCATTCTTCCACTGCTTCCAAATGCTTGTCACAGAAACATCCTGCCCTTAAGTTTTCCAGAAAGTATAAAAACACCAGAGAAATTTGATTTTCTTCATCTCAATATGGTTTGGAACAAGCCATGAAAGTCACTTGCTGGCTTTGTGGTCCTTTCTAGACAATTCCCAAGAACACAGACTGTGGACTGAGTCTGTAAGTCTGCTGATGTTTGAGGAATGCCTTCCTCTGCCCCCCCACCTTCCCCCCCCCATTCCCCTCACTGCCTCATTTGCATTAAAACAACTATTTTTGAGGCCCTGAAGGCACTGTTNCCCAAGAACACAGACTGTGGACTGAGTCTGTAAGTCTGCTGATGTTTGAGGAATGCCTTCCTCTGCCCCCCCACCTTCCCCCCCCATTCCCCTCACTGCCTCATTTGCATTAAAACAACTATTTTTGAGGCCCTGAAGGCACTGTTCCACTGTTTGAAATAACCCTCTCAAAATATAGCCCATTAGCATTATGTTCTTTATAAGCCACCTGCCAATGTTTAGCACTAAAGGAGGATCAAAATTCACAAGCCACAGCAAGGGTTTTTAAATCGTGACCCTGCACAGTTTTCCAGGGGTGACATTGGCCTGTACAGG
>VZRU01006640.1:202504-223156 GCA_013398155.1 Pedionomus torquatus | reverse complement strand
CTTGTAAGCATTAATAAGGTCTCTTCTTAGCCTTCTCCAGGCTAAAGAGTCCCAGTTCTTTCAGCCTTTCCTCATAAGGGAGATGCTCCAATCTCTTCATCATCTTTGTTGTCCAATGCTGGACTCTCTCCAGTAGTTCCCTGACACTCTTGAACTGGGGAACCCAGAACTGGATGCAGTATTCCAATTGTGTCCTCAGCAGTGGAGAGTAGAGGGGGAGAATGACCTCTCTTGACCTACTAGCCACACTCTTCCCTATGCAGCCCAGAATTCCATTGGCCCTCTTGGCAACAAGGGCACATTGCTGGCTCATGGACAGTTTACTAACTACCAGGACCCCCAGCTCCTTCTCCTCAGAAGTGCTTTCCAGCAGGTCCACCCCTAACCTATGCTGGTGTCTGACATTCTTCCCCCACAGGTGCAGGACCCTACACTTGCTCTTGTTGAACCTCATTAGGTTCCTCTCTGCCCAGCTCTCCAGCCTGTCCAGGTCACACTGGATGGCAGCATAGCCTTCTGGAGTTTCTGCCAGCCCTCCCATTTTGGTATCACCCGTGAAGTTGCTGAGGACATGTACATAAACCCCACATTTTGGTTGTTTTTTACAGCAGCCTCTTTCCAGTGGAGATATCCTGGGCTCTTGAATATACAAAGGAGAGTATAGCCAGAAAGTCACTGTTTGCCTTATATAAGCATTAAACTCTAACTATCCTATGATTGCTCTCTATCACAATTCCATAATCTCTCTTCATTTGCCCATTATAGGAAAAATTGCTTATATCATAAAACAAGGCCAAAGATGCTAGCCTAGATGATGTAAATCGACAACGGACATCATGGAGGAGAATGGGGCTATACTGGTGTAACCTCAATTTAAATGCTACACATCTGTTTAGTTTGATATTGGCTATTTACTTCTGAGCACACTGCAAATACCACTGCCATGTTTCTTAAGATCTCTGCTCCAGGCCTGGCGTTGGTTCGCACACCAACTGGCTGTCTTTTGAAGCTGCTGGCAGTACATTTCAAAGTCCAGATTAGTCACTGAATGGAAAGCACATCGCCCAACTGTTCATATTAACGAATGCCATTCTTCTGGGACAATCTGTGGTGACATTATAAACATGAGCATAACAGTTTATACATGTCACCAAAGCTCCAAATGGAGTAATCACAGCCTCCAGTTACTAGGTTAGCCAAAAGTCCTACCTCCCTTATGACTGACTTGCACAGTCTGCTCTTTGCTCATCTTTATAAAGCCAAGGGTTTTGAGTTTAGTCAAACCTACTTGAGTCATTTGGATACTTTTGATTCCTTCAAAGAGCAGTTATCAGATCTGGCAGACTGTTGGAAATATGCAAGGATAAGATTATTCATGTTTTTTTTTTCCATGTCCAAAGCAGACTTCAAGAGTATAGGGAGAGAAAGACCATACTTCAAAGAGCAATAAATCTTCTTTGGGGTCACAATGTTATAAGAGAGCACAATGACACAGTTGAGATTTTATGAGAAGGGCAACTTTTATTTAAAAAATTATATCAATTAGAATTGTCCTGTCAATTTAGCCAGACAAACTGCCCCATCAAGCAACTAAAATGAAGGGCAAATGAAGCAGCAGAAGCACATATTCAAGATGGGAGCAACAGCACTTCTTTGGTGGCAGCAATGTCCTAGATCTGCACAGCAACCTCATGAAATCTCAGGAGCAGACAAGTGTTTACATGAGCAGCCAGACCTTCACTGTACATCACCTTGCAGCTCCCAGGCAAGGCTGTGAGACACCAAAATCAACACAGCAGCCACAGCCAATTTAAAGTCCACTGTTTGCAGAGTAGTCTAGAAGTTGAGGGCAGGGAGGGCAAAGCGTTGCACTGATCCAGACACCTCCAAAGCAGGGTAGGGATTCGGACTCATCCCATGTCTGGTCTTTCCTACTCAGTGCTAAGGCAAAAGCAGCACTCACCCTGCTCTGCTGGCTCCAGACTAAAGCTAATTCTGCTGCTCTGGAGCACTGTGCTGAAGAACAATGCCTATGTTTTAAGCCCCAGTTGGTGGCTGAACTGGATGTCAGACAGAGTCTGCACTATGCCCACAGTCCTACTGTAAAATACCATTTTGAAGCAGTACAAAGCAAAACTAATTTCTGGACTAGGAAGGATATGCATAATTTGTGACTCAAGTTTCCTTGCATTTGTCTTCTGCACACCACTTCCTGACAAATGACATGAATTGTAATGTTCCTTATTGCCCAGAAATTTCTGAATTAACAGTCTCAAACCTCTTAAAACAGATTAGCATAATTACGAAGCTCCTGTTTAATTCACTGTCACCTTAATCATAAAAAAAAAATAAAACTAACGCACATGTTCTTTAATGTCCTCAGAAAACTTAAGATCAATTTTACCATAGCAGTTGTTGGGAGAGGAAGCTTTGAAAAGATTTGAGCTTTTGGGAAAAACAGCAAGAACCAGGGAATAGGCACTTGGCAGAGCTCTAGCTAGTGTTCAGTGAGGCTCCAGCCCTGCAAGGGCAGTTGTTCCCAATGTCCTGGCTCAGGTGTCCAGGGGGAGCCATAAAGACTGCTTCAGTCAAAATGAACTTTGAGTTATCAGCCTAAATAAAGGCTTTGTTCACCTGCTTTTGTTGTCTGTCAGGAAAGGAAGCACTCATTCAAGGAGCTCTGACACCAAAGCTGAAGAGATGAAAGTGTCCAGAACAGATGGAGAATGAGCTCTCCCATTAATAGGTTTGCTTTGAGTCTGTATGACCCAAGCTCTAAACATGGAACTGACCTGGTTTGCTTTATCTGATGCCCAGCACCATGCTGGGTATTGGGTGAAAACTGCCACAGGCACCTGTCTCCTTCCTGGCTTGGTAGGAGAAACCCAAAGAGGGTGATAGAGACCTGTCAATAACACAGTACTAGGAAATTAGGTTATTCTGGGACCCAGAACAGTGCCTGGTGGAAACCAGGTCAGCAGGTCACTCCTCAGGTTGGCTTGGGAAGCTGCTGCTAACTCCAGTCTTTGCACTGCTTTCCCACCCAGGGCACCTGTTCCAGACCCAATGCCTCATCCCCTGCCTCTTCTGTATTCAGAGGTCTAAAAAGCGCTCCATGGCTTACTCCCACTCAGCTTGCAGTGACTGCTGCAATTCCCTAAGGAATTGGAGAGTCACAATGATATAAGCATGCTTGTGGTACCGTGCAAGGGGACAGGCAAGGGGTAAGGCTCCCCTGTACTTATAACATTTACCTTTCAGTAATGAGTAAGGTCCCATGCAGCAGCTGATCCTTCTTTAACCTGGAGGCTGCAGCTTATATAAACTGTGTGCTCATTTCACACCAGATGTGGTGATCTATGCATCTGCAGGGACAGTTGATGTTTAGAAAGGCAGAATGGATGTATGAGGGTGTTAAAAAGATAAGGGCAATCCTTTCTAACTAGTGCTCTATTTTGCTTTCTCATGTCAGCTTCTCACACTAGCACTAATCAGAGCACAGCAGATCAGACCTACAGTTCTGGCAGAGCCTGAAAACTTTGGTGTAAAGCTGGCCCAGCTAACAGTCCTGCATTTATGTCTCAAAGCTACACACCCTTTTCTAGCAGAGCTTAATTAAATGGGGACTAAGCCATGGAAATGTTGGTGGATCCCCAACAGCAAAACACCAGAAGAGTGTGCATCAGTGCTGACAGGAATTGTTTGCAATGGTTCTTCATTATAAGCTTTGACTTTTGGATTCCCTATGACAGAATGAAACAAGGTGCATTTGAAAGGCTGAAAAAAAAGTCCTCTTCCTACAATGATTTATAAGGGCTGAAAATAATACACATTTCCCAACTAAGAAAATGGTACACATTTTCTCCCATACACAGTCTCCCATAAGAGAAAGGACACTCAAACTGTGAGAACTCTCAAATCTGACAAGCACAGAACAGCATGATGAAATAGAGTCAGATTTTTTTATTTCAGTCAACAGCTTTACAACAAAGAGCTGGGGCGAAAGAGGAAAACCTGTTCACCATAGTCTTCACAGATGAGTACAGCAGCAGAGCACTCAGTGAGGGCATGTTTGTCTCTACTGTCCCCATTAAACTGAAAAAGTCCATTGGGGACTGTAGCATGAGGTACCCTACAGAGACTGAGAAAATGGCATTAAAAAAACCCTATAAAACACCTGAAGTGGAAAAGACTGGGAGGTTTTTTGTTGCCTTTAAAAGCCTGATAATATCTGGTGGTTGCCTCTTGCAAGGGAAGGCTTCCCTGGTTGAAACCTGAATGTGCTGTGGCTCTTTTGGCTCCCACCTGCACTTCCACGGACATCTTGGTCTGCTCTAGAGCTTTCCCTGACTGAAAACCATAGTTGGAAATTTCATTGTTTAAGTGCTTAAAATATCCTGGTGAATGTTTGTAGGATGTGCCGTGACAACTCTTTTCTCTAGTGGCAGTGCCAGCTGAAGAGGACATCTCTGTTTCTGTTTTCCCTCAGCCAAGGGAAATGGATAAATAATCTTCCTCTCCATGGTGGCAACTTTGTGCCCTCCTGCCCAGGGTCTTTCACAGCACAGGGGCAGCATCTCCCACAGCAGCAGAAGTACCAACAGGAACTGTACTGCCACTGGAAGAAACCAGGACTGAACCATGCCCTCACCTTGCTGAGGCTCAGCGGCACTGGACATCAAGCTCTTGGCGAGGTGGGGTGAGTTGAAGCACTTAGGACTTTCTCCTTGAACAAGATGAGCTAAAAAACTTAATGGTGGCATTTCAAAGGAAATCCAGATTTCACATATACAATAGAAGGCAGTGTAGAAAGACCTCACAATGATGTGTTTAATCTGTGGGCTTTCTCATCACACCTGATAGCAGCCACCACTGCCTGCTGATTAGACCACACCAAGGATCAGGTTTCCTGGCTGCACATACTCACCACCTGCACGTATGGCCAGTGACAGGCTGTGATATATTGTCACGGGACAAGAGGCCACGGATCCATCTGAAGGAGCTGTCAACATTTTAAACCTCAAATATAGAGCCGAAATGATTTATTACCACAACCCACAAAATAAAACAATCTTTGGAGGTGAGTGTCTGGGCAGCCAGTAATAACTTCAAGTTTATTAAGAGACAGGCAAAGGAGGAAAAAGAAGCAGAAGTGAAATTAATTTCCATCTCCAGCTCAGCTTCTGCATTTGAACAGCTACACACCATGACTACATACAACAGCCATGTGAGCTACTGAGTTACAGAAGAAGTATTACATTAGAGCTTTCATTGACTATTGCCCCCCAGCTCTTTTCTCCTACTCTGATACAAAGTCAAACTAAGGTCAATATTGTAGTTAATCTCAACTAGTCTTGCAAAATATTTTTGTCCATAAACAACAGTACTGGAAGTAAATAAACAAGCTTTGAGAAGTGCTGAGAGAAATAAAAATAGATTAAACTGAAACAATTACATACACTTCCTATTAGGCAGACCACATCCACATGTGGTGGCTTCTTGTGTTCATTACTCCAGCAGACCCAAAAATACTACAATAATTTCAGTTTGTCAGGAAATACTTCAGGTAACTAAGTACATATTTCATCAGATTTTACTGCACCGTTAAACACACCCATGTCCCATGACACACAACGCAGGGCTGAGACAGGGAAGCCTGTGGGAGCACAGGATCCTGTTCTGCCTATTTCAGAGGTGCAGTTCCTCCAGCAACATCCTCCAAGCTACATCCACGTCACGGATGACAAGAAGTCCTATCTCCACCCTTTTTTTCCCATGACCATGCATACCCCCTGCTACCCTTTGCCAAGAGCTAGCATCAATTAGATCAATCAGGGATCTAACAGGGGAATAATTCCAATTAAAATAAAAAACAAGAACATGTAATGCCAGCACAGGGAGGCATTATGCTGCACAGCTGCTTGGACACAGGCACTTTAACTTCTTTCAGGGAACTGCATGTTTACAGATGTCATTTAATTTTAGTGCCACAGATTTCCCTAGTGCATGTGTCAGAGCTGCTGAACCCATGTGTATGTCTCTGATGTCCACATGGCACTTATGCAGCTATGACCAGCAGCTAAGCCAAGCTCCTCATATTTAGGGGTTCTTGAAAGGGGATCTCATTCTTTCACCTCCTGATAGTTTGTGAGGCTGAAGAGGCTGAAAATACTCCCCCAAAAGCAATTAAACTCAGCATTCCAGGGGTGTTTCCAGGCTGATGAGATCTGATAGTCCTCATAGAGGACCTCGTAGGTCCTCTGCAACCTAACACAGAGAATGAAACAGCCTCCAGAAAGGAGAAGGGAAAAAGCCTTTACAACAAGTCCTGAAGCTGTGCTGATCCACTAAATCACAGCTAGGACAGCCCATTTGTCAGGGATGGAAGAAGAATGGTCTCTGATATTTAAAAAAATTAAAGTGTGAAAATGGGGATTCAGAGAAGAATTTAACTCTTGGGAAAATGAAGGTTGCTGGCAACACACAACCAATAGTTACATGTTACCCACTCGAAAACCTCAACTTCACAAGCAAATGGGAGCTGAGAAAACAGGTCTTGCCCGCTGACACCCAAGCAACACTGAAAAATTGTTAAGGTCTTCCCAGAAAACTACCAGACTTAAACCCCAGCAATCCTCACACAACCAACCCAAGAAGTACAAGAGCAGGGCTGGGATGTTTTGCAAGCGAACGGCTAACCCCACCATGAGGTGCAGTTGGGTGTCACCATGCCAAGGGACCTCCCTGTTGCTGCCTTCCCCAGCATCTCTGCAAGCACTCCCAGCCCCAGGGCCCTAACTCCCAAACCCACAGTAGCCCCTGGCTCCACACTCTTATCTCCTGTAGCAGATTCCAGCTCTGGTCCTGGGAAGCACTGCAACCAGCCATCTGGCAGGAGTCACAGAATCACAGAATTGTTCTCCTGCTCTGAGGACCTGAGCACAGGAATTCACAAGTTTCCTTCCCTCTGACAACATGGGGCTGAGAAATGCCTCCTGCCATCTGGATATCTACCCAGTAACCAGTGCAGAATCCAGAGGGGAAAGGTTCTGGGAAGTTGCCCTGGCTACAACCTGCTACTGGGCTGCGCGCAGGAAAAGGGCAGCAGTTAGATGCAAGCCATTTTATGCACAATTTATACCAATATTTCACATTGTAAAAAAGTGGTTTGCATCTTGTGCAGCAAAACCCAAGAATGTCGTGCATCCTCCCATGCCTCCTAGTTTGTGAAGCAAAAAGCAGGGACAAGGTAAAAGGTTTAATCAATCTCCAATTCACTTTTATTGTTAGCAGATGCTTCAATTTGCTAGTTCTTGGGGGCCACCTCAGTCCCTATTTTGCAGTCGCACAAATACATTGTCAGTACTGACAGCGACAGAAACACCAATGACAAAAACCAGCAATGCTCTAGTGCAGAACAGCTCAGCTCTCTCACTCCTACTCAGAAAGGACTGAGTGGAGGGGGAAGCCACGGTGGTGTGGGCTGAAAAACGGGGTGAAGAGGGAGCAGGTGTAGGCAGCAAATGGGCACTGCAAGGGGGATCTTTGGAGGACCAGGGGGAGAAGCTGAAATAATTAACCCACTCTCCAGAAGCCACTTCTTCCTGGGCCCCAGTGTGGCTCTGCAGGGCATGCACTTACCTTGTGCGTGCTGTACCAGGGGCCAGAGAGGGGTCCACTCCCGGTGCCCGGCCCCCCAAAGGATACATTCCAGGATGCCCACTCGGAAAGAGAGAAGATGCCCATGTCCCTGCCCTCAGGCCTCTGCTGCTGGCCATGCCATTTGCGGTCACACCAGTGGGTACAGGTGACTGTGAGGAGAGGCAAGCAGGAGTGGGACGTGGCACTTGCTTCCTGGTGTGGGAAGGGCTGCTCGTGTGGGTCACTCCGCACGCAGGCATGTGTGGCCAAGCGATGCTGCTGCCAGCGGACACGGGGAGACCCTCAGCTAGGGAAAGTTTGTAGCATAGGAGAGGAAGGGGAGCTTGACAGAAGGTTTTACTGCTCCTTCCCAGGGCATTCAGGTGCTTTTTTTTTTCCTCTCTCTGACTTCCCCAATGCCCCTCCCTGATCTGAAAAGGCAGCCTGGGAATTTAACTCCTTCAAATCAGTGCCTAAATTTAGTGGTGAATTATTAATACCTCACTGCTAGGTTGCAGGAGTTGGAAGCTGTTCCCATATGCCTACAGTCACTCACATAAATTCTTACTTCTGTCATGTATTCTTTACTTTCAAGTATTTCCCGTATAGTTTCTTTGCAGCGATTTCAGGCAATGGGTTTGTTCCCAGGCTGTGGCTTTATACATTCATTCTGTTGTGTTTTTTTTTTTTTTAATTTGATCAGTTAAGCTCTCCTGGGGAAAACAACAACTAAAAAAGCTCCATAACAGGGAAAGTAGGAGCTAGCAAGGTGGGAGCTTGGCACAACTATGTCAGACAGAAATAGGCTTCTAGAGAAGCACAGACAAGAAGAATTAAGCCACTACATCTTCAGGCTCTGGACAAGATCACTGCTTGTAATCCAAAAAGCTCACACTGTACCTTGGAAGTATTGAGTTGTACTAGTATCCCATTTTTCAGCTGAGCTTGAATATGGCCTAAGTTCTGACAATTAATGGAGCAGACAAGGTCAGTGGGCAGTTACTCTACCACCTGCTACAGCAGAGCCTTCTCCTTCTCTTAAGAGGAAGTGAGATTGATTGCTTAGCTCCAAAGGGACCAGTGGTCCTACCATCAGCAAGATGCATTACGGGAGAAGTCAACACGCAGAAGAGCAGATGGGGGACTGAGTTTCCAGCAGACAAGGAGATATGATAGGTAATAGAAATGAGCAGCAGCAAAGTTGACTGCAGAGCGAAAAATGAGGATACAGCCCCTCAGTGTGATTAGCTTGTCCAAAAATTGAAGGAACATGCAATTATAAGAAAGAAACTGAGGTTAAATTAATACTTTCCTACTTGACTACATAACCAATGCCTGAATTAGCCACAAGGATGTTATTTGAGTCCAACTAGGGGATACAGGAAAGGCAAAAGCGGCAAGGTAGTGCTTCTGTCACATGGTGATATAACACCCCAAAATACAAAACCTCGTCTTATAACAAGAAATGTCTTGTTCATGTGTGTGGCCTAACTTGAAATACCAGTTTCTGTGATCGAAGCTCCAGTGAGTCCTCCGTAAACACTGTGGCGAGCTGCAGCCATGTATACATAGGTACACTGGAAAAAAATAACTCCAATATTTCATGGCTATGTAAATTGCTGCAGACTATTTTTACAGCGTTGCATAATTATTCTCCAGAGTCTAAGCTTACATTAAAAAAAAAAAAAAAAAAAAAGTTTCCAGGCAATTTGGGTTATGCTTGCAAAAAAGCCCTTTAAAGTGAAACTGGAGTGTAAACTGCTACAGTGATATTTGCCTGGTCTGGAGAGAGCTGAAACAATAGCTCAGAGGGAAGTGTGAATGGACCCATTCTTCTAACTGGAGCGCTAAACTGGAAGTCTGCTGACAATTTAAGTGTCAACATCAGCTACTTCAAGGCAGATCATTTTAGCAGAAACACCAGGCTAATGTTCTTATTTGTCATCCTCAATTTGCACTTGTTGGATAGCAGATCCTGGGGCAAAGAGGAAAAGCAGCAACTGGTTGTCAAAGGTTGCTGGGCTGAAGAAGCTTCTCCCATTCCTCTGCCACCCTCACCCACAGTCACCTCTGCCCCAGCTCAAAATGGGGAGCAAAGAGGCTGATGCTTTGCCAGGCTGGGGAAGATGTCTTTGGTAGCCAAAAGCCACAGCAGTCCCCACCAGCCTGACAGAGAACCCTGCAGTATGGTTCTCTGTTGCCAAAAATGCACGAACTGGTAAAAGATTTGAAAAGGGGTGTAAGGGGAGTGGGAGGAGAGGAACAGCCCAAAATATCTCTTGAGGACAGTTCTTGTTGTTTTCCTTCATTCTTGTTGGTTCACTGCCGAAAATGCAAATGTGACTGTGGTTTTGTCTTTCATAAGAAAACTATTGGAACAGGTTTTCTGTAATGTTGTCTACGTGGAGCCATTGTTGAATTGCCTTTCAAGTTGATCTAGCAGTGATGGATTGCTGTTCCACAGTGAGTCCAGATATGCCCACTCTGTCTAAACACAGCAGGGGCCCTTATGACATCCTTTATTTATTAAGAATCTCTGGTTGTTTGCATGTATGAGAGTCCAAAGTTATTTAACCTTTCTTTACATTGTGATCTAGCCCTATTTAGAAGGTAAACAGCATTATGGAAACTATTTCTGCTCAGTTATAAGCCTCCATTAAAAAAAAAAAACAGTACAACGTGCATTGCTGGTTTCAGGCAGAAACTGAAGCTGAGGTGATTGGCACAAAGGTACCAGAGCTCTTGGGACTGCCACTTAAGATATTATGAGGGTATGTCCCATGGAGTAGAAGTAGAAGATGGGATCTGCAGGATGTTTTGACAGGGAACGCCATTTCCAGTTTTCAGTGGTGCTCAACCGTGCTGCAAGCTCTTCTGTTCAAAGCTGAGTTCTGTTTGGGTGTCCTTCAAAGTAGGGGTGTCTTCTGCTAAGTGGGCCAGTGGAATAGACCAGAGACACTTCAAAACCATGTAAATATAAGGTGTTTTCAGTAGTCACCACAATACACTAGCAAAACAGCACAGCAGAGATCTGGCACCAGTCAGGGACGCATCAGTGGGGCCATATTCAGAATGCACCACATTTGATTCCCTATATATGTATTTTTAGTTATTGTCCTTGTTGTGCTGTGGGAATTCTAGGGTAGCTCAAGAAATACCTTGGGGAAAATATAGAATCATAGAATCATAGAATGGTTAGAGTTGGAAGGGACCTTAAGGATCATGGAGTTCCAACCCCCCTGCCAACGGGCAGGGGCACCTCCCACTAGACCAGGTTGCTCAAAGCCCCATCAAGCCTGGCCTTAAATACTTCCAAGGATGGGGCATCCACAACTTCTCTGGGCANGTCCTTTCTCTGTTGAGGACTCCAGAGCTGGACACAGGACTACAGGTGGGGTCTCATGAGCATAGAGTAGAGGGGCAGAATCACCTCCCATGACCTGCTGGTCACACTTCTTTTGATGCAGCCCAGGATACGGTTGGCTTTCTGGGCTGCCAGCACACACTGCTGGCTCATGTGGAGCTTCTCATCCATGAGTTCTCCCAAGTCCTTCTCCTCAGGGCTGCTCTCCAGCCATTCTCTGCCCAACCTGTATTTGTGCCTGGGATTGCCATGTCCCAGGTGCAGGACCTTGCACTTGGCTTGGTTGAACTTCATGCCATTTGCATTAGCCCACCTCTCAAGCCTGTTCAGGTCCCTCTGGATGGCATCCCTTCCCTCCAGCTTGTTGACTGCACCACCAAGCTTGGTGTCATCAGCAAACTTGATGAGGGTGCATTCAATCCCACTGTCCGTGTCTCCAATGTTAAATAGCACAGGTCCCAGTACTGACCATGTGGGATGCCACTCGTAACTGTCCGCCACTTCATCTTCAGAAAGGTGACCTGATTTGCTATTGCTGGGTCTGTCTGTCTTTAAGTCTGGCCAAAAGCAACAGACATAAGGATTTTATTTATATGTGATGACTGATGCACATCAGAATCAGGACAGGACTGAGACACAACAATGCCTGTGGATAATACCTTGCTCCCTCTAGGTAGCATATAGCAGGAGGTAGCACTGGTGAAGATGGAGTAGATGCTACTTGAGTTGGTTGCATTGCCAGAAGATCTCAAGGATGATGAAACTGAGTCATTTACAAGATGGGAATTTTGACTTGTCCCATTCTATTGCCAGTCATTTTAGGGTAGAAAAGAAGGGGTTGCACAGCCTGGAATGTGACATCCACCTTCTCCAGTGGCTGTCATCAAGCTGCTATCAGCTTGGATTACTTCTGAAAAATGAGGACGCAAGAGACTGCTGTGGGTTTTTAATTGCATGGGTTCCCTTAATTTGATGCTGTATTTCTATCTAGTACTCTTTACCCAATCATGATGATGTTCTTCTGTTGGGTCACAAGGCTTTGCAAACTGCAGTGCTTTGTTGACCCCAGGTTCAGATTATCTTGATGCCTGTGTCTCCCTGAACTCTGGTTTGTCTGACAGTAAGACCACATGAACCAACAGGGTCATTATGCAGTTTTCTGTTGCTTTAGTTGCTTTTGCCTCCTGAAGTTGCCTTATCCTCCTGAAGTTTATTTTCTTGGATGGATAACTTGACCTGGTACCAGTGTCACTTCATTTCAGATACTCAATGTGTTTCAGATACTTGATGTGTGAAGGGAAAACAAGAGGGCTTTTCATGTTTGCTTGCCCATGTTCCAGCCCTTCTCTGAGCTCATCATTGTAGATGAACCCTATTCTCAGCTGAGAAGAGTCCACATCCTTGACTACTGACCTTTGTCACAGCTACCAAGACACTCTAAGCCAGAAAATGAAAAAGATTATGGTTTCCTCCTCTGCCAAATAGGAGAACAGTCCTTCCTCTAGGTTACCTAGGTATTTTAGGTAGTTTTACCACCATCTGCTCTCCACTGTTAGGACAGAGTCCAAGTGATGGGAAGTTCACTGTTGGGATGGATAGTCTCAGCTACAGGAGAAAGGTGAAGACCTTACTTCGACCTGCTGCTCAGAGTTGCTAGTGCCAGATTAGTGCAAAAAGTGCTAAGCTTGTGCAGAATGATCAGTCGTTTCTGAGTTTTATGTCCACTGACAGACTTTTGCTGCATCCATTACTGTGTGTAAGACTTGTGAGCTAGGGAAACTGCTTGGGGTGGGTTGCAGGTAAGGGTATACTGTGGAGTGTTAGTGCAGGACAAGTTGTGGAAGATGTGTACAGACAGTCTGATGATTTGTATCGGCAGCTTTCATCTCCCTTCCCCCAGCAACTTTACAAGTCCATAGTGGAAGTATGTACTATTCCATATGCTATCAATTACAGTCCTGACTGGAAGTTGCTTTCCATCCTGAAGTCTACAAATGTACAAAAACCAGGAGTCCTGGAATCAAGATGTACACTACAGACCTTGGAGAAGGCTTTTGTCCTTCCTTCCTGGATGGTGGATCAGTGAGAGATTTGTAGACTTTGGACATTTTCATTCTTGCCTTTTAGAATCCACCAATTTAGGCTTAATCCTGATCCTTTTAAAATCAATGGCAGTGTTCCCACTGACATCAAAAGAGACGGCCTGAGCTCTCAAATACTTTAAAGAACAATTTAAAACAAACAACCCAAATATGGATAAGAATTGCATTTTCTCTCTCTATTAGGCATGCAACTTATTTTCTCCAAATGTAAACGTTACCTGGAGAGCTAAGCAGTGATGTGGTTTTTATTATTTCTTTAGAAGACTACAGTATCCAAAGTATATTCCATACATACTTCTTCATTTAGGAGCCAAACATAGCTATGTAAAGTGAGCAGCTTGTTTACAGTAGGCCCTTGTGGCTTGCTATCAAATTAGTGGCAAATCAGGACTGTAATAAACAGAGGTCAAAGATCAAACCGACAATTTCACATAAAATTCCAGACCATGTACACAAAATTTAAAATGCAAAATCTTCAAATCACAAGACCATCAACTGCTCTTAAAACTAATCAAAAGCAGGATAAGGACTGGAGGAAATGAAATTTAAACATGATTTTAATCCAAATTTTAATGGAACAGCTACATCATGGATATCTTTTAAACCATGACAGCTGACTCAATGCTATTTATTCTCACTTGCCATGAAAGAAGTTTTTGGTACATCTCACTCACTATTCATACATGTAGTTTTGCTTTTTTTTCTCCAATTTGAAATAAAGATAAAATAGCGTGAAGAAGTGTTACCACGTAAGACTTTACAGTAGCTCTGTTCCTGCTAAAGTCCATGGTACTTTTGCATCACTCCTTTTTAGTGCATTGATTCTCTGCATTCAGAATGGAGAATGCCATTTGCTCCATTTTGTGCTGGAAGGACTGTGTTTGAATGCAGTCAGGTCCCTTGGCTGGCGGTGTTGTCCTTACTTGGAGGCCAGTGCCCACAGAAGTGCCCACAGGTCTCCAGTCTGAAGTGATCTGTGAGGAAAGCCGTGTCTGGACCCAACAAAGGGAAACTAAGAATGCAGACTTCTTAAAACTGAAACTTATTTGTTTAATGAAGATTTGGTAACTGAATGCCACCAGATGTCAGCATACACTATATGATTAAAAGCAAGTGTCTAAGACCTCTGAGAAGTGAGCAGTGATAAAACTGCCTTCTGTCTCATGGAAATGATGTACTGGATCAGCTTTGCTGTGGGAAAAATTATGGCAGGGATTAGCTGAAATAAATTGCCTGTGAGGTGTGGCTGAAGGAGGTGAGCACACAGTGGTTGCTGATGACTTAGGGAAAAAAATATGAGTGGCAGGAAAACTGCGGTGTGATTATTTTTTTCCTGATGTAGTCTTTCCCACTCTGGCAAACACCAGAAAGGCAAAGCTGTCCTTTGGATCACCCAGTTGAATACCTGCTTAAAACAAGTTTTTGACTGCAATCTATGTATGAGGGTTTTTTTTTTCCCCGCTACTGAAATTAATGACACAGACCTTCAGAATAAGGCAAACCTTTGGGAACCTACAGGCAGGCTTCTTCCCTTTCTCTTCTTCCCTGTCTTATGGCAGGATCTGTAATACCAAACATGCCCAGTCTATGTTGTGATGACATGACAATTTGCATTTTGTTACAGCTGGGCACACACTGTATCTTTTCCTTTTCCTTCAGTCATATGCACCTTTTAAAACAGCTAAAGCAACAAGGCTTTGTAGTGTAGCTGATGCCTGAAAGGCCCTTTCAAAACTGCTTTCCTAAGTGAACACGTACAGAACTGAAGCCATTATTCTGCCACTATAATTTTTGATCTAAATCTGCCACTGTCCACACACATCCCAAGAAGTCAGAGAACACTAAGCTATCAGAAAGTACAATTCTAAATAAGATAGCCAGAGACCAAAGGACAGCCGAGCAAGGTGATGTTCCTCTGGAGCTGGGAGTCAAAATACCATACAGTTAAGTTTCCCAGCACACGTCCTCTTTTTCTCTCTCTGAGATTTAATTTAGTTTTGAGGATTTTGCTGTGTTTGGCTGGCTTTCTGGGTGTACAGCAGCTTTGGTTGAAGGTCCAGTACAATAGCTCCAAGTGCGCTGGCACACCTCCAGACTTCACAGCCGTGGCTACTGTGCTGCAGCGGATAAATTCTGCTGCAGGCACGTGCTGTTGTCACCACGCAGCAACACAGCAGGTCTGCTGCTTTGGGGCAGCTTCCGAGGTTGCTCGTTCATAGGGAAGACACAAAAAGCACAGTGCTTCTGGACACTATCAACGCCCTTGCCTACGTGCTATTCAGCTGCTTTGCTCATGCTCAGCCACTCTGATGCCTCCCAGAAACATCAGATGTCCATACCGGAGGCACGTGTATGCTTACCATCTGTGCAGCAAGCTTGCTGCGCGTGTGCATGCAGAAACATCACAGAACATCAGCCAATCCAAGGGCAAAAAATCCAGCCAGTCTTTCAATCTCATCCACTGCCTGAGCTGGAGCAAGCTGGGGATGGCTCTGTTTGCATCAACAGAATCTCACCTAAAGAAGGGCACGTCCTGCCTCTGTCTTATATTAGCAGCCCATCAGTAAGGCTAGGGGACAAGTAGTCATGAGATTGTCTGAGGAGTGCCTGAGTGCCTGTTTAATCTGGCTGTAGCTATAGTTTGAGGAATCCCCCCACCTTTGAAAGGAATAAGGCAAGCACATCTCTTCAAATCAGTGAAATATCCTAAAACAGAGTTTGGGTGCCTGTGTGCCTTTGAAGATCTGACCTGTGCCTCAGAAACCTTATTCCATTGAATAGCCCATTGACTTCAGAGGAAGGAAACTGCATATTACAAAATCTGTATTCCAAAACCACAGTGAAACTAGCCCTGGAGCCAGATGCTTTATGTATTACAGCCTTGACAACACTTACATATGGTGGCAGTGAACTGAAACAGAGTATGATAAGGTCCGATCTGGATTGGATCTGTTTGGGGGAAAAAAAAGAAGTGATTTAAAAATAAAAATTATGGTATTTTGGTAAATCCATAAAATCCCTGCAATATTAAACATAAAAACTAAAATAACCTGAGGCAACCTCCAGGATAACTGGACTGAGAAAGCACTGGCTTCTTCCCTCCAAGAAATAAATTGTTAACATGAATATCACATATGTTTGTGTGTGAGAGAGTGTACTAGGAGTGAAAGAAGAGCTCAAATATGTTTAATAACCAGTCAATTGATATCACGAAGCTTGTATATACACAGTATTGCTTGTTAAAATATTTGGGGAATTGGAAACAAGCTTTCTTCACATTACAAAGGACAAAATCTTTTTATGCCTTTTTGTTTTAAATTGATTCAATAGATTTATTTCCTTAGAAGTTCTGTTTTCATAAATGCACCACTTTGCCTTCTAAGAACAGATAAGATATCCTGATTATAAACTAGCTTTTATAAATGCCAAAGATCAAAGTCCAATGTCTTTTGCTTTAACTACAGCAATACTCACTACACTGTTTCGGAAATGCTGCTTTCTTCCTTGTAAAACCATTCAAGCAAACAAAACCTGTACAGGCCTTTGGAGATGGAGATAAACTCTTTGGATTATTTGGACAGCACAACAGTAAATAATAATAAATCAAGAACATGGTGATAGATTTCTTTTGCAGAGAACATCTTCACTGAGGTGTATTGACACAGATGTTTCCAGAAAGAGCAAGTAGAGCTCCCTGAAGTATTCGCTGCAGAACTGCAGATGTTTGCTTTGGTGGGGAATACTATCACAGTACAAGTAAACAGGATTTTTCAGGGGTATCTCTTGGAGGAGGTTACGTTTTATTCAGGCAAATGATGAATTTTAAGAGCTTCACTAAAGAAGCAGCTAAGTTCATTAGTGAAGAAAACACACATTTTGCTTTGATTTGGGATTTTTCTAGACCTAGACAGTTTTGTTAGAATGTCTATTCAAGGTCTTAAAAGCAGTTAATATAGAAAATACCTCCATCAGGGATGCTCCATGAGTTTTAGCTTCCTTTTGGGAAAGTATTTCTTTACTTGCCAGAATTAGGTTCCTTATTTAGAGTCTCTAGAACAATCCTTCCTGTATTTATTACATTTTTTACCATATCATAATAATTTTAAGATGAATAGATATTTTATTTTTTTTACCTCAGAGTGCATGACAGTGTCTCTTTTTCAACTTAGACATGAGGAATTGATCTTACTTCTGAAAATACCTTTTTTATTATTAGAAAACCATTTGTGATACAGAGTTTACAGACTGTTTATTATAGTTTTGAACATGATGGAAATTAAAAAAAAAGAACAATATAAATTGAAATCAAGCTCTACCAGACAAGGAAACATATTATATAAGAAAAAGATTTATAGGATTTCAATCAAGAGTGGCTTATGTGTGTAACACATGGAGAAGTTAAGTTTGGTTGTTGCAGATCCTCCAGTTCCTCATCCAGTCTTTGCACATGTGGAGTAAATGGATTCCACCCAAATCTCAAGCATGCAACATTTTCCTTTGCCCCGTAATACACTCCCCAAGTGGAATAGGTTTTGTGGGTTTCTCCTAAGGGTCAGTGATCAAATCCCAGATGCATGGGTGGGTGGGGAGAGCCCATTTCCAGTCCATAGAGGAACAGGTTTTTTCAACTATTAGCAGAGTTTCATGAACAAACCTACTCATCTCCTTATAAATCAAATGTGGCAATTCTTGTTATTTAAATACACATGGTGTGCACAGATACCTTAACTTATTGTCATGGTTAGGTTATAATCAGGTTTGTATCCTCTGGTTTACTAGTGCAGGACATGTAACTGAAATGCACGACAGAAACCGTGGAGATTGGATTTATAAATAGCTGAGATACAGATAGAAACTCTAAGCCAGAGGGGATTTTAGGTCTTGAACATTTTAAGGAGGTTTTATTTTTTCCCTTTTTTCCTCAAGGGTGATTTAGATTCTCTTTGAGAAATGGTATTTTGGAGTTTGAAGTCTTCAACAGGTTTCCCTTAACTTTTTACATTGGATGCAAGCTGTGTTTGCCATTTCTGTAAGGTCTTGTCTCACCCCCTTGTCTTTTCTATTTTTGTGTTATCCTTCAGGATGAATCTTTTGTATGTGTGCATCCCTCCTTTTCCCCTCTGTCCTGGGATATGGCAACGGCAAAGCAGGGATTATGCCATGAAGACTGTGGTTCTGGGATTGCATTTATTTAACCTGCACAGCTCCTAAGTTTGCTGCTTTTGAAAATCCAAATGTAGACAAAGACTACTAAAAAAAAAAAAAAAAAAAAAAGGAAGAAAAAAATGTTCTAATTGCTTGCTAAAAAGATTGCAGAATTAGTTTGGGAGATGAGAAATCCCAATGGGCAGGCAGGCACCATGCCCTTCCCAGTCCAGACATGGTGGCAAGAGGGAAAAGGGATTTGGGGGTGAACTGTCTTTCAGCTTTCAGCTGGGGTTGCTGCATGGCAGCTTCTGCTACAGCCAACTGGAAAAGCTGCCTGGCATGCTGCTGAGCTGTACAGTGCAGGGGAGGGAGATCAGGTTGGATTCTAACTTTCATGGGTATGGTAGGGCTGCACAGAGGTTCAGGTCAAAGTGGGCTGGAATAACCTTTAGCTGTTTTTACCTTAACTGTCACAAATGTGAATTTCCTATCATTAGCCATCATAGCACTGGTAAGGCTGCTTGGCAAATGAATACTTTTATTTTTTGCAATGGTGATTTTTTTTTTTATTACACCTAATAAAAAACACAAGGCAGTCTCAGGTTTCAAAATGAACGTTTGAAAATTTTCCAGGAAAGAACATCTTGCCACAAAAAAAAGAGTGAAGAAAAACAAATTTTTCATTTGAAAAATTTAAATCAAAAACATATTTGGCAGGCATTTTAACTTTTGTAGGTCACCCATCAATCTCAGATATGGCTTGAAAGTGCTCCCCGTGTAGATATGTCAGTTGTTTTAAATAGCATGTTGCAAGTATCAAGCTTTTGTAATAAATTAGCTCAGTACCAGTAGCTCAATGTTATGTTATTTGAAGATGCAAATACAGATTCCTTCAATCCCCGTATTTTCAACAAAGAAGGGTATATTTGGTGTCACTGTTAAAAATTTGCATTCTGGTAGCACCTACAATTCCACAGCACAGACCAAGACTTCAGTGTATAAACATGACAAAATGGTAATTCTTTCCCCTAATAATGATTTTCATGTGGATACCAACAGCAACTTCTCTTCACTCTGCACAGTTTGGTTCAATGCTCCAAGGTACTGAAAGCAGCTACTTCGAAATCATGTTAGATCTCTGCGTGCGGTCATGTTATGAGCGGTTTGTTTGTTTAGGATTCCCCATGTGTAGCGTACTGTCTGGTGGTGCATGCTTATTTTCCAGAACATGCTGGTGCTGCTGAACTGTCAGAGAGTAATTCCTTCCTTTGCAAATGTAGAGTTTTTTTGAAGCGGCTCATTGTGAGCTTCTCTGCAGTAAAATTCTGTGTGATACTAACCACAAGGAAAAAAATACATGGCAACTGAAAGGGAGGTGGTTTTAAATTAAGAGAAAGCTCCTGTAGGGATGGCTCAAGTCTTGTGGCCCTACACAGCCTAAACTCTTACCCACAGTTTATTCTTCCTATTTATCCAATGGAGAGTAATGCTATAAAAAACTAAGTGACTAGAGGGTTCATAGTCTTTCATTCTGAGTAGTGCATACAGCAATGCTACATGGGGACCTGCCTTTGTAAGAGCTTTGTACAACTCATCTTGAAAATATTATCACTTTGAGGCACTCCACCCAAACACCAAAGGCTCTGAAATCACTATCTGCTTTCCACAGCACTTTTAGTGCTGCAATGCAGCCTTAAATAACGGTGACTAGTATGAAGCAAGCCTATATGTTGTGCTGATCCAAAGACAGCTGTCAGTCCAAGTGGTCTTCCCATCATCTCTGATGTCATGGACTGCCCCCAATTTACCACCTTTTAGTTTTTGAATTTTCCCAATTCCAGAGGTAATCTAGATTTCCTCTGCTCAACTCTCAATTATCCAAACATCACCCCTCACCGAGGTCCTGTGTAAAGTGAAGGAGCATGTGCACAGAGTGACTGCAGAGAAACGAGCTGAACACTTTGGCATGACCTGGGAATCATTAGCTTAATCTGAAATACAACCAACTATCCTTTAGTATTTAACTTTTCCTTATATATAATTAAACCATGGGCTCCCATTTGTATTTTAAATCAATAGTTCTTGTAGCGGCTATTTTTAATTTCTTTGTAGCTGCCTAAAGGCAGGAAGCCAATTAACCCTTGCTTTTTGGAACAACTGAATTTTAGAAAATGAAGCCTCAAAGCCTGCACAATGTTTTACCATTTTTATCCTTGCCTTAAAAGCACTGGCTGCCCATTCAGTCACAGAACTGAGCATATACAGTCTCGTTAATTGATGCTTTCCTATTCTGATCTTGACTGCAGCCTGCCAAAGCTATTGGGAGAAGAGGGGAGATTTTGCTTGCCTTGAGACTGAAAAAAAAGCATGATGTAGTTCTCTGAAAGCCATTAAAAA
>VZRU01006640.1:156102-202484 GCA_013398155.1 Pedionomus torquatus | reverse complement strand
AAAAAAAAAAAAAAAAAGAAAAGAAAAGGCTTGTTGGCACTTACAGCTAGCGAACAAAACCACACAGCGTGGCTGCACCATGCCATTGGAATGACGCTGAGGGCTGGGGCTCAGCCCTGCCCCGGTGCGGTGCCTGCAGTGCGTGGCTGAGTCACCCACTGCCCAAGGAGCTCAGACGGGAGCAGGATCAGGCCAGCCTGCTGATGCTGGGCCTCCCAACAGCTGTCTCACAGGCCTTGTTTATGACGGGAAATTACACTGTGGTAGTCACCAGGAGTCCCGAGCAACATGTTCTAACATGATGTAATTTCCCAGTGTAAACCATCCCACTGGTGTCTCTTTCCAGTTACAAGGCCAACAAACAAGATTAACACTGGGCTCAGTTGCTAGTATTGCAAAAGTGTCCAAAAATGCCAGTGTAAGGAAGGCGCAAGCTCTTTCTCGTGTAATACAACTGTGACAAGCCCAGGTGAGCCTTCACACTTATTCTGTAAGCATAGAAACACATCAAGCTAATTACAGCATCTTTAAAGAAATTCCATTAAGCCAGTGCACTTGTTCAGATTCAGGGTTGCAGACTCCCTTTCTGGGTGCAGCTGTCCTCCCCACTGTTAGCACTGAAGGGGATGTGAGGAGCCTTCCAAGCAGGCAAGTCCAAATCATCCTGGGTGACTCCTACAATCCAAATCATCCTGAATGACTCAAAACAGTTAAACTTGCCAGCCTGAGCCAATGCTGGAATTAGGCTCCAAAGCACTTCCACCTGTATCCCCACAAGCAAGTTGCAGTCATGAAGAACATGGACAACTGCCAGCAGCATCTTTTCTATCAACATAGCTGGATCTTGCATAGCATGACTGTCCACGCCAAGGAGTGGAAGGTTGCACTGCGTACCTCCAGGGGTGAGCAGAACAAGGGAGAGCCGGGATCCCAGCAGCAACATTCACCTGTGTAGTGTCAGCACTTACAGTCTCACAGCTCCAAGTTAACTTAATGTTTTATAAGGTATACACCAACAAATACTGACATTCCCCCTGGCTCTTTAGCCAACCAATGGTACTTAATGGCTTCCTACAGGCAAAGGCAGATACTTCAAAATCAGAAAGTCTCAGCAATTCGACATTTACACTTGACAAAAAGTCATCTTAGGACAGTGCAGTGAGGGACAGTGAAGCAGAGACTGGAGAGCACAGGAGAGGAACACTGGAAATTACTTCGATGTACTCAGAGTCTTGCCACGTGGATGTACTTCAGAGAAGGAAAAAGAAAGATTATGGTAATAATGATAATACTTTGCAGTTGGTGTGGTGCAAGGGCTAAAGCAAGCACTGGCCTCACCCTGTCAGCAGGGATTATCTGATCTGTTTGGTCTCACTCATGACATTTTTCCCTACATAAATCTCCATTGACTGCAACTGATTTACACCTGAGTAAATAAAAGCAGAAGCTGTTATAATTACTTTCTCCTCAAAAGACAGAGGAATCTAGAGTTAAGAGCCTGGTTTAGGATGTTTTTCTCTTTACTGGCTAATTGTTAGGAAGCCAACTTTTTCTGTCAGGACAATGTCACAGTAATGTAGCAATAAATATTTGTAGAACTGAACCTTTTCATAAACTCCCTCCAAGTTAGGTGAATCACTGAACACATCCACAGCACATAAGAGATTAATTTATCCTTCTTTTTCTTTTGGAGTTGGCAAGTAAAAGCACAACAGCCTGAAGTGCCATATCTCCAGGGGTAGCATGGTCCTCAAATACAACTGTGTTCTCAGCTGGAGAAACTTAAATCCCATAGCATTTGATGACGCTGCTTGACTTCTACACTTGGATTTCTAACATTTTCCAGCTTTGTGTTCATGGTGGAAACCCAGAAAACCTGGACATAGAAAAGGGCGCTATAAGAAGAAAGGTTGGTGTTTGCTTTGCAGCGCTGTCCTATACACAACAGCAAGTAAAATGTATTCCCTTTGTATGTCATATGAATCCAGGCTACAAGCGTTGCTACACCCTTGTAGTCCTTGCTCCATGCCCTCAGCTCCATCCCTGTAAGGTCCACTGGCAGCAAGGAAAGCCCTACCACAGGTGCAGGTGTCCCCATTACCTGTCATGCTGGTGTGCAGGGCCATGGGAGACTGGCAGCAAACACGGAAGCCACAGGGTAAGTTTCCTTCTCCAAAGATACTTTGATACTTCAGAGCTGACAGTAATGATCTCCTTCTTCAGCTGGTATCAGCAGGAGAGAAGGTAAATACACACAGAATGAAAATCACCCATCCGCAAAATCCTAAGTGCTTGAATTACATTTAAACACCTCTGCACAGGCATGAGTTTCCTCCGCAAATAGCATCTCTCTTCAAGCAGCAAATACTGGTTTAACTCCACCGCTTCTCAGTCACAGCCATAACTCATTTATATCAGCCAGTCATGTTGTCATGAACCTGGTTCTCTCTGGGTGGCAGCTGATAGTCTTTATGGGACTGATAATGTAATCAAACCTAGAGAAATTAATAAAAGGTAAAATATGGCCTCTGATTTTTCATTACAGTGTAATGACAAGGAGAAAAAAGTGCCATTTGTTGCAGAGCAGTTGGATTTAATACTGATACTGTTTGAGCTTTTGATGGAAGCTTTTATTTTAATCAATTGCTATCCTTAGAAGAGCGGGTATTACTTGCTGGGTAGCTCTAAGAGGCACACTAATATTGAAATCTTTGGCTTGTTTGCAAAATTGCCATCAATTTCTTAAAGCTTACAAAGGAGACAGTAGCAACTCACATGTCCTCCTGTATAAAACCACTGATCTCCTCAAAATTTATCAGTGTGACTGCAGAGACATCATTAAAACTGCATGATGCTGGAGGCTGCAGAGCGCAGGAACAGCCCGCACACTGAAGATGGCAAGAGCTGGCTCTGAGTGAAAACAGTGAATTTGTATTTATTTTCTTTTATTGCTTACTCATTTACTAAGAGGGAGAACATTTGTCACTTGCTCAGTTTTTCCAGTGCTGCACCATCTCTCCCTTTCTCTTTCTTCATAATCTTCAGCCAGTTCGTGTAGGACACGCTCTCTCCTAATCCCACGTAACTCCCAAGGTCTCTGAAATGCCTACGCCCTTTATATCTACTAGAATGCTTGTTTTGTTTTGTTTTGCTTTGCTTTCCTTTGTTTTTAAGTACAGCAGACCAAGAGCCTCAGCGCAACAAAGTGAGGGAGGCAGAGGTCACTCACCTCCCGGGGAGCTGAGGAAGGTGCAGGCACGCATCCTGCTCTGGGGGGAAAGTCTCCTGGGTCACCCTTCAGCAAACCAACCAACCGTGCTGACCAGAAGACCCCCATTAGTGACAAGAACTCTAAAAGCCAAGTAAGCCTTGGTCTGTGTAGGTAAGGATATTTAAAATCATGCTGCTCTAAAAAGGCCTGAGGGAGTCGAGATCACTGACACCGTTAAAAAGAAGTTTCGTCTCTTCGTCCCCACAAGGCTGCAGAGTGGCAGAGGAGAGACAATTAGGCTGAAAGAGTCAGTTGTTCAGCCTGGAGAAAGAAGGCTGTGAGGAGACCTTGTAGCAACCTTCCGGTAGATGAAGGGCTCCTGCAAGAAAGCTGGAGAGGGAGTTTTTACAAGGGCATGTAGTGATAGAATGAGGGGTAATGGCTTCAAACTGGAAGACTTAGATTGGATACCAGGAAGAAATTTTTCAACCATGAGGGTGGTGAGACACTGGAACAGGTTGCCCAGAGAAGTTGTGGATGCCCCATCCCTGGGAGTGTTTAAGGCCAGGCTGGATGAGGTTTTGAGCAAACTGGCTTAGTGGGAGGTGTCCTTGCCCATGGCAGGGGGGTTGGAACTTGATGATCTTTAATGTCCCTTCCTACTCTAACCATTCTACAATTCTAAGTTTCAAACCATAGTGCTTTTACCAGGAGAGATTAAAAGCATCTCTGGCTTTGCCCAGAGAGGTTATGGATGCCCCATCCCTGGAAGGGCATTTGGAACAAGATGACCTTTGCGGTCCCTTCCAACTCTAACCATTCTATGATTCTATGAGAGTGAGAGAACCAGCTCCCACCTCTGTGCTGTGCAGGCAGCGGGCAGGCAGCCCCTTTCCCTCCCTGGCTGGCTGCCTGTCCTGCAGCAGCTCTTTCCAGGTGCTCCTGCCCACATTGTCTTCCACACCAGCATCCTGCTGGCCTGTTGCTCTCCTTTGACCCCATGCTGGTATCAGCACTGAATAACCCATCAAAGGGCTGTTGTTCGACAAAGATTTCTTGGGTTGACCATTGTGGCTCCCTGCCAGGAAACAAAATCTCTCTCCAGTAACAAACCTCATGCATGCTCAGTGCCACTGAAAAGGCCGTTTTCTCATCAATCGATTCCCTTTCTGAGGGACTCCTGATATTCTCCATGATGGGACCTTATAGATGTATACTTACTTATGGCTTTACATTGTTTCATTTCCTGCTAGCTTCTCACTAACAGCCGGCTTTGATTTAACTCCATGTGGCCAGGCAGGATATTATCAGCCAGGAAAATGGAGAGGCTCTTTGTATTGATATTGATGTACTGATATTTATGAAGAAAACACAGGGCATTTATTTTTCCCATTCTTTCCTCCTAGAGTTTTCAAATACACCTTAGCTTCCAGCAGTAGTGCAGTAAGGAAGAGTCCCATCATCAGGGGAGAACAAAGTCAGCCTATTGCCTCTTCCCTGTCTTTTAGGAAATGGAAATTTGAGAACCCCTGTGATCTTTCATGTAGGTGAAAAGTTAAGGCTAAAATCTTAGAGGAGTTCCCATTCATTACCCAACACTCTCATTGCCCTCGGGATTCAAGAAAATTAGACTGCAATTTTCAGTCCTTTCTGCTTCAAAAAATTGCCTTATTTTTAGAAAGAGACATTCCTGCATTTATTTTGTCTTTGTGTGATAGATTTTTCCCTTCCCAAGTCTAGGACTTTGTACTTGCCTTTATTGAATTTCACCTAATTGCTTTCAGACCATTTCTTAAATTTATCAAGATCGTTTTAAATTCTTCTCCTGGCCCCCAAAGAGCCTGCAAGCGTGATGTCATGTATGAATATCATAAGCATGTTTGCTCTTCCATCATTCAAGTCATTCATGAAATACAGAATGGTACCAAGCCCAGGACAGATTTCTATGAAGCCCCATGCATGCGACTATTCCTGTCTGTCAGCAAATTCTTGAGAGCTACTTTTTGAGTACCTTTCAAATTACATTTTCCAAGTATTTGTGCATCCTCCCCATAACAGCATCAGCTAGACCAGGCTGCCAACCTTTTGCAGGAGAACATAATATAGAAAAATGTTGAAAATCTTACTAAAGGCAAGACAGATCCCATCTACTTTCCCCTTTCCACGATGTCTATTTCTTTCCAAAGAGGCAAAGTAGGCAACTTTGACATGATCTGTTCTTGACAATTCCATGTTCCTGTTTCTTATCATATTTTTTCCCTCTAGGTGCGCCTAAATAAGTGCATTTATTTGAATAACTTTAAATCACCGCAAAACTAAGTTATGAACTTCCAGACTTTCTCTCCACCCCTCACTCCTTTAAAAGACAACTATTTTAATCTCACTTAACTCTGTGATTTTGCCACAATTCAAAGTCAATTGCTTCTGTTTAGAGATTGCTTTCAATAATTCTTTGGCTCTCCAAGTTTTACTAAGCTCTCCTGCATGAAATGTCTAACCCACCACAATAAACTTCATATACATCTCTCCTGCTTTGTCCTAATACACTGTCCCCTTGTTACTATCAATTACATTGTGTGTCCATTTAAAACTTCTTATTTTCCAGTCTTTTTGGTAGGATTTCTCCACCTTCTACACCAGCTGCCTTCCTTTTTTGTTTCATTGGATTTTTTTGCAACTCTTCTGTTGGCAAGAGCTTTGGGGCTGACCCTTCTCTTACTTCATACTTATGTTGTAGTTTCTATTCAACTTAAGAATGTGTTCTTGTTTCTCCTTTTCGGATTTCCAGATGAAAAGGAACTCTTGAGTACACCGCTCCTGAGGGTAAGAAGGTCCAGAAACCCGAATAAAAAGCTAAACTTGGGGAGGGTGCTTCTTTAAAGAATGGCCTGACAATGATCACGAGAGAACCTATGTACAGCTGTTTGATCAGGGACAGCAAAGACGTTGGGACACAAACAACTTTTTTGTGGACCCAATTATGTCTTTTAAAAGTGAAATTGCTCTTCAGGGCTCTTTCAGTGACCAGGCAGATGTGCAGGAGGCTCTAAGCATCTCCACCAGCATTTTTTTTTCTCATTTCCCTCATTAGGAACATGCTGGATGAGGGAACTGATCCAGTAGAAACAGAAGCATATTTTAGAGGATCCTTTTCTTTTTATTTTTCACTGATCTGGTTCAGAACAAAACTACACAAAACACTGTGCTAGTGCCATAGAGGCAGCGGTAGCATATCCAGAGGCAGGGAACAGCAGGAACCTCTTAAATCCCCTCTGGTGTGGACAGGCATTCTGCAGGCTGGCTCTGAAGGGAAGACCAACGTGCAGATCTGAAGCAAGTACCAGTGAAATGCCATGCAGAGCAGAACTGGTCAGGAGTTTTTACTTTAATTATTTTTCCCCACAAAAAAAGTTTACATTGCAACTTTTGGCAGAAACAGGGCAATGGCCAGAAACTTCCTCTTTTTTAACGTTTTGTAAATAATTGAAATAGGACACTTCAAGGGGTTTTGGTTCAAAGCCAGCTTTATGCAATTGTAGATTAATTTATAATTTTAAAAATATGATATCAACATCAGAGCTATTTCTAGATTATTACCCAGGCTGTGCAGATGAAGAGGACTCTGTGGATTAACGTCTGCTCCCTGAAAAAAAAAAAAAAGTCCAGTGCCTTTAGGATGGAATTTCTGTCATCTTCTTCATTTTTTGAACGCTAAATATTTATCCTTTTTTGAGAAGGAAATGTAGGACAGGCAGGAGTGATTGCTGCAGGCCACAAAATGAATTCTCTGGGCTGCACCCTGATGAAGTGGGAAACCTTCTGCTATTCATTGATTTTGAGATTAACAGTAATGAAAGCTTTAACTTCAGACAAGGCTGCCTAAACTTGACACGGCAAAGAAGTGGACTCAAGCAGAATTGACCAGCTGAAGGGGCTAAACAGTCGATCAGATGTTTACCCTTGTAAAAGGTGGATTCTAAAAGCACAAGGTAGCTATTCTGGTTCACAACTTGCTAGATAAGGATAGTGAAGTTTTGCGTATGTCCTAAGTAGTATGAGATAGCTCAGTTAACTCCTGAGATACGTGCCAGAGAAGTAATGGCAGGGTCTGGCCCTGCTGGAATGTGATGACTTTAAAGAAGTATAAAAGTCAAATGAGTTGTTGGTAGTGAAGATATCTTCCCAAGATGTAATCATGGAAAATTCCTTTCAAGAGCTGGTGTTTAGACCTCAGCAAATGCACAGCAAATTGCATTGTGATTTATTTGTCAGTGTCTTTATAGGTTGGGCGTTACTTTACCCCACAGCTGGAGTCAATTTTTAATATTTAAAAGTGGAAAGAAAGCAAAACCTAAACACATACAGATCTGTCTGTTTTAGATTGTACTTTTCCCAAACATTACTGTTTAGAATTGAACCCTGAATAGATTTCTGCAGAGGCCAGCTGGCAACACAGAATTAAAATAACTGGGTAGACTATATAGAAAGACCTCCTAAACTGCAGTTAACTGATCTGGTATTCATAGTCACTCCAGAAATAAATCTAATCTTTCCCTTCTTCTGATAAAGAACATGAGGTTCCATCTTCTTTTTAGTTTTGTTTTAGGTTGTTTTTTTTAACCTCTCTTTCTCACTCTTTCTCCCTTCTTGCCTTTCTCTTTCTCTCTTCCTCTCACTCTTCCATAGCAAAACGCTGTACTGAGTAGGTGTGGTGCAGTGCATTCTTTAAATATAGTAGTTGCTGGTTACCATGAGAGCCTGCTGAAGAAACAGATAAATAGAGTGAGGTGGCAATGATGATTTACATCACTCTTGAATCACAGACATTCAGAGCAATTAATAGAGAAATAGACAACAAAAAAATTTTCCTGTGCCCATCAGCTTTTACTCGGTCAGGAAAGGCTAACGAAGTAGCAGCTGGAGTCAGAAGCAGATCTCATTTCAAGGCCCATACTGTACCTACACTGGAAAATTCAGTCACCAGTGGTTCATGCTTAAAAGTTACAAAGTTGTGCCTGGTTTGCTGCAGCGTGAAATGAACTGACAGGCCAGTGCTTAAAACACAGCTCTGAGGACCAGGATTTGGGAATTTTATTACCTGTTCTGCCAACAACATGCCAAGTGATTTCAAAGCTTAGACACAAAAGTGAGTTACCATCATGTGCAGATAATCACGCAACAGCTAAGCCCCAGTAACTGTCTGTACATGTGTTTATAACCTCTAAGTCTGCCACTAAAGGCTATATAACAACTCAGCTTGGTCTGCAGAGAAAGACAGTTAAGTTGGATCTGCTGTGGACTGTGAGCAGAAACACAGACACAGTTCGGTTGATACACAGTGAGTTGTTAAGCCCCTGTTACCAGCTCCTGTGTCTAAGTGCTGCAAAAAATCACTTTGCTTCTTCATATCTGAACTAGAAACTGCGATAACACTGTCTGACTCACAAATGTACTGTTGCCCTAGTTCTTGGTAAGGTCTCAGAGATTCTCAGGCAGAAGACAGCAATGGAAATGTTTTAGTTGTTTTATTATTACTGTGGAACCACCATACAAAGAAACAAAAATTACTAAGACTATTCCCAGCCATCCTTCATTTTCTTAGGGAGAGGTACCTGTGGAGGAATCATTGTGACAACTGCCAGCTTCTCAGAGTGTGTCTGTGTTATAGTAGAGTGCAGATGGAAACAAGACCATCCTTGCATGGCATATCAGACCTCATGCGCGATTTCAGTCTTCGAGTTGCTGGTGAGTGGCCCTGGCACCCCTGCAGGGAGCCATGGATATGTTTACCAACAAAAGTGCTCTGTAATATGCAACATATGGAGATAGGAAAAACAACTCTAATTGGGAAAGGCACTATCCCATTTGGTAACATTGTTGTACCTCTTAATAGTATTTTATTTATTCTCTCTTCCCTACTGAGTCATGGTGGATGCCAAAAGCCAGGACCACCAAGCAAAGCTGGCTCCTTCCCAGAAATATGCCTTGCCTGAGTGGATTCACTCTGTGAAGGATTGCAGGGAGATGTTCTCCTTCAAAGATTTTTATATGATTGGAAGGGATGTTGTGAGATAGGCAAAGAATGCTTCCAGCTGAGAAAGGCTTTAGCTTCCTGCCTGTCTAGTCCAGAGCAAGAAACATTTTGGCTGTCTTTGTGGAGCTGCTGTCTGCAGACCACAAGGCTCTTGGTTCAAACCTCAGCTGTGAAAATGTGCACAAAGGGAGCGTTTATTCAGCAGATGGGGGACATCTCTGTTTTGAGGAAGACAGCTAATTCAGTGTCTGGCCAGCAGCTGGCAGTCCTGGCAAATGATGTATTTTTTTAAAATATCAACTCTTGCGGCTTGTCGTCCCCACCATGAATTTTCTCATTGCTTCTTTGAAGATTAGCACAATTACAAAAGGTTTCTATTACAAACCTTTCAGGATCAGAAGGGATCCTTAGATCAACTCCTTGCTCTTAAGGGCATCTGGTCTGGGCTGGTCAGGCGCCATCATGATGGAATTAGTTTATCTTTCAGAAATCTGCGGGAGGTGAGAAAGGTAATACAGATTGCTGTAGTGGCTAATAGAAAACATCAGGGAGGAGGGGCATTGCTTCATATCTTGGGCTCTACGTGCATTCTTTGTAAAGAAGCATCTTGCTAACTCTACAGGCTACCTGTAGTTATAGGAAACATGGCCACATTTTTTTCTGACAATACTCTACTTCATGGAAAAATATTTTGTTTTTACTCCTGCAATGTTTTTGTTTGAAAAATCTCTTGTTCATTCAAGTTTTCACCAAATTAAATAAGCACATCCGTGCCCGGATTCTGAGCGGGACACACAAAACCAGGGCCCCTCCCTCTGTGTCAATGATACTGGGTGAGCCGTAGGCTCTTGGCAGTGGGACTTCTGTTCATAGGCAGGGTAGCCCTGGCATGAGGACCTCTGGCAGCCAGTCCCAGTCTGCAGGGCTGAGGGATGGATGCCAGGCAGCACACCCTCAGTCTGGAGACCCAATGACTCCGAAAAATGAGAAGCTTGCAAGCTCTGGCTCTGATTGGGTCTTGGCCCCCTGGGGCAGGGCAGGGATGCTGGCATCCTGCAGAGTCTCAGGTGGAGCTGCCTGATTCCAAGCTGCAGAGCCAAGTCCTGGAAGAACAGAGACAATCCCCATCATTTCTTTCTACAGGGCAAGACAGAAGGGTGGAACTGCTGCATCTACTGAAGAAAGAAAGAAAGAAAGAAAGAAAGAAAGAAAGAAAGAAAGAAAGAAAGAAAGAAAGAAAGAAAGAAAGAAAGAAAGAAAGAAAGAAAGAAAGAAAGAAAGAAAGAAAGAAAGAAAGAAAGAAAGAAAGAAAGAAAGAAAGAAAGAAAGAAAGAAAGCTAGTTTTCAGACCAACTTGTCCGAAGCCAATATTTCACAATTTTTTCTCAGATCAGAGTCTTTTGTTTTGGACAACCTCTAGTGACATAAAAAAGCCTCACATGTTAAAATGACTTGTGCACTAAAATGAGGAATCTTAGTCCAAACTAAAGAGGCCACCTAAAGGAGACCATCCCCTTCCCTGGCACACATGCAGTCTTATTATGTGTTTGAATCTTGCTCACATGAATTATGTGCTCAACTGTCTGAATGGAAATGAATAGATTTGGACTAGATCTATATTTTTGCCAGAATCATCCAAATCTTACCAAAATGTTGCAAATTTTTTGTGTCCATACAAATTTCTCAAAATCAGGGAAATGACAGCAGGAGAGGGAAAAGAAAAATACATACAAAAATACATAAAAAATCAAGTCAGACATAGAAATATAGAGCGTTCTGTCTTACTCGGATCCCAACTCATTTGATCCATGGTGTGTACGCACCAACTTTTTTCACATGTTCATGCCTTTTTTCTCTCTAAGGCAAGGAAGACAGATGTAGAGTTTAGGGATGGAAGGATACTTGAAAATCATGCAGCTGGATCTCCTATCACACAGAAAATTTCAAGAGCTGATCTCTGCATCATGAAGGAAAATTGCCTCAGAGAGCGAAGTTTCCTTCATCCTGCTCCAAGCAGAGAACTTCTTCAGAATGCAGAGGGGGTAGCACTACCAGCAACTAAAATAGTCCATATGCAAGTAAGCTCTGGCCTGCTCAAGAAACATCCTCAGTCCCAGAATTTTTTTACAGAGACTTTCTGAAAAATAACAGGGAAACAAATAACTGTGAAAGAGTTTCATCGTCATGACAAAGTGCTCAAGTAGATCAGCTAGAAACAGGGTTTGCAGGTAGAACCTGAACAGAGGGCCAGAGTCACTTTACCCCCAGTTATAAGTACTCATGTCATGTGGCAGAGGTGCTCCTTCCTAAAAAGTTAAAGACATCTCTATACAAGAAGAGACATACCCCAAAATATGTCCTCATCAGACCAAATGATTCAACAGCATGCAGAGAGGAAATTCCAACAGCAGCAGTGAAATCAACCTTCCTACTCTTGGCAAAATGCAACTGAGGTACTCTCTGGAGCAGTTCCTCCAGGCAGTACAACACAGTGCTGTTGCTCGGTATGAAGGAAAGAGCATTAACCTTCAGAAACAAACCCTCCTGCTTTTCTGTGTCAGGTCTTATAACACAAATAAGGAACATGCCCAGAGAGTCTTAGTAACACTATTATATTCCCTTTCAACAGTTTGTTTTTGAACAAGCTGTTGTCCATCTCCCCTAGTTGTCAAGAAAGCAAGCTATACCACTATAGCACTTGAATTCCTGGGTGAAACCTTGGCTGCACTTAGTAGTTGAGGTATTTGCTATTTATTTCAGCAGGGTGAGAACTGCATAACTCTTACTTGGCTGTAACCACAGAGCGGAACTAGCTGCAGAGCTGGCTGCAGGAGGTTTTTGCAGAGTCATTTCATGGGATTTTGAGACTGCTGCCCCTCGAGAGAGATTCTTCATGGTTTCTTATTTGATAGATTTGTGCTGCTTTTAAATTCTGCTATCAGACCCACAGGAGCAAACTCCAGAGGGTGAGGTGAGAGAATGTAACCCAGGGCAGAAATTGCTTCTTTGATAAAAAAGAATTACACAGGTTGTGTGTGAACTCCTGGACTTGTGAGTACCTTTGAGCATCTTGGTTCCAGGTACACACCCAGGCTTGGGCAAGAGCTGCCTACAAATGATTACTGCATCCTCCTACACCCCATAAGTATATCCAGAAATGGGGTCTGAGCAGAACCCAGTGTGCCCAGCCAGGTACCTGGTAATTAATATCTGAGTTGTACTGTATAGCCTGTGCACTACAGGCACATAGAAATGACTGGTGCATATAGAAATGACTGGTGATGCTCCATTGCAGTTCTTTATTTTGTTATTTTTAATGCTAGTCTCAATCTATGGGGCACCTATATTCTAGGGGCACCTCTTGTGAATGTGAATATGATCTGCAAAGCCTTCAAAAGTGAGACTCCACCTTTCTGCACAGTGCTATATTTGTTGAATTTCTTTGATAGGCTGAATTTCCAGGCATTGATAATGGTAACAGCATGTATCTTGCATACAGCATGCTCTAAGAATGCATCTCAAAATGTTTCACAAAGTAACACAAATCCCTTTAATTTCCAAATACCCCTGGAAGTTCCATATTCCTAATTTAGCTCATTGCTTTAAACAATCTGGTACAATTCAGGAGGAAAATACAAAGTGGGAAGCGTTCCCCTGTTGTTGTCCAAGAAAACATCATTACTACAACACGCAGTGGAAGAACCTGCAAGGAAGAGTAGCTGCAAAACAGGACAGTGAGGAGGGAGTCAGCAGCTGTGTGGACATAGCACCACAGTCACCCACAACTGCACTGAAATCGTCCTCATCTTTGAGTAGGTGTAGAAAAACCTATGGCCTAAATTTCACCTATCTCCTTAAGGCAGTGGGAGAGTCTCAAAGAGTGAGTCATAGGACCTAAATAAGGCAGTAAGCAGGCAGCTGCCTGGAACTAGTCAATAGGAACATCAGGCACAGAAATGCAAATGGAATTGAGCCCCAGTGGTCTAATATAAAAGATCTGCCAGTGACCAACTTGCAGCCTGGGTGGTTCTTCTGATGGTAGTTTGTGGTTTCGGTTATTACTTTCAACAAAGGAATGAGGATAAGAAAGATTTCAGAGTCTAAATTATTCTTGTGAGGCTCATAAAAGTTATATTCTGTACCAGCTTTGTGTTAGGCACAATCCAGTGGCTTTTATTTGCCTGAATGTCCTTGACTTCTGAAATATGCACAGTACATGGAGATACCAGATTCTACATGAATGATGAAATTCGTGTTTATTCTGCATTAAACCAGCTGGCACTGGATGTCAAAGGCCTGTCAGGAGAAAGTGTCTTGCAAATGAAGCACCTTGGATAGAGCAGGATCGAAGTTTCAATTTAAATTTGGAGTCAGACACTGTATTTTCCAAAAAATAGCTATACTTGCATGATTAGCAAATAGGCCAGAATAAAATGAGTTTTTAGATAAATTCTGCTCTTCTGCCAGCTATTGTGAAACTCTGAAAACCTACGCATGCTTGTAAATACATCACACTTACATGGAAGGAGATGTCTAAATGCCCCGTGACTCATACAGCTTAAATCTACAAGGATGGATCATACACTGCACAGGGCTGGAGTTTCCTTCAGTATTAGACTCATGGTATGCAATAGTACAAGGAGGCACTGAGAAGAGCACTTACCTGGCAGACTGTGAGGAATAAAGATCCAATCATCACTTTACTTTCCTTCTCAGTAACTACTAGTCAATCTCATAATTGCAAGGTCTCCTTGCACTCAGTAAGGAAGGAGAATATATGGCCATCCTCAGACCATTGTACTGCAGGCTTATGAATCTGCTCACCAATGTAATACAGGACAGCTTTTCTTCTTTTGATTCCTTATAGTTATGAGTACTCAAAAATTAATTGCTTACAGGCTTAAAGTTAAGTGCATTCTAAGTGCTTTGTTGGACTGTTGCTTTGCTTAAGTGCTTTCCTACATTCTCAGTAGACTGTGGACTCAAGTCCTCATCTGTCTTCCTTGCGATTTTGGCATTTAATCTCATAGTCTATGTCTATGCTGCTCTGAATGATGATGGACTCAGCAGCCCATGCATCTCTGAGTCATTTGGCTGCTGTGATGACCACTGGCTGGTTGCTTCTGCAAGGCTGCCTGTTGGCAGGTCATTGTGTGGCTGTGCTTGCACATGTATTCCCAGGTTCCCTGGTGTGTGTGTGCAGGCTGTACCTCCAACCTTGCCAAAGAGGGTAGGAGTAAGGGTGGCTGGCGCAGCCCCTCTTCATGGGGGTACTGAGACTGCCCTTACCAGACAGCGGAGATACAGTCCAAAACACGAAGATCTTAATTTGAAGCTTGTTTGAGAAGGCAGCCAGGAATCTATCCACGGTCTTCTGAGCATTTAGAGTCTCAAATGAGCTCCACTTGTCAAAAACAAAGACTTAAAGATAGCACTGACATGTTTTATACATTTTTCACATTATTCCACTGTAATGAGGACTATAAACATCCTTTTTCCAGAACTGAAAGATGAGATTTTTGGAACAGGAATCTTTGGCAAATTTGGTAAGGAAGTTGCGTGGAGCAGTGAGTTTGGCTGATATCTGCACTTCTAGGCTTGCGAGCCAGGATGGGGCAGCATCAGGAAAAAACAAAGAGATCAGCTTTGCACACATCTACCCTGGGAGGCGGCTTTCGGGCCCATCCATCAATTAGTACAAGCTTGAATGCTTCCTTTAACTAGAGCTCCGAAACAACACAGAACATTCACTCTGAGGGAGAGGGAAGAAAGGAACTCCTGAGACTTCTGCAGCCTGAATTTTGAGCATCAAATGCTAACAATATTAATTGCTTCCAACTGAGCTAGCAAAACCAGAGCGATGCACAGACATCTGTACATGAGCGGCTCACATTGAACGCATTTAGAAACATTGGGGCAAGTCTACTTGGAAGGCCAGTAACGTTCACTAGACAAGTCAGTCATTGCCAATTATTCACTATGCTGTAATTCAGAACACGGTCTTTATGTTACAGATTTCGTGATCATGGTCCCTGTTCAGAAAGACTTAGAAGCACAAGGCACTCTGCTTGCAGGCTCTGGCTCTGCACAGGGTTTTGGCATGTGAAGGACACCTATTTTCATTGGAAGAGACTTGCCAACAACAACTGTCAAATTTTGGCCCATTAATCCTTTTTGTGAAAGGAAAATTTTAAATCTATTCTTCATCTTGGAAAACAACTGGGTATGAGTTTGTGATTTATCTTGCCATTTGAGGAGACAAATTAATGAACCTGAGTAATACATTAGTCCAACAACCTCTTTTCTCCTATTGAAAAAAAAAAAAGATCATGTAGAAAGAGGTTAAAAAATGTTGTCTGCCCATTGAGCTGGTGTCTGTGTTTCTTGAGTTATGAGGTGCATGCATTATGAGCCTGGAGCGATGCAGAGTTTTGAGTGCCCTTTGATGCCTTCCACTCACTTTGCCATTGAGATGTTTGCTGACAACATAAAAAGGTGGAGACACCTCTGCAGTTCTCTCGGGGGGCGGGGGGGCTTTTAAGGTTTATTTTGTGTTTTTATTGTATTCCAGGCTCACAGCTGTAATTTTTCTACTGTCCTTTTGATATTATTACTGGCCACAAGTTCATTTCCTTACCCAAACTGGCTGAGGCCTGTTTGTAGCCATCCTTTTCCCTCGCCACATTTAATGACTGCAGAAGGATCCCACAGCTGATGTATCTGTGCCTCCTGAGTGAAAAAATGGGACCACTCACCCAGCAGCCCCGCTATCCCCTTGTCACAGGCAAGCATCTTCTCTGGCCCCAGCAGGACTCTGTTGGCAGAGAGGGGTGGTGTCTTCTGACCAAGTTCATCCTGCAGGAGCAGCTCTACAGAGTCAGAGAAGTTTGCTTCTGGCCTTCTGTGCACAAGGAAAGCTCCAAGAGACTTGACTCTGTAACCCTAGCCTGTCCCCTCAGGCCGTTCCCACCCCCTTCAAAAGCCCCCAGCACACCACATACAGAACAGGAGCCAGGTTTGGCTGGGTTTGGTTCCAGCCAGGGCCACAGCTAAAGTAGCTACACCCTGGCCTGCATCCAGGTGTGGAGCTGCTCCCCGAGCGTCCATCAACACAGATGGTAGCTTAAAAACACCTTGCAGACACAAACAAACCACTCTTTCACCTGGGCTGGTAGGAATGCCCATGACAACGTAGTTTACTAACTCAGGGTCCCCTGTTGCTTTTTCCATTTGGTTTCCTGCTGCAACATCTGAATTGCCCAAAGCTGTTAAACATCCGGAGATATGCTGACAAAATGGAAATCATGAAATAAGTTTGAGTAGGAGATTTTTAGCAGATCAATCAATCCCTTCACTATTTTTTTCCTCTGTCTTCTGAGGCATTAGGTTGCATGTGTATCATGTTCTACGATTCTCCTCTACTGACCTTCCTTTTTTAAAGCTTAAGATTCTCACTCAATTGCTTTTTCTATTACTCTAAGAAAAANAAAAAAACAGAAATACGATGAGGCTTATTTTAAAATCAGTGTCAGCAGAACTGTCTCATAGCGAGTTTTTCCACAGCAAAGAGTAACTTTGAATATGGACTAACTCAGAATCAGAGTCTGGTTGCCAACTGCCCCTTATTTGGGGAATTTATTATATTCATAGATAATCCTTATCCTTATGACAACCCCTTGGTTGTCATAAGGATAAGGAAAACAAACCTTCACATCATGGGTGCACAATTTGTTTGAGCAGGTAAGCTATTAAGATGCTCGACATCAAGTAAGATCCTGTCACGACCCCTCTAAACCTCTCCCACAGCCCTCACATCACATTACCAGCTGAAGAAGAGCTCTCAGCACCAGAGTCCTGCAGAGATGAACACTCAGAGGATGTACCACATTGCAAGGTGGTACATCTCCTACAGACAATACAGAAATATATCTCTGTATCTCCTGTACTGTCATCAGGAGGGTACTGCATCCTTCACAGAAGATGGCATTCAGTGCAGAATATTCACTGTCAGCATCAGTACTTTTGAACTTTCTATGAGGGGTGAATATTCTGAATTCTCTGGACTTTGCCAAGAGAAAGATAAATTAACATGGTATAAAATTTCCATATTTCAATGGCACCCATTTTATGTTCAGGCTCAGGACTCAGAATAATCGAGTTAGTTTCATGTCTGTTTATAGCTCATTTCTGCTCAATTTCCTCTCCTGCCTTTCCCACAGTAACTCAGTGTGGCAGGGCTCAGGCAGCAGATTCTACAGGAAAATGGTGAAATCCAAGTCAAAATTTGTTTCACTAAAAATACACTCACAGTTCATACAAACCTATTTATTGATCCTGTTTTCAAAAAGCTTCACCTGTGACCTAACTGAATTAGACTGCAACACTCTAAGCCTTTGATAGTATGATTTTTCCCAGATATTGCTTACTGTCTGTTTCTAATTCATAAGCATGTTCCTGATCTATGACAACTGGCTGCTTTATTTTTAATATCATTGCTGCACATGAGCAATAAAGGGTGACGCTTCTTCAGAAACCCACAAACTAGCAATAAGCTTCTTCAGTTACAAAGGAAAAGAGCAGAGAAACTGCCATCAAGAAGAAATCATCAAATTTGGGGGAGAAGTTGCAAGGAGAAGGAAAGGGTTTTCACATGGTTTGCAACCCACATAATCTTTTTTTTTTTTGGCTACTTAAAGTTTTTTTGTAATTGCCAGCCAAGTGCTGCACAGCAAATTCCAGCTCCACTGGTGCTATCAGAGCTGCTCTGACACTCTGAAGGTAACCTAAAGCTGGCTTACGTAGCCAGATGCAGTTTTTCCAATCGCAGAAGATCATTGTGGAAAGATAGAAAAGGTCACTAAATGGCCACACGTGGGGCTAGCATAGCCCATCTAAGGCTCCCTGGCTCCAAGGGGAGGCAAGCACATTTCATAGGGGGGACTAAAGAGTAGACTTTCACAAAAGACAACCACACATGAAAAAATACCATCCCAGGGCTAAACAGGCATTCGGAGGACAACACTTGGCTGGCCTAAAATCCCATTTTGCTTCCCTTTCTCTAACTGAAATGAACGTAAATAAAAATCTCTGCCAAGTGGCACCATCTCTCCAGCCTGTGGAGCAGAACAAGCAGCAGGAACATGATGGTGGGCACAGATGCTCTCAAGTGGGCTGTAGAGGGAGAAGCCGAGCCCACAGCAAGCTTTGGGAACTGCTGGTGGGTGTGAGTTCATGGCTGGGACCACACCTCGGAAATACAAACTGAGCAGTTATTCTCTCTGCAGGGTGAGGGGATGTTACACTTTGAATTTATAGATCTGGTCAAGGTTTATTCTGTGAGTTAACAACTATACATAGGTAAAGAGCATATCTTTTCCAACAACCCCGCTTTATTTCTCATCATATCTTTGGTTGGTAAAGGCAATCTGTATAAATAATACACTTCTACCCTGGCAAGGTACTCAATCTATTGTTACCCAGTGCTCTGATGACAGCATTAGAAAATATCAATAAAGGGAACACTAAGGTGATAAGGAACCAACATATCATAGTGACAGCCATTATCAAATCAGGCTGACTTTAATTAAGGCTCTGTCAGGCTGGGTGCTGAGCCTGGCACTATATGCTATCTTCACTGGTGATCTGGAAGCATAAAATCATTGCTAATAAGATATTTGGTAGCAGAAAGGTAAATAATAGTGTGGGCTGGACAGTTAGGGAAGACTGAGACTCTGTGTTCATTCTGTCTAAATGCACTTTAATACAGGTAAATTCCGTGTTATAAACTGCCGAACAAGAAATGGAGACCAAAGCTTTGCAGAGAGGAGGGATCCAAGCCTGAGATGAGTGATTCAGACTAAGTCCCAGTAAATAAATACCAGAAATTCCCAGTGCAATATAGCAGAGGAACTGGTGAGCAAACCTAACTGAAGTCTGCCACTGAGTGTGGGCACTGAAACCACAGTACTATGTATCATCAGCAACCTCTTTTTCAAGTCTTTTTAGAAAGTTTCTGCGAAACTGAAGAACATCCAAAGGGACATCAAAGTACTGGAGAGCCACACAAAATGCCTTGTATTAGGACACTTAAAGAGATCAGCCTTATTTTTAAAAAAGGAAGGCAAAAAACTAATTTACAAGCATTAATGGGAGAAAATACCCAATCTGAAGGGACATTTCATTTTCACACAGAAAGTGTAATGAGAACCATGGATAAGGGGTGAAGCCAAATGAATTCACATTGGAAATAAAGCACAGATCCTTAGCAATGCAAACAATTAACCACTGGGGAAAAAAAAAAAATGGAAGGGATGGATTTTCTGTAATTTTTTCATAATGTCCCCTGTTCAAGTCTGAATGCCTTTCTGCAAGTGAAATTTTATTAAAAATTCCCCAAAGTTGTTGGACTCGGAAGCAATGGGAAGTGATTGAAAAGCTGGAGATACACAAGAGGTCAGGCTCAGCTGGCAGTCCCTTCCAGGCTTAAAAATCCCCTATGTCTATGAACTGTGATGCTAAAAAATTTGCCTTGTCTCCTAACAAGGGTAATAGGGAGAGAAATGTTCTTGGAATGGATAACTGTATGTTTTGATTGTCCAGTGATACATATCACTTAGTGAACTCTAAAATGAGGTGACAGATACCAAAAAAAACCCATCACCAATAGAAATTGTTCAGATACTTATTGTGAGCCTTTGTTGTTATTTTTCTTTGTTTGTACATTTGCAGAAGGATTTCTTGGTCTGCAGAGGTGATTATGTACCTTAACGTATGGATGGGAAGAAAGCACTCTTTTCATGCAGACCATATTGATTGTAGTAGTCAATTTATTAGAGAAGCAAGTTCCAAAGTGCATACCATTTAGTTACTTGGGGATTATAGTCAGTTGCAATTTTTCTACTAATTTAAGTTACTGTAGAAATAAAAATATTTTCATGTTGATTTTATTTCAAGAGCAATGAGATTGCATGCATAGTGCACAGCTTTATTTGACAGAGAAACTTGTATCTGTATTATGTCACTGACAGCTAGAGCTTTTGCCTGCAGAATACTATGGAAAGGTCATGATTACCAGGAGAAACATAAATGTGCATGCACTTACTAACTTATTTGACTTGGAAGCTTACAGCTAGATGTAGCTGAACCGAGTATTGCCATAGTTAGGAATATTTCTCAGAGAGGGTTGTAATCGATTTGTAATTTTTAAAGAAAAGCATGAATGTGTAGGCAACATACTGCTCTTGCTTTCAATTGGCTTGTTGGTCTGTTACATTATTTTAAGCAGCAGCTGCCTACTATGAGATTTGTGAAGGTCCTGCTGATTCTGAAAGAGCAGGTTTCATGCCGACAGATTGAATAATAATACTGTGTTCAAGACTGCTTCCCACTCTGATCAGTTTAGATTCTGCAGAAAAAAAAAAAAAAAAAAAAAAAAATTTCTTCTGTGTAGGTATTTTCTGTGTATTTCCTCAGCAGGTAATAACAAATATTTCCCCAAACCTGGCTTCATCAGAAAGTACAGCAGTGATTGCACTGAAAGACTCGAGCTCTAAAGAGGGGAAAAGTTCATCTCCCTTGGTAAAGCTCAGCATGCCTCCAAAATCATCCAGGCTCTCAGCTCTAACTGCCTTTCTCTCCCCCACATCACAAAAATAGCCTTTTGAGTTCAAAATGATCACATACTCATCTTACATAAAATACACAGGTTCCCAGAGAAGCTTGTGTCCTATTTGCTGAGGCGTTTGCAGAATGATTTCAATGCCTGCACATGATGGAAAAAATTCAGGACTCATGCTACTGTTTTAGCACTAATGCATGGGCTGGTAATGATGAAAACCATAACATTAGAAATAACAATGGGAATAGCACTTACTGACAGACTGACAAAATTAATCCTCTTTTCAAAAAAAAAGCTGGAATTCTAGGTATTGTGTCTATACTCTCTGCCAAGTCTGGACCTAACACTCTGTTTGAGGCCCAAATCACCTGCCATGTAGGTAAGTTGGGTAGATTCCCATTCTTGGGTTTAAGTTTTATGTGATTAATGGAGAGCACTTGGACCTTTTCTGCTTTTGAACATGTGGATGGCACAGGCACATGGAGGCTTGAACCAAGTGCACTACCAGGTGTTTACCCCACATGCAGTGGCATCCCCTAGACAACACCAGGCAGGTCTGCTTGCAGAGGGGTTTTTATGCAGGTTGGAAACAAGGTGCATGGGACGCTTGCTGGGGGTTCCCTGCCACTGTCACTGGGCTTGCAGCAGTGGCTGAAGGTCTGTGAGGAACTTCACCTCTCAGCTCTGTAGGGAGAGTTAGAGGAAAATCCGAATCTGTCCCTTTCTGCCCAGCTTGCCAGCTTCCCTATAGCTCCCCAGAAAATGGCCAGTACAGACACCCTGAAGGCTGAAATCACACATTTTCCTCATGTTTGTATAGGAGGGGAAGAGGAGAAGCCATGATGAATGACATGAGTCTTTATACATTCACTTTATGCTTTGGGGTTTTTGCTTTCTGTATATGTAACAAGATTGCAGAGAATCTCCCTTCATAACTGCTGCAGTGCGTGGTGGTGGTCCCATGGCTTGTCCTCATGCAAGTCATTGGCTCACAGGACTCATAGGCCCAGGGTGGCTTCCTGAACAAGTGGAGTTTCTGTGCAGCTCACTTCGCTCCTTTGCTAGCCTGTCTGAGCTTCTGGTGGACCTGTGGATCCACTGCTCCCACTCTGCCTTCTGGAGTTACTGGGTACATCCCCATTTCTAACATCAAGGTGCATTCTGCTCAGCTGAGAGCAGGTGGCCACATGAGCACAGGATCTGTCACTGAGATAGACTTACCAACCTAACACCTTCCTTTAGGTAGGACCTGATCTCTTCTGCAAAGGTGGTCCTGCAAAGCACTGTGTGCCCAGTGCACTGCTGACCATTAGGCTGTGTGAGGACGGAGGAATATCTTCCCTGGAGCAGTTTCCTTCTCCTCTGCCTGGTCTATGTGTCCTGCTAAGCTTAACCCCCTGTACAATGCTCTGAAGAACACTCTTCTGTGAGAGCATTTCCCTGTCTACTTTCAGATCTTACTTTTATTCACACACATCTGTTTAAGAGAAACTCAGAATCAGGATCCAGCTCAGCTTTCCGCCTCCAATCAACTGGATTGCCCCAGGAGGTGACAGTCACACTGTGCTCACCGTACAGCAGGCATCTCAGCTGAGAACCTGGAGCTGCCGCAGGGCTGCTGGCCCCAGCTTCCCTTGTGAACCAGAGAGGAGCCTGCAGGGGGCTTGGCACTGAAGGGCAGCACTGTTTGGTGGCACACTGTGTAGCTGTGATTCTCTGCCTAAGGTAGTCAAGACGCAACCCAACACAGGGGAATGGTCTACATCTCACACACCTTCACTTGAAGACATTACTCTGGGCTGCAGCCTAAGCAAAATGTCTTAACCCCAGGATCTTAGGATTGTGACATCCTGGTTCAGTTTATCCAACTGGAGAGCTATAGGCAGTGCCTAGCCCTGCGCGCCAGGCAACTCAAAGCCAGCAGCCTCCAACCTGCCTGTGCCTGCCCACGCTGCTGTCCAGTGGTTAATGTTCTGCAAAGACATTGTGCAACGGGATTGGACATTCCCTCTTGTTTTTGGAACCTAATGCTAAGCTTCAGCAGGCATTTGAGTTTCTTGCAGCTTTTCCAGGGACCTCAGATGTTCTCCGGAATTAGTTACTGAGCTGGGGTGTTTGGGAACTGCAATTTGTCCTCTGGCTCCTACAGATCCACACAGACAGGCCTGGTGTATCCAAGACTTTTGGACAATCCAGGCCTAGAATGAAGTCTGTTTGCTGGCTTTTCTGCAGACCAGGTGATTTTCCAGCTCCATCCCCAGTTTAATACCTTTAAGGGGCAGTTGATTAGTCACAGACGGAGACTAAACACAATTCCCATCTGTTGAAAAGATCATTTTTTCTGGTTTTCCCAGAGAAGGATGTTCCCAAGAACCTAATAGCCAATGTGATTTGCATTATATGCAACACATTGAAGTGCTCTTTAATTTAACTGGGAGAGACAGTATCCTGCTATCAATGCCCTACTGTGGTTAAGGGATTTATCCCAGTAAATCCTGGTAGGAGGCTATTTAATCAGCAGAGCCCAAGCTCAGAGTTTGCAAACAGACCTTAAAATAAAAAATGCAGAAGTAGGTTAGACTGAGCAGGCAGCTTGGCATTCCTTAACGAAGAGGTGATTTGTTTTCATAACTTCTGTAATACAGCCTCTCACCCCTCAGCACATAAGCACCAATCAACCTGCAGGGAACCATTAGCTTAAAACAATTACCAGCAGATTTCTTTCAGGTTTCAGGAGTGTTGGGGACTGCAAAGCTTATCAGTTGGCATTCACTGCATCCTTAACCTTTCCAAAGGCAGCTACAGAGAGCAGAAACCAACAGAGAGCCTTTCAAAAACCTTTTAATAGCTGCTTTCTCCGTTTGTGTTTATAGCTGTTGCAAAAAGCTCTCTAAAGCACTCCAGGCCTCCCTGGAGCAAAGACTGGCTGGTGCTGGGCATTGTAATAGCAGCACATTGTTTCACAGGTGCAAAGTCACTCTAAACCTTTCCTTTTTCCTCTCTCTGGAGACCAGAGCTGGCTGTAACTTTCTGTGCCAAGCCTTCCAAGTCTGGTGTCGTTACTGGAGATGTGGTTTCAGCACGGTGCAGGGGGCTGGGAGTTGCACTGGCAGAGTGCTAAATACTATGTCTCTGCACTGGGGACCCTCTCATTGAAATCACCTTGTTGGCTGAAGAGTAACATTTTAATGACATTTGCAGATGTCATTCAAACCATGTGTGGCTCTACCCATTTTAAACATAGCTCTTAAATGATGTGGCTTGGTGCAATTGATGCTTTGTGCATTTATAAGCATGGTCTTTGAGAACACTTTTCACTTGTGAACAGAAAATTCCATATCTTCCATACCAGCTGAGACTACTTAGTAAAACTAAGGAGCAGGGACAGCAGGGACTTGTTAGTGGCTTCTAATCTTCTGCTGTACCCTGGCTTCTAACTGAGTTAGAGAATTTTAACACCATTTAATGCTTTTAGCTCCTAAGGGATTCACTGTAAGACACACGCTTATTCCCACTACAGGCTTAGATGGAGAATAAAGCTGAAAATCTGCTCTCTAAAAGTAATGGAAATGTGATTGTTCTGCATTGTTATATCCACATAATCCAAGAACTGGGATCTCTGTGCAGAATCTATGTTATCTATGCCAAAGTGCAAAATCTCCTTGATTGGTGGATCAGCAGCTACAGCTGTCTTGGTTACATGCTTTTTATGTAAGGCTGACAAAATCACCAGTAACCTTCACTCACAAAAGCAGTATCTTCAGACTATAGCTTTTATCATTTGAAGGATCCTTACAGAAAGTATGTGGTTCTGCGACAAGACTTCTGTTAAGGCCATGAGATCCAGATCTCATTCATAATAATCAGTATCTCCGTCATTACAGTAACTGTAAGGTTGTAAGAACAACCTTTGTCATGCCTTGGGTCTCTGCCAACAAACACTCCTGAACAGTCTGAAGGCATGATTTGGGATGCAGCTCAAGCTAGGGTTTGCATGCAGTCATCCTTTTTTGGAAACTAAGTGAACTTAAGAATCCTCCTGTGCCAGTTAGCTTCAGTGCCAGAGATTCAGCCTGCACACATTTAATTTACTGACTGAGCTATAGGCACAGAACCCTTCCTTGGTTCCTGCACCTTCTTGCACATGGTCACTGAGCATGGTGTTCCTGCACCAAAAAAATCAAGACATCAGCCTACCTGACCTACGGTCATTGGCCCGGCTTCCTACCCAGCTTTCTGCTTGATCAAACACTGGGTCATATCACCCATGCCCATGCTCAGCAGTGGCCTTTCCTCTCATTGCCCTTTCTGACCACTTCAATTGATTCCCTTGGTCTGGAAGTTCATGCTTTTGTCTGTACTGCCTATTGTTTTTTCTTACTCAAGATCCAAAAATGTCCATATATCCCACTCACTCTGAAAGCCCTCTTTGCAAATCCTCTGTCCCAAAGCCTACCCACCAAATCCCTGCAGCAGGTAGCCAACTAATGGGCTAGGACTACCACTAATCAGGTTGACCAGGACTGTTTTATTGCTTCTTTGTGCCTAAAGGTTTGTTTTCTGCCCCTAAAATAAGGGAGCAAGAATAGACTGGCAAGACAGGAAAATACATTCATTATGGAAGTAAAAGATTTTTCCCCTCAGAGCCTTCTCTGCACCAACCTGTATGGCTGAGCTGTAGCAGCACCATGCTGTGGCATGTCCACAACAAGTGATGGGGTGCAAGAACTCCTGCTCCGAACCTGCCTTCAGATAGCAGGTTACTGCAGTCTTATTACAGGTCCCACTGCAATGTGGGAGGGATGGTGGCTCTGCTAGAGATGACATTTTAACCACATGAACCTCCCTCCTGCCTCCACCCTCCTAGATCAGTCACAATTTGTTTCTCAGAATTCGTCAATGTCTATCTCTTTCCTGTTGCTACAAATTTGAGACCTTCCTAAGTAGATCGATCAAGTATTTGCTGGTAGGAGGTAGATGAGAGCCAGCATGGAAGAAAAAGCAGCTGGCCATCATGACCCATATCTTACATTTTTAAGGGACTGGATTAATAAATACAATGGGATTAATAACTCCAATAAGCAGTGAAAAGCACAGGAAAATTTCACTGCTGGTACAAAAGGAAGCACATTCCCCGTCACCAGTGATGGTGCGATTGCTTAGCACAAGCATGAAAGTCATCCCAGAGAGTCAATAAAGACTAAATCTTGCCAAAAAAACATGATCACCCTTTTCTTATTAATTTACAAAAGCAGCGGATGAAGGGAATGAAGCAGCAGCCTACCGCCAGTCCTGAGAAAAGCCTCAGCTACAAAACATGACTTGAAAAATGAATGCAAGTTGGCTGGGAAATGAGCACTGTCACAGAGATGGAACACAGACTGTGAGTCCATAAACAAAGAGGAACAAAAGATAAACATGAACATAAAGAGCCGATGGGAGAATATCTGGGGCATGGACTGGGTGTGGGGAGGGGAGGAAAGGAGGGCTAGAAATCTGCTCTAAGTCTGGTTTTATTTAATGTCTATTAATGATCTGGAAGGAAGCAGTAAACACCACATTCATTCAATTTATATTTGATGTAACGACTCCTATGAATTAGAGAGGTGGTGTGTAAACTAGTGGGGACAGACACAAAACATAAAGAAACCTAGACAGGCTGGAAATAACAAAACGACAGCCAAGTGGATGGGCACAAGGCAATAGTCTGGAGGAGGAAGCACAACCTCAAACGCAGACATGAAGTGGAGAAATGTGCTAAAAGAAGGGAGACAGAAGGTCCTAATAACAGCAGAGACCAACAAACTGGCTGTGAGCTTGTGGAGCAGATTCATCCCAAAGGCATCAAGAGGGTAAGTATCTGGACCTATTGATTTATGAGGAATTAAGTCAGAGATGAATTTGGCTGCGTGACAACTGAGCAAAGAGAGCAGAGTGTGCTCAGGCGCTAACGCTGAGACAATCTGCTGGAGGTGAGGAACCACCCTGGGGACTTCTATCTATTTGGACAGCATAAACACCACAAAGGAGGAGGAGGACTGATTTATGGAGTGGGGAAGAACAGGGGTCAGAAACAAGCTAGAAGAAATATAGGCTGGCTCGGTGATAGGATGAGCTGTATTACCCTGTGAAACAGCTACCTGCAGAGGTGTCTGACATTTCTTTCTCTGAATCCCTTAAAACTAGATAAAAACATGTGAGAGAACGGGCTCCAGGAAACAGGTTTTTGTCTTTGAGAAGGCGGACTGAATGAATATAGAGGGCAATGGCAAACAGGGGGACTGCAGTCCAGATAAAAGGGTTTTTCTGCAAACGTATCTCATCTGTTGCAAAATCACAGAACCATAGAATGGTTAGAGTTGGAAGGGACATTGAAGACCATTGAGTTCCAACCCCCCTGCCATGGGCAAGGACACCTCCCACTAGACCAGGTTGCTTAAAGTCCCATCCAGCCTGGCCTTGAGCACTCCCAGGGGTGGGGCATCCACAACTTCTCTGGGCAACCTGTTCCTCTGTCTCACCACACTCACAGCAAAGAATTTCTTCCTAATATGCAATCTAAGTCTCCGCTCTTCTAATCTAAAACCATTACCCCTTGTCCTATCACTCCACTCCCTGACCAAGAGTCCCTCTCCAGCTCTCCCAGAGCTCCCTTCAGATACTGGAAGGTTCCTATAAGGTCTGCCCAGAGCCTTCTCTTCTCCAGGCTGAACAACCCCAGCTCTCTCAGCCTGTCTTCATAGGAAAGATGCTCCATCCCTNCTTGGTTGAACTTCATGCCATTTGCATTAGCCCACCTCTCGGGCCTGTCCAGGTCCCTCTGGATGGCATCCCTTCCCTCCAGTGTGTCAATCATGCCACCAAGCTTGGTGTCGTCAGCAAACTTGCTGAGGGTACATTTTATCCCACTGTCCATGTCTCTGACAAATGTGTTAAAAGAGTACTGGTCTTAATACTGACCCTTGAGGGATGCCACTCATCACCAGCCTCATGAGGTGTTCTTTCCCCTAAACTGACCTCACAGCACAGTTGTCTGGGAAGGAAGAAAAATCACAAACCCAGGAGACAGCTAATGAAAACACAAGGACAAGACAGAGGCCAAGGAACTAAAGGACCTGCCAGCAGCTCCCACCTTGGAAAAAGACAGATTTGTATTGGAGACCTTAGCACTTCACAGGTCAGGGGCTACAGAGAGAAGAAAGAACTGAGCCCTGTGCTCCTTTCATCAGGCTGCATTTAAGCTCACATCTCCCAGCTCCCCAAAGACTGTCCTAACCACACAATGTAGCAGAGGTAGCAGTGGCTACCCAACCCACCCATTCATGCTTTTACTCACCTCAATAGTTTACTGGGTTACAGGATAAAGAATGAAAATGATGTCCTCATCATGCAAGAGGTCACTGTTCTGGCTCACAGTTCTAAGAGAAGAATCTTCAGTGGTCAGGAGTGACTGCTCTAGCAGTGGAGTTCCTAAGCAAGAAGGCGGCATCCATTCAGTCTGTTCTTTGGGAGAAGGGAGGAGGGGGAGGGAATCTGTGAAACATTCAGCAGAAGAAAAGGACAGGGTGGCATAGTGGATTGTGAACTTCAAAGCTGACTGCTCAGCACAATAAGGATTTGGATGGCTCTGGAGGCGGGACCAGAAGCTGGTGATTATGAGAAACTTAGCTGACAGATGTGCAGATGTCATAGGTATTTAGGCAATCTAGAGGTGAAGAAGAAAGGGCAAAGGAATTTTGAGGTCTAGTTTTGGTTATGGGGTAGATTAATCTAGCACTAATACCTTACAAGATCATTGTTTTAAGGTGTTAAGCCTCTTCTGTACACCATGTCCAGAACGTACTGGAAAATTACCTTTCATTTAGATAACTCCATTCCCCAGGCAAGCAGCTATAATGTATTACAAAATAAGATCTCATGCTCTGGGCTGAAGGGAAGGAGAAAAATCTATAGAAAATCATGTTTTCAAGCATAAGACAATGGGAACTGGCTTCCCAGCTGTCTGGAGAAGATAAGGACTAAAGTGAAAGTGAGGAGCATTTTAATACATCACCGGTGAGGGAAGCATTAGACTTGGCAACAAGCTGCATTTCTTTACTTAGGCAACAGTCAATGTTTTTGGAAAACTATACAAGAGTGAAAATAAATTTAAAAAAAAAAACACAATTACACCTTACTGCAGACAGCTGGGGAGGCACCCAAACTCCAGACCCTCATGAGCAAAGGAGAACTCTCACCATACAGAATCATAAGAGGTGTTCAAGCATTAAGTATTTCTACTTTGATTCCCCTTATGATTCAGACAACCCATGAATGAAACAGCCATCTCCAATTTTAGTGCAAAGAATAGTTGCACAATATTTTCAATATGCAGGAGTTAAATGCCAGGCTTATGCTTTCTACATACAACTCCTAAAGGCACTGAATCAAGCAATAGCTGAGGCTGGCAGGCACCCCTGGAGATCACCTAGTCAATCCTCTGCCCAAAAGAAGATCACGTTTCTCATGATTTTGTCTAATGGAGTTTTGAGTATGTCCAGGAACTGAGATTCCACAACGTCTCTGGGCATCCTGTGTCACTGTTTGACTATCCTTGCATTGAAGAAGATCTTTTTCTTATGTTTTTAGAGGAATTTCCTGTGTTTCAGTTTGTGCCCATTGCCTCTGGTCCTGTCACTGGACACCATGGCAAAGAGAGAGTCTGGCCCCCTCTTCTTTACATGCCCCTCACTCAGGTATTTATACACATTAATGACACTCCTTCTCCAGGTTGAACAGCCCCAGCTCCCACAGCCTGTTCTAGTATGTTAGTTGCTTGAGTCTCTTATACATGTTAATGGCCCTTCACTGGGCCAGCCTCATTATATCCATACCTCTCTTGTACTGGAAGGTCCAACACTGGACCCAGTACTCCAGACATGTCTCACCAGTGCTGAGTAGAGCGGAAGGATCACTTCCCTCAACCTGCTGCCAACTTTCTACATAATGCTTCTCTGGAGGTTGCTGGCCTTCTCTGCTGCAAGGACACATTGCTGGCTTATGACCGGCCTTCCGCCCACCAGGACTACCAGGTCCTCTTCTGTCAAGCTGCTCTCCAGGCAGTCAGCCCTCAGCCTGTGCTGTTGCAGACCATTCGTCTGGGGCAACTTTTAAATCTTTTCAGAAACAAAGTGATAATCTCAGTTCTGCAGCCCTTATGAGGTAGTCCCACAGGTGAACCTTTCTCCCTCTCCCCTGATCACAGGGCAAGTAGTGCAGCAAAAATGGGATTTCAGCTAGCTGCTGGGAAAGATTTTTTAATGACAAAGTAAGTAAAACAATGGAACATCATGTAAACATGAAAATTCTGTCACTGGAGCTTAGATAAGCATCTAACAGGAACATATTAGACCTCGCCGATCCTGCTTTCAAACAGGGGAGTGGAGTAAATGAACTTTCAAAGCCTTTGCTATGGTTCTCTGCTAAGTCACTACACAAAAATAATGGCATCAATATTTGAAAAACCTTACCCTATTATTCCAGGTATGGAACCTATCATCTGGCACAACGCTGAAACACAGCTATTTGTTGCCAAAAGAAGGCATTTTATGGTTTTCTCCTCTGCAGGATTCTAGTGTTCTACAAACACCAACAATTTATCTTTCCAGAACCGCTGAAGATGAGAAAGAAGTACTACCTTCTGTGTTTATTTATGGTCATTGGGTCAGAATTGCCAAAAGAAACCATAGACTTTTGGTTTCTCATTTGAGATGCTTAAGAAAAGTTCTTTTAAGCATCTAAAAGATATCTTCAAAGCCCAGTTCCCGTAATAGCAGGTATTCAGCATGTCCCCTATCAGATTCCAGTTTTCAGGGTTTCCAAAACATCAGTTACCATCTATGAAAAGTTTTGAGTTAAGTGACTAGCTCAGTGTTACATAGAAATCATGTTCAGGAGAATAACAACAAAATCCATAACAGCAATGAAATCCAATACCGGGACAACACTCAGTTTCCCAAACCACAATCCTTTCCTATCTTGAAATCCTCTGCCATCACCCTCCAAATTCCACCCTTTCTGCAATGAGGTAACCATGATTCGTCCCACAGCAGGTTCATCCTCCGCAGTGAGGGAAAATAAAAGCAAAAAACCCACCAGTCTGTGGTCACGCAATTAGAAATTGGAACAAAATGCACACAACGGACCTGAATTATGGCAACTTTAGTTCTGGCATTCCTTAGCCTAGCTTGGCAATTATTATGCTCTTTTCCCATGGGTTTATTTTTTTTACTGTTTCAAGTAATTTCTTCGGTTTTTACAAAAGCAAGCTGGAAATACAAATTCCTCATAGGGAACCAGCTGATCCACAGCTGAGTAAACAGCAGAACTGGAACTTTTCTATCCTCAGCATGGTTCAGTGGGTGCATGGAGAGACACTGGCAGAGCTGTTCATACTGATACGCTGTCATTGTCAGATGATTTTTGCATTTGCGTATCTTCAGACATGGCTTGTGCATTCCACGGGAGAACAGTGGTACATCTTTGCTTGAAAAAGATACTCTTCCAAAAAAATCACACCCATTTCTGTCACTCCAGCTTCTTTCCCTCAAGTCTGGTTAATTTTATAAGTATACCAGCATACTGGCTAGCCTCCAGACATATTAAAAAAAAATAAATTTAAAGCCATATTGTTAAAAGAGGGTAAGTTGGCTACATTTGTCTCCATAGATTTTAGGGACAAATAACGCACTGTGGATCTCTAACTGGACAGGAGAGCTAAGTACCTTCTTCCTGTGCATAGTCCCTGAGCTGGCTTCTCAATCGAAAAAAAGACTGAAATCATAAATCTTCATTCAGATCTTCCACAGGTTTTATATACTTCCAATCACACCAACTCCTATAGAAATTTTATCAGATAAATAACACCAGCAAAACACAGTAGTGTTATACAAGTACTTTTAATCATTTAAATATGGCTGTTTTCCCACATTAAATATTCGCAAATGATCTAATGCATATGTCTATACATGAAGACCCAATGCATTTCTTCTTCTTGGCAATGTAAGCCTCTTACTTCAATCAAAGTTAACACAGAGGCACTAATCAAACAATTAGATCTAAAGTACCTCTGGTTGTTTAATAACTTTAGATCTGTATATAACTGAGCTCTAAATATCGAGAATAACTAAAGATGTTTAATGCATTTCCCTGCATAAGAAAAGAAGCCAAGGCTGGAAGTATTGCATTTGGGATGTAGAAACAAGAATCACAGAATCAATCATCCAAAATAAATGATATTATTATTAACATCACTCAGAAGCTGTGTGAAAGAAGACAAGCTGAAAGGATGTGTTTAAACATGCCAAACGTGTTTGGGATATCTCAGACACATTTCACCATCCTCAGATACAAACTGATTGGTTTTTTTATTGGGGGCTAGCTAACCTACAAGGCAAGTCAGTACACTGGAAAGTCAGAAGAAAGTATCAGAGGAAAAAAGGACATAATTTTGCCTGATCATTGCTGCTTCCAAATCCAGTGGCATAAATCCATGTAACATCAGATTTTTAAAATCTCTTTGTTTCTAATCCCTAAACAAGATAACTCTTAAGGCACTGAGCCACGGTCAGGGCTGATGTAGCCCATGAAACAGCAACAACAAGCAAAGGGACCAAAATCTGATGCCACTGACCAAGCTCAACGGCAGCTACACCAGTCTTAGAATGGTAGCAACTAGAACACATCTAATTTGTATTTGAATCACCTCCCTGCTGCTTCTTACACCCTCAACTGATATTCATGCTACATACCTCTGCAAACATTTACTACAACACATGTTATAGTACTGTTACTCCATTAATGGTACTTGATGTCTAATTTACATCTACTGTTTGGCTGCTCACAAAAAGAACATCATGCGCCTAAGAGTCTAGAGTGTTGACATCTACTCAATACACTGAGATACTCTGTTCACCACTATCAATTGTCCAGAAGATCTGCACTAACAAATACTTGAGATTCTTTAATTCAATCTGATGGAATGGCAGAATGGCTGATGCTGGCAGGCACCTTTGGGGAGCCTCTAGTCAATACCCTGCCCCAAAGCAGAGTAAGTTATAGGTAGTTGCCCATAATCTTGTCCATTTGGGTTTTGAATGTCTCCAAGGATAGAGACTCCACAACCTCTCTGGGCAGCCTGTACCAGTGATTAATCATCCTTTTTCTTATGTTTTAGTGGAATTTTCTGTGTTTCAGTTTGTACCTGTAGTCCTGTTGCCGGGCACTACTAGGAATAGTCTGGCTCCATGTACTTTGCATCCTTTTATACAGTCAGGTATTTCATACACATTACTGTACAGGTTACTCCTGTAACCTTCTCTTCTCCAGGCTGAACAGCCACAGCTCTCCTAACATGACAGATGCTCCAGTCCCTTAAACATCTCAGTTCCACTTCACTGGACTCACTTTAGTTATGTCCATATCTCTTGTACTGGGTACCCCAGGTACAGCAGTCTCCACCCCTTTGGAAGTGAGAGAATTCTTATTCTGCACCCATGTGTATGGAAAATTAACACCTTCCAAACTGGGAAAGAGTTTGCCTCTTTCACATGTTTATTCTTTAATTCCTTTACAGGTAGAGACTTGGAACTTTTTCTGAAAATCACCTGATGAAACATATTCCCTTAGAAAAGAGAAGGTCAAAGCAAAGTACCTGCATTGAAGGTAGGCATACCAGCCTCTTGTAGCTATTCTGAAGTTAGATTTACCAAGTAGCCACAGCACTGTGGTCATAGTGACATGGATCTCAGCAGAAAACAGCAATTCAACTATGGTTCTGGGAATGTATATACAAGTTGCCAACAGATACTGAAAGCCAGCCTGGCCTGGCTCATACTATCGTTATCCATAAGAACCAGAGGACAGCTAGTGTGGGAATGCCTCTCTGCACAGTACTCGCATGTTAATTTGGCTGTGTAAGCAGATGCTTTGTGTCTTATTTCTTCTTGGGACGACCTATTTTCTTGGGCCTTGGATTCTCTTGGATGACCTATTCTCTTCCTATTTCTCCAGGAAAGCCCCATGTCCTACACAGAGAAATCTCACCACTTTTGTCCCTCCAGCTTTGCCAGGTTTTGTCTCTGACAAAAATCTACCCAGGTTAACACAGAAATTTAGTTAGGGGAACTGGATCTGTAGATAAGAGAAATTTTCCTGGCTCAGTTGTTTGGCTATATTGCAACAAGAATACCTATCTAGAGAGAATTTCCTGTTACTAAAGGCATCATTGAGGAATGTTTAATTCTTAGCAGAACTGCCGTTCTTGTTCTATACAATCCAGATGATATAAATAAATAAACCATGAAATGTTCAGAGAAGACAAATCACCAGTCCATCAAAATGCCTGATAAATTAGTTCAACAGACTGGACTACAGACATGTTCAATGAATCATCATCACCACGAGTAAATAAATTCAGATTAAGCAAAACTTGATTGAATCATGCTGAAGTCTGGCACTTAACAAAATAGATCAGTCTGAAGTCTCACATTAGGAACACATAATCTCTTAAGATTTATGAGTGTTTTTGCTCACCACACATGTTTCTAGGTTACTGTTTGCTCTGTTGAGAACTGGATGCTGTGAGTGTACAAAGGTTTGCCTGCTAATACACGTTTTAATCTCCCAGAAACTATTCTCCTTGCTCCCCACTTCAGGGTGCAGAACAAACTTACAGTAGTATACTTCCTGATTGCTTCCTCTCCCCCAAGAAAATTCCTGGTTTCTCCCAGATTGTTTTTGATTACGTCTGATCATTCAATACTGTTTGCTAAGACACCTATAGCATGTTGTGATATAGCCAAAGTGCAAATGGACTGAAAGCTGAACTCAGTCACTTTGGTTCGGTCATTGGAAGGAATCCTCGGGCTTTTAAATTCAGTACCACTATCCTCACACACTGGGCATTGTATTAATCTAGTGGTAGCTGCATGTAAGGAACAACATATGTCCATGGAAATCTTTTAAACCACAAATCAAGACAAGAAATAACCTTCCCGCTTTTTATCAATAATTACATTTGTTTAATGTTTATATTATGGCAATATCCAGAGGTCACAATCAGGGTGGAGATCCAGATGTGCTGACTGCTATGGAGTTGGGAAGGTAAAGTCCTTTACAAAGCAAATTTAAAAATTGCAACCACTGGAAAATCTGATGTCAAGTTATCCTCTTGTGTAATAGCATAAAAACCTCAAATATCTTTGCATTTAAGGATTTGTGCTGCGAATATTGGCTGGGGATAGAATTGGTATTATTAACTGTATTATACTAAGAGGTATAACATGCAGTACAAGTTCCAGGTTAACGCTGGCAGGAACTCTCCTTTCAGCCTTGGATGGCAGTCATACTGCACACAATGTTTAAAACAACAAACTGGGATTTACCAGCCAGCATCACGGATTGTGGGTCAATGTTGTCAAAAGCTGGTATTTATAACCTGAGTGTTATCACACAGGCAACAAAGCCTCATGTCTTTATCCAAGCAACTGGGCGTACTTTCATCTGCAAATACTGATCTTCCCCCATGCCCCCCATTCCATGTTTTACTGAAGGCAGTGATACAATCTTTTCAGGGCCTGAACAGCTATGTCCCAAATGGTTGCAATTAGAGCTACAGCTGAATTTTAAGTGTGTTCAGTGCAAGTCAAAGTCTGCTCAACATAAATAACCTTTACAGCTAGAGAAACAGAAAAACTGAAAACTCATAAAATATTAATTTATACTAAAGTCCTGTCCTCAAGGCTAACAAGTGTGTGTGGTTACCATGTAAGAAGCGCCTACATGCATACATATAAATGCACATGCCTGAACAATATTTATCATGTTATGATACGGGTCTGAAATAAGCTTTTTCATAGTTTTTTGTGAAATGCAAAAGTCATATTCACTGAAGCAAACATACCCTTGGTGAACCTGATGCTCCAGCCTGTCTGTAGGGCAGACAGCATTACTTTACAAAGCAGCTTCTTCTGCTGGCTGCAGAACATTGCTCAGTCAGACGTTCTCTGCCTATTGGAGTGGTCCCCAACCTTTAAACCAACACCTTTAAATTAACTCAAATAATACTGAGAATTGAGAACAGAGTTGCACTGCTGTTTTCCCCTCTGCTACACCATGGAGAAGGCTGGCTGAGGTACATCTTAGCACATATTTTGTTCTAGGAACTGCAGAGAAACATCTGTGCCAAGTTCTCACCAAAAAATACGGCACAAGGTGGAATGTCCAAAAGACAGCACGTCTAGTGTGTGCTCTTGGCAGGAGGCACCGGGAAATAAGAATGGGAGAATAAGGGGCAGTGAAGCAGCTCAGAAGGGAAGAAGAACCCACGTACCAGTAGCACAAGCACCGCTGCATCTCAAAGAGCTCTCATTTCCAGACACAGCAGCAATACATATGCTCTACTTGTGGCAGATTGTGAGTCACAAATAGGATTTCACAGCCAATGGCAAATTTGTGAGCCATAAAATCTATTCCCTTCAATTACAAAGTGATCACCTCACAAGGATGTTGTAAGGCTTGATCAACTGATATTTATAGAGCACTTTGAGATCCTGAGATGAAAGTCACTATAAAAAGTTACAGATTTTTCATAACGTTCATAGACCACCTGCTCAGACCAGAAGCATTCACTTTTAACATCCCTTGAGCCAGCTACCAATCTGATATCTCCACAGGAATTTCCTAAAACAGATGTGGCTGTCACATTTAATCTCTCTTTTACTAGGAACTCTAAGAAAAAGGAACTCCTGGAAAAGGAAATAAAACAAAGTGCATTAAAACTGATGGTGAGAAGAAGCCACGTAATTCTGTTCCCACAGCTCATGGATTCCCCATCTGTACTTTTCAGAAAGCTGCCATAGTGACTAACTCTGCAAGCTTCACAAATTAGACCTGACCTAGATTCAGTGAAGTCTTTGTTCAGCAGCTGGTTAGTGTAATATTCCAACTGCAGCAAAGTTCAGAATTGTTCCACAAAGCAGTGGTTTGAAAAGAAAAGCAAATAAAATGGAATTCAGGTTTTCCTGTGTTCACAACTTGCTGGCCCTCACTCGACTTTATACCAAATGAATCCACCATCATCCATCAGTTTAAAGGTGAAGTTTAAACTACTGCTGCATTCACATAATTCTATGTACATGCTTTTGAAAAAAAAAAAAATTTCATTATTTCCTTTTACTCTTTATTATAGTAATAACAAACTCCAGGAGAGCAAGGAGAAGCACATGTCTGAAAATCAGAGGTGGCTATAATTTAGCATATCAATAAGTGTTTTGTTGAATCGAGGTTAAAAAAATTGAAGCTTAAAATCATGTTAGCTAAGGATAGAACAGTTCAGCGGCATTTTTTTAAAAACTGGTCTGAACCATATGAAACTCTTCAGAGCATGGATCTGGACTGGCATCCCTTTGGAATAAGGTTTCCCATGATGTTCTGGACTTTCTGCATTGTGTATAGAAACTGAGCCCAGATGTCCCAACATGTTTCAGAAGCTTTAAAACCTTTTGTTCCATGATAGCAGTGGGAAACATAAATTAGAATCTTATTTAGTGATCCTTGGTTTTGTTGTTGTTGGTTTTGTTTTGTTTTTTTTTTTTTTTTTAATTGGCTTGTTCTTGTTTCAAACATAATCCAAAAATATCAAAGTGAATCAAATCCAAAGGAAATTGTTTCTTGATCCTTCATCCACTAGTGAGAGATCTCTTAACATTCAGAATATATTGGGAGGCATAGAGGAATGTGCGTACTCTTGATCAGGCCCTCAGATGAGCAAGTGTGACCTTTAGGATAAATTACAATCAAAACTGCCTTTGAGATACATTTCAGGAAAGGTACTACCATTGCAAAGTTACAGTGAATGACTCAAAGATGGACTGTTGCTGCCAACAGATTGTTAGTATTTTTGAAGGGGTGCGGTGTGCTCTTCCATTCAAAAAATGGGACATAAGTGTTATGTGGGCTATGAAAAAGTTTTTGATTCCTTTTGCTGTGTGGGCAGCTATTAAAGTATAAATGGTTAAAGTTGATTGTCTGTTTTTCACTAAGCAGATTTTTTTTAAAAAAAAGCCTATAGTAATAACAGAAAGGCTCTGCATGGCACAGAATCTTTCTCTTTGTGCCTTGGTTTGTTAACAAAAAAAAAAAAAAAAAAAAAAAACAGCAGAGAAGTTGCTGGAGACAATACCATTACAGAAACATATTCTGATGGCTGCATGTAATGGTCATGTATCTTCAAAATAGTGCCCTTCCAGGCTATTTGCTACAAGCAAGGAGACATAGATCTGCCTTAAATTCCCAGCTGGCAAGCTCTGCACATGATGGTTTATGAGGCAATGGTGAATGGTCCACACAAACTGGGAGACAGAAATCATAGAATAGTTTGGGTTGGAAGGGACTTTTAAAGGTCATCTCGCCTGCAATGAGCAGAAATATCTTCAACTAGATCAGGTTGCTCAGAGCCCCGTCCAACCTGACCTTGAATGCTTCCAGGGGTTGGTGCATCTATCACCTCTCTGGGCAACCTGTGCCCTTATTATGAAATATTATTCATAATAATTCATAATAATTCATTCAACCTGTGCCCTTATTATTCAGCACCTTTATTATGAAAAATTTCTTCTTTATATCTAGTCTAAATTTTCACTCTTATTTTAAAGCCATTACCCCATATCCTGTCACAGACCCTGCTAAAAATCTTGTCCCCATCTTTTCTGTAGGCCCCTTGTAAGTACTGAAAGGTTACAGTAAAGTCTCTGCAGAGCCTTCTCTTCTCTAGCCTGAAATATCCCAACTCTCTCAGGCTTTCCTCATAGGAGAGGTGCTCCATCCCTCTGGTTATTTTTGTGGCCCTCCTCTGGACCCACTCCAATGGGTGCATGACTTTTCTGTGCTGAGGGCTCCAGATCTGGATGCAGTACTCCAGGTGGGGTCTCGCTAGAGAGGAGTAGAGGGTCAGAAGCACCTCCTGCAGCCCTCTGGCCACACTTCTTTTGATGCAACCCAGGATACAGTTGGCCTTCTGGACTGTGAGAGCCCATTTATGGCTCATATCCAGTTTTTCATCCACTGGTACCCCCAAGTCCTTCTCAGTAAGGTTCCTCTTAATCCCTTCATCGCCCAGCCTGCATTGATACCAGGGGTTGCCCTGACCCACATACAGGACCCTGCACTTGACCCCGTTGAGACCTCATGAGGTTCTCATGGGCCCACTTTTCTAGCCTGTCTAGGTCTCTCTGGATGGCTTCCAGTCTTTCAGGATGACATCCAGTCCCTCAGGCCTGTCAACCACACCACTCAGCTTAGTGCTGTACACAAACTTGCTGAGAGTGCACTTGATCCCACTGCCTATGTCATTGATGAAGACATTGAACAGCATTGGCCACAGTGTGGACCCCTGAGAGAAACCAGTTGTCACTGATCTCCATCTGGATATTGTTGCTCCATTCCTTGGGAAGCTTCAGGAAATAGTCTAGGAGTGATGTGACCTTTGTTTACTCCCTGTTGGTGTTGCTGGGCAGTGAAGATGTACCTGTGCTGCCAATTTGGGACCATTCATTTTCAAACCCATGCTGCTCTTTCTTTGGTCATCCAGGACCCTTAAGCTTCTTCACATTCAGGTTGACTTCAGAGGTGAATTTTGCCCTTCTCTTGGTGGAGCAACTGGTGCAAATAAAGTGGAGACTGAAGAACTGTGAACACTGGAGCCCCCAGTGCAACAGCTAAATCCTTCATAAGCATTATGAAGATAAAATAAAGGATCTCATGTTGGATGGCTTCACTAAAACCATCATATGCTGGTGTTTCGTATTTAAGAATCTGAGCCCTATGTTTAGGAGGCAGGCATCAATAGCTTCTGAATCTGTGCTGAGCTGCACAAATATTGGGAGACAGAAAGGGCTGCAGGTCCTCCTCTAAGATCAGAGCTGACTGTTAATACTTATGCTAACACCCTAAAATCTTTCTTCTAAAGTTTCTATTACCTCAATCTGAGATCCCGTAGAGCTTTCTCTCAAGCTAGAATATGGCTGCAGACATCAAGTACTGCAGCATCAAGCTGCTCAGGCAGTTAGCGAGGGGTGGCAGTGGCAACTCAGGCATGGAAAGCAGATAGGACATCTTCTGCTCTCTCCCTGCAGAAACACCTTTGGGTGCTGGGAAACCCTTTTGGGTGTTGGGAGGTGCAGGGAGTCTTGCCGGTATCCCTGCCTTCCATTTCCTTCACTTGTTTATTATATCTCAGTCATTGATCTAGTTGGGCATTAAGGTTTTCTGTTGTAAAATAAATACATTTGGTCAGTCGAAGTGTAACATTCTCTCATGGTCCCCTAACTATCTTTTTTTTTTAAGATTAAGTAGACGTTCTTATGTTTCCAAGCTCTACCTATCCCACTGCAGACTAGCCTCACACTGTGTGGATGCTGGCCCTGAAATGATCAGTCTGTCCTTGACAACATCACTAGTGATGAGGCTGGGCAACAAAAGGCAAGGGCAGGCTGCCTGGCTGAACTCTTCTGCAGAGCACTCTTAGCTTGCGCCTGAGGCAGGCCAGGCAGGGCAGAGAGTGTGCTGGTGAGATCTGTGCCAACAGGGTGTGAAGAGTGGTGGGACAGGTCTCATGGCAGGGTATATGCTGTACAGTGTGACTACATGGATGAGAAGATTTGGACACTCATCAGAAACTCATCCAAAGAGTTGAAAGGGCAAGTAACTGGATTAAGAAATTGTGTTTGGCAGCAGAGACAGTCTCTTCTTGCTGTAAGCAGCGCAGCTTTAATGTTGTTACTTCTTATTTAAAAACAGGATTAGCTAATGATCTCCTAACTCCAAACTCCCCTCAAAAAGCTAGGAAGTGTCAAGAAAAAAGGAGATAATACCGATTCACATAGCAGGAAATGCTGCAACACTGGACCGGGCCCATCATCATCACACTCAACAACCCTGACCTCCTGACCTGAAATTTACTAATCTGTGTGAAGTATTGCATGGCCCTTTGCTTCTCCAGGAAGCCAGGACAGTCTGTGAGCTTGGATCACCTAGTTTGAGAGGTTTCTCCCACCTTTCTACAAGCTGATTTCATAGTCAAAATCAGATTGCCTCCCAGACTGAAACAGATTTAAATTAGGAGGAGGTTTCTCATATTCCTGTTTTTTGAGTAAAATATTTCTAAGAAGGGACCACTATTCCTGCTTGTGGTCAACTTGTTTTCTTTATTTAAGATGGAAATTCCAGTGTCACAGATATATGTGTATATATATGGAAACAAGAAATTTTCTTAATTAATCTTTTTAGAAAAAAAAGGGCTCAGATTAGCTTTGGGTGAGCTTTTCCTCACTTTCTGAGAGCAAGCAGAATTTTCCCCATCCTCTTTAAAAGTGCACAGAAGAAAATGGAGATAAAACATGCTGCACCATCTAAGCATGAGGCATGTTCTCAGGGAGAGCAAATCAGCTGAGTATATCAAATCTGGGGATCAGCCCAGAGCAGCTAGTCTGTAGCTGGATTTCCCATGGCTTTGTTTTCTAGATACACAGAAACATGAGAAGCATAAGGGAAGAAACTCATGGTTGGGTTCCAAATGCAAGTGAAATAGCCTTCAAAAGTTCCAAGACAATACAGAACTAGGCTTTTTACAATTTAAAACTACTAGCTATAATCTGGATTCAAGCAAGATCCTCTTTCCCCCTGCCTCCACTCATGTAAATATCAGATATCATGCCCACTGCTGACTGACAGTGAGAAAAACTGCAGCCCTGAAAATCCTTACTGGTACTGGCAATGCTTACTCGTGCCGCTCAGCTTTTGGGCTGTTTTCATCTGAAAGGAATATAGTTCTCAGACTCCATATAAATGAAATCAAGGTAGTAGAGCTGATCAACATGGTCACTTCAAAAGCACAATCTCAATCCCAAGAAACTTGCTCATATAAACATACCCACTGAGGTTCCACTAATATATTGTCAGTGTGGTCTGTTGGTATGGTTCATTTAACTCATCTCAGTCTTCAGTAGGGGACAGAAGGTTGAAATTCTGCAGTCCATATTGAAAGAAAGTCACGACTAGCTAATGATCCTCTTTTGCCTTTACACTCCATGATTCTGGGATTTGGTGATTTAATTAAGGAAGACAATGCTCCCCACAGGGCTTGCAAAAGCAAATATTATCATGTGTCTCCGACAGCCAAGAGTCCAGTGGAGCAAGCACAGCAGTGACTAAGCAGGTCAACTCACAACAAAAGTTGTAATACTTCAGAGTCATCACAGCAAAACGTCATTGCTCATGCAAGCAGTGCACCACAGAAGATCGGTATTTGTCATTCTGTTGAGCCACTGTCAGTTGAAATGAAATGTTCAATTCATGTTCAGCACAGGGTTCAGCTTTTTAGCTGCCAGATGGCCTTTCCGCAGTCCACTGGAGTTCCACCCTGTCACAGTGAAGGTCTGTTTTCAGCCATCACTATCACTGCCTTGTAAACTTCTGGCTTATGAACGTGTTTTGACTCCCCATTCTTATACTGCAAATGCCACAAGAGCATACGCAAAGCCTTTGCCTCCTAATAAAAGCAGGTATGTCACCAAGGGCACTTGTGAGAAGAGCAGATTCATAAACAAAATGTATTCCTTTTCTACCTGTTTCTATGGAAGGGTTATTAAAACAGCCAGAAGATCATACAGCAGGGTTCATCTCAGCTTTCTTTAAACTTCACGTTAGAAAAAGCTGACCAAAGATCACCAGCAACCAAATGCCATGCGAACAGCTACCTTGCTGATGTGAGGGGGTAGGGAAAACAGCACATTTAGAAGGGTATCTACTCTGCAACATTTTCTGTCAGTCAGGGTTTTTCTCAAATTCAGGCTGTACTCAGATCATTTGGATAACTATCCAGAGAGGCATGTAGCCTTTATGAATTTGTTTAAATCCATTTTCAACTTTTTCATTCTTTGACTTCGGGAATATTCTGCAACAGTCCTTTTCCAGTATTTAAATGAGCATTATTTGCAAAACCATTTTGATTTCTTTTAAACATAGTCACCAATTGGCCACAGTCAATAGCTGTGAAGTAAGAATGCTGTCATGAAAGGATCTCAGCTTTGCTCCCAGCTGCCTGGGATTCTTTGCAAAGAAAAACAGATCGTAGCTATTGATTTTAAACTAACACATTAAGACTCCAGGATTTTCCAGTCCCTCTGGAGCAAAAGGAAATGGCCAACAAGAATGCACATTTGAATCTGGCTCTGGGGCCAAAGGGGGACCTTCCAGTAAGTATTAAGTTCAAGCTGAAGTTCCACCTTCAGCCTCATGTCAAAAGTGAATCTATCTACCACTCAGTGGAAGTGCCGATAAAACCACTGAATTAGGTGCAACATCTTCCTCTAGACCCTATTCAATATTTAATCAATGCTGTAGAAGCAACAGTAGCTGTGGCGGTTTCACTTCTTCCAAAGCTGACAATGCATCTAAGATTCCCTGTGCCTGTGGAACAGAGTGCTGCGCAGCCTCATCAGTATTAAAGTCACTGCGGGGTAGAGCAGCTGCTGTAGCGGTAGGACAGGCAACAGGGACCAGACAGGAGACGTTATCCCAGGATGTGGCTTCTTAGGCAGCAGCTTCCTACACCCAGTCAGTCACTAGCACAGCAACAATTCCACATGCCGGCACAGCTCAGGTCACCACCGTCCCAAAGCAAGGTGCATTGTCAGTGTGTCTCCAGACCCAGACCAGCCCTGGCGGGCACCTAAACATATCCCACACCTTTGCAGAGCACTGACATCTTCTCGTGTTCCTTAAATAACATGGTAACACATGTACCAATAAAACAAACCCCATCTCTCTCACACAGTCTCAGTGTCAAAAACTATAACCAGCAGAACCAAAGTTAGCTGAGCTTCTGTAATACTGCCCCAGGGTGATATGAGTCACCCATGTATCTCCCCATTCCAATAGACAATTCTTTCATGCTTCCTTCCCATACCAGCCCCACCTCAGCACCCCTTTTCCACCCTCCCCAGTCCAAGAAGGATACCAATCCAAGAAAGATTAGTCGAGACAAAGTGTTTTGAATTTACTTATTACCAGCACATCCCAAAATTTGCTCTTATCTGACACATCACGAGCTCATTTTACACAAAAAAAAATGACATCTCTGATTCCTTTTGACATGTCAAAGTGGATCTTTCACCTTGGATTCCACTAGTGACAGTGCGTCCACAGCACTTTGTCCTGTACTTATCACTGGGAAGGGCAAAAGCCCTAGGTCAGAAAGAGACCTGCTTGTGTGTCTGTTGAACAGAGTGCACACCTTGCAAAAACATTCAGATGAATTTTGGATTACTACCTTGGGTGCTGGAAGCATTTTAGCCTTATTAGCAAAATGCTCCAGCTGAGCCAATTAGCCCTAATTACAGCAGCAGTTATATTAAACTAGGGGGAGTTGTATCCTTACACAGTCACCTTACTGTTTACCTCCAGTATGTCTGCATAAACTTTACTGTGCCTTTATAATGAGAATATATAGGTTAGAAAAGTGACTGGTGATTTTTTCCAGGGTAAAGATAAGAACAGAGATGGATAAATAAATTTCCCCAAATGATTTTGAGGTTGCCTATAATCCTTTTTCTTAGCCAAGTGGCTTAGGAGGCGAGAACAATGTATAAATGCTTGAAAAATCCTCTAAACGTATTTCCACTTAGTTTCTTCCAAAGCAGTGTTAAGGGAAAAAAAATGTCTGATTTAAGAATAAGAAAGAAAAGTAATGAAAAACATGGCTTTTACAAATTTGCTGAAAACATTTCAGCATGTTTAAAGCCCCCACTAGATATCTAGGATAGCACAGAGCTGGTGAAAACACACAGACATCACTTGAATGCTCTACCAGCAACAGCTCACTATTCCTTGCAACGTCACTAAGGAATATGAGTTATTTTTGTTCTCCTAACAGTGAGTGGGAAATTACAGCAGAGAAGTTTTGTGATTTAGCCAAGCTCTGGGGAAGGGGGTGGGACACAACTAGCTCAGAAATCCCAGCGTGGTGGTCTGTAGTCCTCTGTCCTGCCATCCCTTGCCGCAGGCATTAAAAGCCAGTATAAACAGAGCTCCCCAGTGAGCAGTTCAGCAGCAGAGCCCAGAGAGGAGGAGGCTGCCACAAACTAACCTAACAACTGTGTTGCCACCGGGAAGGAGGAAAGCTGCCTCTCTGGAGATGAAAAGCCGCTGTCACAGGGAAACATGCAGGTCACCACTGCACTTGAGAATCTTCCTGCCTGGTACATGCAGTCTCTCATGCATGCCCCTTCCCAGGAGGGGAAGAGCTGGGGGGAACAAACTGAGAGGCAGCAGCACTTTTGCTGGCCAGGAGGGCAGCCCGGTGTGCATAATTCTGTGTGGATTCAACCTGCCGTGAGATGCTGCTGGACATGCAGTGAAGCACGCTTGGACTCAGAGCCCCAAAGCAGGGCATGTGTAGCAAAAGGAGGGACACGCTGGAGGACCACAAGGGGAAAGGGAGGCAGGAGGCACTCACCAGCAGGAGAACAAAGCAAGAGCAAGCACCACACAAGAGAAGGCGAACAGCATCTGTAGCACCCCCAAAGTGGGGATGCTTTAGAAAAGCATCCCTGGGGCGTTAGGGTGCTGTGGGCCCATGAACACCACTGTTGGAGTGTCCCCAGAGGTGTGAGGGCTCCAGTCACGCAATGGTCCAGCACTGGTGGGGCATGGAGGGGCAATAAAAATACCACAGCTAGAGGAAAGCCAAGCAGGCTCTTGGAGACTCAGCTACTGGCATGCACCGTGGCTTACTTGCCTCACTCCATGTCTGCACTCAGTTACCTGGGCTGTTATCTGGCTCTTTTTTAATACTGAGGGGTTCCTTGTAAATAGGGCTTATGTGTTGCTGGAGCTGGGATGTACAACCCTTTCCCTCCTCCAAGGGTTTGAGGAACAAACCAAGGGTGATGCGCGGGGTTAGAGTGCTTGGGGCTCTGCCAGGGCTGGGGAAAGCAAGCAATGAGGCTTTGTCCCCTTGCACGCCCTAATCCTGCAAAGCATTGTCAGCAATCCATTTCCAGAAGCATGGGATCATGAGAGAGAGGTGATCACAAGGCAGGTGGCAGGAGATGATACGGGTTAGCCTGGTACAAAGCACTTGACTGGGAGCATCAGTGCTCTGCAGAGCCAGCTACCTGGGCTCAGAGTGGGTCAGCTGCGGAGCCGGCTCTGCGCACCAGGACTGCCACCGCTTCCCATGGTGGCCAGGACCAGAGCCAGGCAAGAGAAGGGAGATTTCTTCAGCATGGGCAGAGGCACTGCCACCACTGACCAAGTGATGAGACAGTATTCCATGTGCCAGCGCTACCGCTCTGCCCTGCCAAGCGCAGCAGCACAGGGAGGTCAGGCCCCTCCGCTGGAGGTGCAGACTTCCAGGATCATTCCTCCCCGAATGAAGGGGCTGGGTTGGGTGGGCAGGGGGGGGGTTCCCAGCCGGCGTC
>VZRU01006640.1:116706-147893 GCA_013398155.1 Pedionomus torquatus | reverse complement strand
GAGTTTGTGTATTCTCTCTGTTGTTTCTTAAAAAAAAAAAAAAAAAAAAAAAAAAAAAAAGATGGTGCTTCTCACCTGAGAATAATTTACTGGGTTAACAATGCAACAACGGGTAATACATTATTCAAAGCAACAGCTCTCTGCTTAGCTGAGTCAGAGACAGCACTAATGTCTGTGCCTTCAGAGCAATTGTTGAAACATCACCCTCATTAAGGACTATGGATCTCTTCACCTCTCTTACGTAAAATTATGGGTTGTCAGCTGGAGGAGGCAACCTCCAACAGTGTAGGAAGTGTTTCTCAAGATAGCACAATACTGCTGGCAAAGGTCTGGCTCTGTTATTTATTTCTCCTGCTAGTACAGAGGATGGAGAATCATCTCACAGGTGTTGAGACTTAAACTGACCTCCCACTGGACACCGCAGAAATTTCTGTGCCTGACATCACCCCACCCTTTACACACAACCCTAAATCATGAAAGTCCTCACTTGGATAAGTGCGTGCATCTGGCTACAGGAGGCAGCAGGACAAATTCCGCACTTCAGCTTCACGGAGATATAGAAGAAACATCAGCACCTCCCACCCTTTTTTGTCTTCCAGAGCACCAGTGAGGTTTGGCTTCTCAATGAACCATATTGAGAAATAAACAGGGCTACGTTTTTTGGGGGGATTGGACAAAGTCTGCTATAAATCAGCCAATTTCTTCTACATATCCAAAGCACCTTAAGAGAGCTGCCCATTTCCAGATGCACGGTCCAACATCTGCTTGTGGTCACCACACGTGCAGGCACCCTGCATGGTGCATAAGTCTGTGTAGTTCTGAGCAGACTATTCTACCGATTACACTATTGACCTTCAAAGAAAACTTTTAAGGACATTTGGAAGATGAGAGGTACTCAAACATCAGCGTTTGTTTACCAGCAGCCACTGTTCTGCCCATCTTAAGACCTGCACCTCTTGCTTCACCCTCTTGATCTGTCTGCCATATCGTGATGTGGCTATTCCTGCAGCCCCCCCCACGGCAGATGATGAATGGGTGATGTGGTGGGGAAACGAGTGTCTGGAGTTCCTGACTCAGGAACATCAGTCCCACCAACTGTAGTGGAAATTGTCCTTTTAAATTACTATGCTATTTTTGAAATTCGTGTTCTGTCCCATTCTAGGAAATGTTCTGAACATCAACACCCTAGAACAGTCCCTTTAATGACCAGCTATGCAATTATCAAGTAAATTATAATATATTTGTATTGTACCAGTGCTGAGGCATGCCAGATCATGAGCTAGCACCTCTGTATGTTTGGTTTTCCAAGCATGGCAAGAGATAACACATGAAAAATGTGGTTCACTTTGGGGAAAAATCCATTCTCGCTGTTGCTTTTCTTCTCTCCATACGAAAGCATAGCTTCCTACTCTCACTGTTAGTATGATCCTTTTTTAACATTTTACCCTGAAAAACAGAAGGAAAAAGCACTGGATGAAGTGCCTCTCAGTATTCCTTGTGGGATCACACTTTAATCAGCTGAAACCTGGAAAAGTCCCCATCCAGTTCCCCCCTGTGTGTCCCAGTCCCTCTTGCAGGGCCAGTGGAGAGGCAAGGCAGGTCCCTTCAACAGGAACATCTCCAACTGCCCAAGGCAGGATGCAGCTCCTTCAGTGGTCCTTTTATGTGCAGCCTAGCAGCTGAGCTTTCAGGTTTGACAATTGGTTTTTGCTTGGAACCGGATGCTTTATAAATGTAAGGCAATTTTGTTTATGATTTTAGTGGCAAAATTGCATCAAACCTTTTGTTAGCAAGGGCAGCCCCACTCCTGGCTCTCCTGTTCCCTGATAAACTGGAACCATGCTGGAGCCATCACCAGTGCTCTCACCAAGGCACTGCTGGCGAGCACAAAGGACATCTCTTGGTGTGAGCTGTTACACAGCACTGGCCCATCTACCAGCATAAAATAAAAATGGAAATGTGCTTCCTCGCACTTGGCAGGAGCCTCAAAGCACTGAAACCATTTAACATGCTGGGAGATGGGAGGCATGCTGGGAAACAGGAGGTGGCAGGTGGTTTTGGGTGTGTTTGATTTTCTTAAGAATCTCTTCAGATTCAGAGAGAAGTCAGTCTAGACATGCCAAGAATATGGAAGGAAAAGGCTACATGCTTAGACAGACAGTTAATGTTTTCTGAAACAAGATATCTGGTATATGACAGTTTTCCTTCTTGAGAAAGCACAATTTAAAAAGCAGAGAAAAAAAGCCATGGTGAATAAAAGATTAGGCTACCTGGGTTTTGGGATTTCTAAATAAAACATTAATCCTATACAGTCCAGAAAAGAAGAACGAAGCTGAATGGAAAGCAAAGCTGCAGGGGAAGAGCGTTCAGATTCTTTGCTTATGAAGCGCACAAGGAGACAGCCATGTCTTGCATGGCTTCAGTTAGAGATTTGGACCAAGCAATGGGGGCCAGCTTGCCAAAGATTCCCAAATTTTTAAGCACAGCCAGGGGCATCAGGCGTACCCTCCCCTCACTTTGGGCAGCACCAGGGAGCTCTAAACACGAGCTTGACAGCCTCATGGTAGTTTGGGACAGTAAGGCTGTGATGCAGCATCTGTCACACGCTGTGTGAGGGGACACAGCAGCTCTTGGGGTTTGCAGCACGGTGCCCATTCAGCCCTGAGGGGACTGGGACAGAAGCTGGTAGGTGGCTCAGAAACGCGGCAGTAATATCTCCTTAAATATGACTGAAGTGCCGTGCCTCATTCTAGAGCAAAGACCTGAACTAAACACTTCAGTTCAGCATCTGTCTACAAAATAAAATATTAGTCAAACACTTTGCTAATAAGACTTCCTCCTACTTCAGCTGCAAGATAGGACCTAACTGTCAAGCTTTTTGTGGAGGCAGTAACTGAAGATAAGAGCTATGAGATGTATAAAAATTTTGTCAGTTGATGGGCTGAATAAATCAATGTTAACTACATTTAAAAGGCTTCAAACTCATATCCACTCTTGGAATAAATTTGCATTAATTGTTGGGATGTGGGGCTATTGTATTGCTGCTTCTGTGATCTTATAAATCCTCAATTTCCTATTTTTCCCAACAATTACATTTTTGGAGGCTGTTTAAAGATCTGGGTGTCAACAAAAACATGACCATTACACTAACTAGGAGAAATAGGTTTATCGAATTTAACACTATTATCATCGATTTCAGCCACATTACGTTGTGGAATATAAACACTCTGAAAAGCTAATGTATTTCTATAAAAGCTGAGCAATCAGTGGTGGATGTGCTTCCTCAGCAGGATGGGTTGCTGAAAAAATACAACAGGTATATTGTTCATCAGCATTTTCTAGCACATACCCACAGTGAGTTATCAAATTACTTTTGGTTGGGTTAGAGTTTCTAACGGGATGAGGGAGACTTTGAATCAGAGCAGCATTTCAGCTGCCTCTACTGAGATACTGAACCAGTACTTGCTGCATTAGACTTCTGTTCACTGTTCAGAGGTAAAGCAGATTCGGATTAAGCAATTATACATGTACATAAATCAGTGCAGTGATGAATATTAATACAGTCACGCCATTATTTTCTAGATGGTCTCAAAAACACTATTCTGTGCAGATGAACTAACAGGAAAAACGAAACTTTACCCAGATTTTAGGAGACACAGAAAAAGGTATTTTATTAACTGTATTTATAAGTACAGAGTTTGATTTATTTCTGCATTTTTTTAATACAAAACAGTTTGAAAAATTCTAGTCTTCAGCAGGGAAAATTTGGATATGACAAATAAATATGACTTATCTACAGACTGAAATGAGGCCTGCTTTTTAAAAAAGAATCCCATGCTTTTGGATATGGTTGCTAAGAAAAATGGTAACTCTACTTAATCCTTCTTCAAATAATCTCTGACCTCCATAATCTCTGGACTATGACACCTGTTTTCACGTGCGATGAGAGATCAAAAGGACGCCTCTTGCTGTTAAGCCTCTATACCCCATTGTACTGTAATAAAAATGAAATATCAATTGATGCATCACACTAAAGGCTTAGTGTCAGATAAATCAAATCAAAAGCTTTTGGTCTCCCTCTTTGATGTACTGGCTGTGAGTTTTTCCTTAACAGTAACCATGCAGGCTTTGGAAGCCCAGGAGGAGTGCAAAGCAGCAGAAAGATCTGAAGAGGGTAAAAAGTAGTGTTAGAAACATCTGAGGGCCACAACCATCTTCTCAGCGACACCCAGGGAATGAAAGGATGAAAAGGAGGTAGAGGGTGTGTGTTTGTGTGTGTGTCTGCGCACACCTGTGTACAGAGAAAGAATGATTATACAGGTCAGCTCCAGATACTGTCCCTGAGGGGAGAAGCAGGACTAGGAGGGCTACGTTTCTCTCTGGGAGTCTGTTAGGGACAGATACTGAAATATAAAATATCTGTCCTCAGAAAAAGTATCTGCAGAGAGATGGGTCCATATATAAAGAACATACAGTTGAACTAGTTTGACAAAGAAAAATACATCCAGGTACACTAGTTGTGTATATTACAAATTTGATTTCTGAAGTTTGACACCTAAAGAAAAAATAAAAAAAAAATAAAAGGGTCACTGGGCTTTCCAGTGCATGAGTAAATACCACTAACGTCTTCCCCCATTGTGACAGACAGAAAACCAGCTATCGAGCCCAGAATCATATTAATTTAATTCCTTCCAATGCTTTCCTGCCGGCTGGCTCCAGGCAGCTCCCTGCTTACTCTCCAGTTTATCACCTCTGAATTTTCTGTGGTGTTCAGAGAGGCCTTCAGAACAGGACAGCCAAGATTTTACTTCAGTGCTCTCTGAACAGAAGAAAAGAATAAGAGCTGTTGTATTTGCATTTGCACAGTGTCCTAAGTACACTTGTCTCAGGGGATGCTCTTAAAAGTAGCGCCCACATTCATCATTCCGAGCGGGGGGAGAAAAGCAGCAAAATACAGGGAATTTTCAAGTATTTTTAAAAAATTGTAATTAATTAAAACAACAAATAAATAAATAAATAAAGGATAAGAGCACACCATGCAAGTGGTAATCCCTTCCATAATGAACACACTAAAAAGGCAGGAGAAATACATTTTATTAAAAAGCATTTTAAAACAACTCAACAGGGCGAGTCCCCAGGTGCAACTTGGTGACTTCACACTGAACCATTCAGTGCAATTTTCTTTGCCCCAAAAGATTAAGCTATTACTTCACCTAGCACAATGCACAAGTGAGAAACACCATGCGCTACCCAGGGCTTGCCTTCTCCAAAGCTTTCATTGGCAACAATGGGCATAGTGCTGCTGCACCACAGCCTGGTACAGAAATATCCCAAAGCCAATTTCCCAGCCAGATGTATGACATCATAGAACATCCATCATTGCCTTTGGGACCACAGGAAGAAATGCCACAGTAAGCTGGAGCCCTTAATATTTATGAATACAATGGAATTAAGACTTCCTCACATTATAAGGTCTTAATTGGTTTTATAACCACATATACACTTAGAAAAAGTAACCTTCATCATATCACATTGATCAAACAAGGTGCAGACAAAGGGCTTTACAGAAGTTGTACAGGATACATTCTGCTTGGAAGCACCAGTGCCCATTACCAGTGACTAATGTTGTCTCATGTACTCATGCACGGATTCACTCATCATGAGCGGTATTTATATTTGGAAGTTCAACACACTGGACAGAGATGCAGCTTGAACCACTGTGCACTCTCACCTGAATATAAGTGGGCAAAAACAGGCTAGCTATTATTTATCATAAATAGTAAATAATTTTATCATCCAATAATTATCAGATTAATTCAGATTAGCAGTAGAAATTTGTCACTTCAAACATATCGTGGTTCACTACGGAGTTCTGTTCATGAGTTCCTTTCACTGAAGTGTCTTTGTGGGCAAGTGCTTAGAGAATAATCTAAAAATCAGAAAAGAAATGGGCCATGGAATCAAATTTGAGACATTCAACATACTCACTTTTCCTAGTTAAGCCTGTCCATTACCTTTTATTGTTCTCATTACACTAGGAAATCAAAAGAGCACCTAAAGCTTCTAATATACCTCCAAGTGAAGGATGTCTATGAAGACTGCCTACATATTGAGATGGTGCGTCAGCTCTCCCAGGATTAGGCCTTTAGCAACTGTAGATTGAAGAGAGAGGGACTTCAACAAAGTATCAGGGATGTCTGTCCTTAGACTGGCCCAGAAGCCTTCCACTGAGATCTCCTAGATCTCCTAGAGCTTGCAGGAATGTCTTGAGACGGAAAAATCTTTTCCAGAGCTGACTTTGAGAGATGTGGTTTTCTGCACTCACAGCTGGACTCAGAGTATTATAGAAAGGAAATAAAAGCATGAGAAATGACTATGGAAATGAACATTAATGGTTACTATTAACGTAATTTAGCTTCAGTTAGAATGAACAACAAGACAACAATTATACATGAAAAATTAGCTTTTATTACAAACGTTTAGTAATAAGTAATGATTTTTCAAATTTTTTTTTACTTACTAAACCTAAACATACAAAGTCAGAAGCAAACAAGAAATTGCTTGGTTAAAATCCTGCTGGAGGTTAACTTGTCAGTAGTTCTATCAGATTTCCTGAAAGGCTTTCTTTTAAAATGTCTGGCTTTTCTTTACAGAGATGCTCATCCTCCAGTAGAGATGTGTAGTCATCAACATGGATGATTCAATTCATTTATATGAACAGAAGAAAGAAAACTATACGTTGTATCCATTTCTCAACATAAAACCTACCTCAACATATAACCTATACATTATGCTTGCACACAATTTAGAGCCTGATACGGTGGCTTCTGAAGCCAAGGACAGCTCTTGCACTGACTGCAGCGTGCACTGTATCTGAAGGGCAACACTACTAATTTCATATTAACTGGTAAAAGCATTCTTTGGTCACAAATGTCCTCTATCTACCCAGTTTACAGTATCTCAGAAACTGTTTCTCATGCATTTTACAGAGCTTCTTTACATTTTTATTTCATTCCATAGCTTTCAGATTTTTCTCCTGCACGTATAATCCATACTTTGGTACATGCCTGTGCACAAAATTTATTCAAGTTGTTTCTCTGCAGACAGATCAGGAGTGAAGAAAGAATGTCCTTTATTTTCTGATCCCTTTCAGATGTCAGAATGCAACAGCTCTAGTCTAAAACAGCTTTTTACTGGAGTCTCTCTGGATAGGCAATGCATATTTTCCGTACTGCATTACTAAATTTTTCAGAATACACAAAATATGAAAGCCATGATCGTTTTATTACATTGCCTATAAGTCTGTAAAGCCAGATTTTTCAAAATCAAAGTCTTATTTTTGGTGGGAAAAATTTAAGAGAGTAAGGTAAAATTCAAGCGAGAGTGTCTGGACAATGACACTTTGCTTAAAAGGCACACCAAGAAAAGGCAAGCTAGGTTCCTCTCCTGATGGTTTAAATCCATTTTATATTTTATCTTGTATATATAGATATGCATATATACGTGTGTATACCTACACAAATATATGTACATACACACACCTTTGAGTTTCTGAAAACAGAAAGTTCAAGAATTAGATATTAATTTTAAATAAATAACAACCAGAATAATAGGGGAAGGTGGTGCTGTTATTTTTTGCTGCATTATGATTATAATCTAATGACATAGTGATATGATTATACCATTTTTTACTTTACATCATTTCATTGTATAAATGTGAGGCATAAGACTTCCAGGTGCATTTATCTTGCCTAAAGTAATTTTCATGGATCTTCTGTATTCTTGCTTTTTCGCAAGGGATGGTCATTACTTCGAGAAATATGAAAAGAGTTGAGGGTAAGGATGTTCTAACAATCACAATTAAAATTTATTTGACTTTAGGGTTTACACGTTAGAACGTGGCGTGCACGCAAAGACCCACACAGAATGACGACAACGATGGCTGCAAACGCTTCAAACCCAAGCATGGTCCCAGCATGGCTGTAGTGTCCTGATCTTGTAAAAACACTTGTTTTCCTTTTGCGTAAGCTTTGTGATATGATGCGGTGTTTCCAAAATCTGCACTGTTCCATCTAAATGGTCCATGCGCGATGACGGTTAAGAGGTATGAGATGATTACTAACTTCCAGAAAACATTTAACAGAAGATGCCCATACAGTAGTCACCATTAGAAGTTTAACAGCTGAAGGTTGAATGTTCAGATCTTTTCAGTCGTATAGTTTAAAGACGTATGACTATCACAGTAAAGTTATTTACACAAAAGGCAACCATAGTAAAGGTATCAATAGAGAACACAGTAGATTGTTCAGAAAGTGGATCACATTTTCTATTAAGTCTGAAATATTTCTTGCAATGCTGTAAATTTTACCTACTAGATATCCCACAACGTAACCCAGACAGAAGAACCTGTAAAAAGATACTAAGAGCTTGGTCCTGCATTTCTTATTCCCCAAAACCTACCAGAGAAGACCACAGGAATTTTGAATGTTTAGTGATTGCAGGACAAAACTCTCACAGGACTACAAAACATTGCTTCTTTTCAGTACTTATTATATATAAGCATTCAGTTGATTTTCTTTGGCTTAAATTACTATCCCTTCATACCTATAATGTGAAACCAAACCAAACCCAAACCACTAATAACTCCCCTCTCCTCTCAAAACTATGAAAAAAAAATTAAACAAACCAAAATGCATCTAGAAAGTGTAGCTGTTACTGCATTATAAAACTATGGTGCAAAATAGAGGTTTACACTGGTCAGAATTGCAATAGCAATTGAAAATTTACACTGAAGGAGTGACTGCAAGTATTGCTTCTCCTGAATAACAGAAAAAACAAAACTGATTAGGCACTTGTTTTCTTGTTTAATGAGAGATCATTCAGTGTGCATAAAAATGATAGAAATACTCTCTAAAAGAATGCTTTGTAGCATAACAACTGTATTGCTCAACTACAGCCACAGCCCCTGGTTCAGGAGAGCAGAAAAACATGTGTCTATTACTTATTTTATGCTTAAATCTTACTGATATGAATGGGCTGGATACATGTTCAAGTGATGTCCTGAACTGGGATGCTTGCTGAAATTGGAGTTTTAAAAGATAGTACAGTGGTGAGCTTCTTTTCATTATTGGTACAACGCCAATTTTATCCAATCTGGCTCTGCTCTCCACAGTATTATCCTAGTACTTCTAATAAAAAAAGAAAATAGGCATAAAATAAATAGGATAACCAAAGATTACATAATAAATATGCTACTAAGTGGGCGGAAAATATATTGCAACATAAGGCTCTGTAGTGTTGCACAATCAAGAAATTGTTCCGGGTGCTCCAAAACACAACTCCTAGTATACAACACTAGATTACCACTCTACACCCAACAAAGATTGGGAATTAATAGATTAAACTTGTATTACATTAAACATTTGAAAATATAAACAAGTGGTAATATGTTTCACTGCCTTTGCAGAACACTGTATGTACGTTCTTTCACCGTTCCAATTGTCATTCCTCATGAAGGAAAATTACAAAGATTGGGGTTTTGAAAACTCTTATAATAGAATTCCTTCAGACTTACAAAGTTACCAGTGTCCACACTGACCCACAGCATCATCTCTTTAAGTAAAAAAACCTCAGAAATTTTGTTGCCTCCGTTTCTTTGCATCCATCGCGTCTAGGATAGGTTGCCTCTTTGCAGTGTACCTCTGACGGAGCTCCTCAATTTCTCGTTCCATCATAGGGTCCAAAGCCTTTAATCGCATTTGTAATTCTTCTAAACTCAGATTCTTTAACTGTAAAACAACCAACCAAAAAAAAACACAAACAAATAAATAAACAAACAAAACAAAACCACAAAAGAAGTTAAAAACTATTTACAACAAAATTATAACTGCTGTCTTCAATAATCCTTTAATTTATAGCTGCAGTGTTGTGCTGTTGGCTTTAGTTGGGGATTTTGGGATTTGTTTTGGTTTGTTGGGGGTTTTTTAACACACTTTGAGTGTGTGTATACACATATATAACTGTTTATATAACTGAAAGACTTAGTAGGCTTCACACTAAATAATTTAACAGCATATGAAAACACAAATACACACACTACATTTAATTTAAAAAAACAACCAAAATCATTTTGCACACACTGCAGATAGATTGCAAATAAATATAGGGCTGCAGTTTAACTCATTAGGCTGGAAAAAAGCATGCCACAGTACACACAATTATATTCACGTATATAAATTATATTGCTTAATCAAACACTTCTTACTGAACTTCAGGCTCTTATAGAAGCCTAAAAAATATACAGCTGCTGCAAGTAATAGTCTGACAGATACTTAGAGGTACTTTCTGATAAGAATCACAGAATGGTAGGAGTTTGAAGGGTCTCCTTTGGAGAACATCTGGTCCAACCCCCTGCCAAAGTAGGTTCACCCAGAGCAGGCTGGACAGGAACACATCCAGACAGGTTTTGAATACCTCCAGAGAAGGAGGCTCCACGGCCTCGCTGGGCAGCCTGTTCTAGTGCTCTGCTACCCTCAAAGTAAAGAAGTTCCTCCTCATCTTCACACGGAACTTCCTGTGTTCCAGTTTGTGCCCACTGCCCCTTGTCTTGTCACTGGGCACAACTGAGAAGAGTCTGGCCCCATCATCTTGACACCTGCTCTTTAGATATTTATAAGCATTGATGAGGTCCCCTCTCAGACTTCTCTTCTTCAGGCTAAACAGACCCAGGTCTCTCAGCCTTTCCTAATGAGAGAGGTGCTCCAGCCCCTTGATCATCTTTGTAGCCCTCCGTTGGATTCTTTCCAGGAGTTCCCTGTCTTTCTTGACCTGGGGAACCCAGAACTGCTCTCCAGATGTGACCTCACCAGGGCAGTGCGGAGGGCGAGGATGACCTCCCTTGACCAGCTCACCACGCTTTATTTAATGCACCCCAGAATACCACTGGCCTTCAAGGTCTCTCTCTGCAGCAGCAGGTCACCTCCTAACCTGTGCTGGTGTGTGAGGTTATTTGGGTTATTCCTCCTCAGGTGCAGGTCACTACACTTGCCCTTGTTGAACTTCATTCGGTTCCTCTCTACCTATGACAAAGCACTTGTCTTCCTCAACAGATTGCTGCCAGAACTAGTCAAAGCAAATTGCCAACAGTGTTTAAATAATACATGAAATAATTTCCTGAATTCATGGGAGTTACCTTTGACCGAGCTCTTCTCTTTCTAAAAATATTTTCTCTCAAATGTTAAACAGTTCACTATACCACATTCATTAAGAGCAATGGGTCTTATAACCAGTAAATTGCTTTACTGGCTTGCTTTACTAGCCTGACACTTGTCAGGTACTGGGGCACATCAGGCAGTACTGCCCCACCTGCTCTTCCAGGGAAGGATCTGCACTGGAAATGTGTTCCTTTGGCTGGCCTGTGTATTTTTTTTCCCTTGTTGAAGTCTAGTGCCTCTCTGCATTTCCTCTTGTCAGAATTGCCTACATGCCAATTACTCTTCACTGAATGTGAAAAATATCAACAAATTTCAAATAGCACACATAATTTCATCCTAGGAAAGTGATAATCTATATTTTGTTTGCAAATATTCTGACATTGCAAACAAGCACACCACCTAACACAGGGAAAGAAAAAAAACAAACCACATTTTCTGAATCAACCTACTAATGAGTCAATACTTCGTTCACGAATCTAGGGCAGTCTTCCATCATCACATCTGATCTGTTTTCCCTGAGGAATGAAATACTACTTTTGATCTTTGTTTTTATTAGCATCTGAGGCATATAAAAATTATATCAACACACACGGTCCAAACCCCAGCATTATGACTTCTACTAATAGACTAGATTGTGCATCACAAACAAATAACTTAAAGCCATAATAAAGAGAGAGTGCAGATCAGAAATTCATAGAAGAGCATATGGAAAAAGTTGCACATTTCCATGCAAGGTCATTTTAACAATAAGATTCTGAATGAAAAAAAGAATTAAAATCAAGATGTCAAACTGTCTTCAAGGACCAAAGATCCTTAGATCTGTACAAGATTCAGAGACCTCAGATGTGCTCATTACCTATTCAGTAACATCTGTCTCTCCCAAGGACAAATGACACCTTTCATTTCTTAGGAGGAAAAGTGTTGCCTCCCAAGGAATTAAATATCCTGTAGTTTACTGTGTATCTCCTATTTGATATATGCAAGAAAGGATGGAGGGGAGGAATCATAATTTCTCAGTCATCAAGACTTTTGCAGTAAAACATATTTCTATGTTCACAGAGGTAAAAGACTAAAAAAAATAATAATCTCTTTCATTCTTAACCCATTGGGAAATGTAACTGGCACATGACAAAACACTTTTCAGTGAAGATACTCTTTTAGAGGACTGAGGTGTCAGAGAGATTTGCAGTATAATGAGAAGAGATGACAGTGCTGGTTTCCCTGTTTAACTGATCCCACTGTGGTACAGATAAGAGGAGTGATAAAACCATGTTTTTTAGCATGTGTGTGAGGATAAACGTATTTGCAGTTTCATGGACCAGCAAGCGGACTAAGGAAGGCACCAAGAATAATCTCACACGTGAGAATTTTGTGAGAACCGCCACTGAGGAAGTCTTTTATCCGCTCTGGGCTAGCCCAGGCAACCATTTATTCTCTCAGTCACCACTGCAGACACCCAGCTTACATCACACAGAATAGACTCCAGCTCATCTGATCACATAATTATTCTGCACTGAAAACCATTTTTTTAAACACTGCCAGAGAGGAATGCGATTGGTGAGTTTTTATTTAAATTTTAATTGAGAAACAGAGCCAGCAAACAGAATTAAACGTTCTTTAAAGATCACAGACAGCTGGGCTGGAAATTAAAATATAAGGAGAATGAATTTTTAAATCAAGAGAATAAGAATCGTTCAGAATGATCTCAGCACCATCACCCAGGGGACCCAGGGAGCCGCACTAATCATCTGTATGAATGGCTGACATTTGTGACACTCAAAGGAAGTAAATGACAGAAAACAGGGACAACAAGCAAGTGAAAAGGGAGTTATGAAGGTCTCACAGATCTGACATCAGATGCTGGATTAGGCAGGAAGTCAGAGAGCTTTATGTGCTACAGAAGACCACTGAAGCACATCTACTAGCCACAGCCGATCAAGGATGTGTGTGTGTGAGTGTCCATGGACATATGTTTCCTTGGCAAATTTCAAAATATTTTTTCTTGCCTTTTGTCTGTGCTATAGGTATTACCTTGTGAAACCTGAAGACTGCAAAAGTCTAAATGCTGAATGCAACAGGAAATATATCAAATGAGATGTGCAGAAATAACTCAAACAGGATATTTAATTATTCCTATATAATTTATTCCCCTGCATGATAAATATTTCAATTCCAATTCTTAAAAGCAATAGAGCTCAGCACTCTCACTTACCATCACTTGCAAACAGTTCACAATTTAAACTGCCATCATTTCCCATGTAGTTTGTTGTTGTAACTACCGGGGCTACTGGTATTAATAGGAAAAGAGAAGGAGAGCATTGACCTGTGCAAGTTACAGTAATTGAAAAAGGCTTTAAATTATATTTTGATGGCTTTTAAAAAGATGTAAATTGTAGCAGTTCAGTAATCCTGATAGTGTTTGTCTGACAACAATATATAGTTCAATTTCTGCCACTTCAAATCACAGAGCTGATCGTGTTCTTCGAGGGATGAAACACGTACAATCACACAGCAGACATCAACTAGTGTCAGGATGGGCCACCTCCAACACAGACATCTTCAGTGACTGGAGTTTCTGGTTAAAAGCATTTGCCTCCACCGGCACCCTTCATGTCACCAGATAATCATGTGACAACAGCCCAAACTCCACTTTATAATGCCATGAACCATGTAGCATTCAGTAACTTCTTCTACAAGCTGATGGATTCTCAAGACCAAGTGCACCCAAAGAAGCTACACTGAAGTTCTCTACCCTGCTTTGCTAAAGCAAAGAAAATTGAATTGCCTACGAGGAGACCAGCTAACGGTTATCCTTGTGAGGCAAGTTCCCAGAGCTGCGAGCTGAGTGGCAGCAGCTCTTGCCTCTGCCTTCTCCTCACCACGATGTAGGGGAAACCCTAACAGAAGAAAGGCACCCAAGCAGAAAGCAGCTCAGTAGGAAGATTCCAGTGCCACAAAGTCCTTCCAGCAGCACCACCCTGAGCAGGGTGCACAGAATCAAAGCTGGCTGCACAGCTGGCACAGAATCAAAGCGTTAACTAACTTTTCAACTGCACTTACTCTGGTCAATACTAGTTCCAGGTCAATTGCATTTTTTGCGTGTCTTCAAACAGTGACACACAAGGAATTCTTTCCTCACATACTGATGTGACCATCTCTCAGAACTAAACTTCAGAAAGAGAAGTGTGACAAGTGTTACTTGAGTCAAACTTCTTGCAACCCACATGGACCACCTTCATTTGGATCAGTGTTTCCAGAAAACCAAAGTATAATTACTTGCAGTCAATACTACTTCTGCTTGCAGGAGGACACACACTATCTTGCATATTTTGTTGGCAATCCTGATCAAATAATACTTATTAAAATTCAGACCAAAATGGGCACATGGGAAATATATATGCATTCCTGTCTATAGACATGAGTTCTGTAGTAATAAGATGAGAAGGAAGGAGATAAAGTACAACCAAAAACAGACTCTTAAAAGTCATCAAGTCAAAAGGTGCAAAGCAAATTCTGACTAACAGCTTCCACCTGCATCCAGCACTGGAGTCAGAAGGATATCCATCTGAGATACCTAGTGGTGCTTGCAGTCCATGGATTTGGGCAAAAGGTTCTGGTAAAGAATCTGGAACTCATTAGCCACACTTGGACAGCACATACCTGTAGCCATCCAAATTTTTCAGGGGGTGAAAGCCAAAGTTTTGGTGGATGTAGCACACTATAATCTTAATCCACCCTTGACAGCTAACAGAGGTAAATAAAAATTCTAGGCCTGTGATGTTTTCAATATGATAAAATTAGATTTCATTAGTAATTCCATAATGCATGAGTTACCATCGCAAACCTCCTGCCTATCAAACTAAATTATAGAACACTGCCATTAAACTGCTGCAACAAAACCAAGCAAATGCATTTTTAGGGTTGAAATTGTTGAGAAAATAGATATTCAATCAAAAAATAATCTGTATCAAGTTTGTTGTGTTTACCTGAAAAAACAAACTCTTCCTAGCAACTGCTTAAATGAACCTTACAGATGCAACATGCCTTATTAGGGGCCTTTGATTAAAAAAATATGGATTGTTAATACTGTATTCTGAGTCATCTATTTTCCCATCTGCTAATAATTCCTACAATGTGAACTATCAACAGAATGGCTAACAACAATAATTTTCTATGGCAATAGCAAAAGCGGGTTGCCTATAGCGCTTTCGAAGACTTAACCAGTGCATGCCTTGGATTGTTCTGTGTTGTTAGTGGCCTCAGGTAAGAGAAACTTTCTCTCCAGCTGTTTCCTTCCCTCTGCTGAGCAGAGTTTTCTTTTTCTCTTATGGAGCTCTACTGATGATTTCAAACTCCTTTTCACTAGTATAAAAAGTTAGACTTCAGTCAGATACAAAAATGCAAGATGGGCCTTTCTGCCCAATTTCTCTGGTCTACGAATTCACACTCAAAATCTTTGAATCTTGCTTATGTAGTAGCTGTCTCAGGCCTGTGTGCAAGGAAATACTCCGTGGCTACTGTTGCCTGTTCAGCTGCTCCTGTGCAGCAATGGGGGGAGAACTGCTCTGTGTTTGCTTATACAGCAAATCACTCTGATCTCCTACAAGCACTGTCAGGTGATGAGCTGTCCAAGACACGCACTGGCCACAGGTCAGAGCTCTGACGTGCTGTCATCCCCCTCCCTGTTGTCACTACAGTGAGCAAATCAGTCACAAGAACATGAACTTGGACAGGGGATGCAGTGAGAGCATTTATTTCAGGATGTCTGAAAGCAAGTCTCCTTGTTGCAAAACATAAAACACTGAGTTATACAGATATAAAAAGGACTTAACTTAGTATCATTATTTTTGACAAGTTATGAGAGAGAAGGACTGACAACCTAACTTTCAAAAGCTAAGGTTCATTCCACAGGACTGCAGTTATCTTAAATATTTGAGGGTAAAATAAGCACGACAAAATTAAGGCAAAATTAACGACAGACAACTTCATGTAATTTTTAAAAGTCTTTTTAGGGATCAAATCGTATGTAAATATCCAGTGATTAATTCCTATTTTCACTAGTAGAATTCTTTCTGTTCAGATGCTAAAACTGTACATCATTTTAACAACACAAAGCTAAATCTCAGTCACTACCATCAAAACTTTTCAGCCCTAGAAGGCTCTTCTTAGCTTCATATAAAGCAACATTTCAAAAGCAAACCACCAAAGGGAAAGGAAAGAATTTTCTATAGCATTAGTACGTTCTATTATTTGCATACCTTTGTTGAATACTGCCCAGGGCTCTCCTTTGAGCACATTAAACACTGCCAGTCCTAAAATTCAAAAATCATAAGCTGGGTCCTTCACCTTCATTAAATTACCCTTAAAAATTAGATACCTAAAATAAGAATTCTTAGGAGGAGGGAAGTGTCATTTTATGTCCCCTGTTCATTTCTGAGTCATCAGGAGGCAGCTAGAATCTAAGCATTTCTGCAATTAAAAGTTCAGAGAAAAAAGGCCCTAGGAGCTTATAACTTTAATGAGCAATCTTGACTACAGGAATTGAAAACTAGGGAAAAGCATGGATCATCACAAAATGCAGTGTAAAATTAGTGATATTACTAACTCTTGCATGTTACAATTTTTCACAGGTCCTGACAAAACCAGTCATGTTTTATATATTAATGCTTTATCATATCCTAAGAAGTTCAAGTATTATTTACACTGTTTTTACATACTGTAGCAGCTGGTGCACTTGACATACTATAGAACAGATTCTCTCTGGCTCTCTTTTTATTGTTGATTTATTTACAAAATCTTTTTTTTGTGTCCCATAAGTCAGTGGCCAGGTTGAGCTCCAGCTGACCTTTTGCCTTCCTAACTTTCTCTCTGTGTAACCTAATGAGATCTCCGTACTCCTCCTGAGTTGCCCGTCCCTTCTTCCAAAGGTGGTAAACCCTCTTTTTTTTTTTCATAAGATCTATCTCAAAAGCATTTTATTCAACCAGGCTGGCCATTTTCCTCACCCTTTAATCTTTTGACACTTGGGGAAAGCCTGCTCAGGGGCCTTTTAAGATTTCTGTCCAGACTTCCTGGACCCCTTTGCCCTTCAGGACTGTCTGCCAAGAGACTCTCTCAGCCAGTGTTTTGAACAGGACAAAGTCTACCCTCTGGAAGTCCAAGGTGGAGGTTTTGCTAACCCCTCTCCTTACATCACTAAGAACTGAGAACTTGACCAACTCAGGATCACCAAGCCCAAGACACAGCTTCCAACCACCACATTTCCCACTAGTCCTTCTCTGTTTGTGAACAGTAGATCTAGAGAGGCACCTCCCCTGGTAGGATCACCTAACAGTCATCAGGAAGTAGTTTTCCATACACTCCAGGAACCTCCTAGCCTGCCTGCTCTCTGCTGCGTTATATTTCTAGCAGATGTCAGGTAGGTAGAAGTCCCCAACCAGAACAAGGGCTGGCAATTGCGAGACTTCAGCCAGCCACTTACAGAATACTTCATCTGCCTCCTCATCCTGGTTGGGTGGTCTGTAACAGACTAACAGCGCAAAATCTCCTTTATTCACCTTCCCCTTCAACCTTGCCCATAAACACTCAACTTTATCATCACTGGAATCAAGCTCTATACAATCAAAACACTCCCTAATGTACAGAGCCACAACTCTCCTTCCTTGCCTATCCCTTCTGAAGAGCTTATAGCCATTCATTGCAGCATTCCAGTCACGACAGTCATCCCAACACATTTCTGTGATGGCAACTACACCATAGCTGTCCTCCTGCTACCAACTCATCCTGTTTGTTGCCCATGCTATGTGTATTAGCGTAGAGCTGGGCTACCGATTTCATCCCCGTCCTTGGCCCTTTACCCCTAGGCTCATTACTGGTGGGCCTTATTTTATCCCTTTCCCCCTTCAATTCTAGTTTAAAGCCCTATCCATGAGCCCTGCTAACTCTTGCCCTAGTACTTTTTCCCCTGCAGGGGATGGGTTTTCCCATCTGTTGTGAGCAGGCCTGGTGTCCTGTAAATCAAACCATGGTCAAAAAAGCCAAAGTCCTGCTGGTAGCACCAGTTTTGGAGCCAGGTATTTCGTGGCTTCTTCTTTCGTGGAACTTCGTGTTCACCCATTCGTCATTCCCCAAGACTGGAAGGACAGAGGAGAACACAACTTGTGCTCCTGAGCCCTTGACCAGTCATCCCAGGGCCGTGAAATCTTTCTTCATTACCCTCAGACTTCTTCCCTCTATCTCATCACTATCTAGATGAATGATCAAAAGAGAGTAGTAATCCAAGGGCCATATCAGACCAGGAAGTTTCCTGGTTATAGTCCTAACACAGGACCCAGAGAGGCAGCAGATCTCCCCATGGGAAGGGTCTGGCCAGCATATGAGACCCTCAGTTCACCTCAGAAGGAAACCTCCTGTAACTACCTCCCTCCTGTTGCTCTTCATAGAAGCAGTCTTAATGTATGGCGCTGGCTGGCTGCTTCGGCAAGTCCCTGGATGGGGCTTTATCAGCATCCCCATTTCTTTCATCCTCTATCTCCAGAGGCCTGTATCTGTTCTGTAAGGGGACCCGGGAAGGAAGTGGAGGTCTAGAGGTGACTCTCCTGCTGCCCCAAGTGGGTACCTGCTTCCATTCCCCCCCGTCCTCTCTTAGTTCCTCTCCTTCTGCCTGGTGACAATAGGGCAGAGGATCCTCTACCTCTCATGGAGCCTCCACCTGCTGCTTTTTCCCTAAGGATGGCAGGGTGTGGCTTCAACAGTCTATTTCCCTTTCACATTCCCATATGGTCCTTAGTCTTTCCACTTCCTCTTTAAGCTCAGCCACCAGGCTGAGCAGATTATTTACCTGGTCACAGTGCACACAGGCATTGTCTTTGCTGTCCTCCTGCAAGAGTGACAAGCTCAGACATTCCACACAGCCCCTCATATATCTTTAAATTTACTTCTCAACATGGGTTTGTATTTACAATATATTTTGGAAAAAGTGGGAGCATCTTTCTTTTATTTTCTTCTTTTTTTTTTTTATTTTACTTTGTTTGGGAGTCTTAACTGCCTCTGGGAGTCTTTTATTTTTTAAAATGATTCTGATCCCAAATATCTCAGTAGTTAATACAGTTTCTGTCTATGTGTAGATTAGCAGAACTTTAAAAATCTGTAAAACTTGTTTTTTTTCTAAACATTTCAAAAATTATTCTTTTAAGGAAGAATCGGTTGTCAAGGAGGCAGTGCCTTAACTTCAGAAAAATTTTGAATATGAAATGAGCAATTTGGATTTATATACCTAAATGATAACTGGAGTTTGCTGAAATGTGATCCCTTGAACTCAAAGGCACAGTAATGTACCTGCTGATAGCTGAGCTCATATTGAAAGACAACAAAAAATCCTGGCCTGGGAGAGCTACAGATTACTAGAGATAAAATACTGACTTTTTGATACTACTTAGTACACTAAGAAATCTAGCAAATAAATTCTCTTAGTTTAAAAGTTTCTTATTTTTGCTGGCCAATATTTGAACCAGTTGGGCTTCTGCTTGTTTTTTCTTCCCGTGTTTGTTTTTTTTTCTCCATGAGCAGAAAGGACTGGGGAGAAATCCTGTATATATTTAGATCAGGTGTGGTAGCTGCTTTGCTATCAGCGCTGTGTGGGCATATTTGCAATCAAGTTTAAATAGCATAGTGAGTATCCAGATGGAGTGGTTTTCCTAAGCTTTATATTATTTACTCTGTTGGGAGCGCCAGTAAACATTTATAGCATTCTTCAGGGTTAACTGAACCATTAAGTTTGAGATGCCTGGTATAGAAAAATCACAATATTTAAAAAAACATAGTTGAAAATTATAAACCTCCTAACTGCATGAACACACCGGTGGTGTCCCCCAGGGCTCAGTTTTGGGGCCAGTCTTTATTGATGGTGTGCATGAGGGGATTGAGTGCACCCTCAATAAGTTCGCAGATGACACCAAACTAGGTGGGAGTTTGATCTGCTTGAGGGTAGGAAAGCTCTACACAGGGACCTCGACAGGTTGGATCATTCAGCCAAGACAAATGGGATGAGGTTCAATAAGGCCAAGTGCCGAGTCCTGCATTTTGATCAGAACAACCCCATACAGCACTACAGGCTTGGGAAAGAGTGGTTGGAAAGCTGCCCAGCAGAAAAGGACCTGGGGGTGCTGGTGGACTGTCTGCTTAACATGAGCCAGCAGTGTGCTCAGGTGGCCAAGGCCAACAGCATCCTGGCAGGAATAGTGTGGCCAGCAGTGATCATGCCTCTGTACTCGGCACTGGTGAGGACTCATCTTGAGTACCGTGTTCAGTTCTGGGCCCCTCACTACAAGAACACTGAAGTGCTGGAATGTGTCCAAAGGAGTGCTGCCAAACTGGTGAGCCATCTAGAGAACAAGTCATATATGGGGAGAGGTTGAGAGAACTGGGCATGTTTACTTTGGAGGAGAATGAAGGGAGGCCTCATTGCTCTCTACAATTACCTGAAAGGAGGTTGTAGAGAGGTGTGTGCTGGCATCTTCTACCACTTGAGTAATGACAGGACCAGAGGAAATGATATGAAGTTGCAGCAGGAGAGGTTGAGAATGGATATTGTGAAGAATTACTTTACTGAAGGAGTGGTCAGGCACTGGAACGGCCTGCCTAGGGAGGTGGTTGAGTCACCATCCCTGGAGATATTTAAGAAACGTGTAGATGTGGCATTTCAGGGCACGCTCTAGTGGCCAAAATTGTAGGGTGTGGGTTGTGTTTGTGCATATGGTTGGTCTCTGTGATTTCAGAGGTCCTTTCCAACTGCAACAATTCTGTTGACATACATGAAATAGAAAATACATAAAAAGAAAACTCTATTAAAATCTACAAATTCATTAAATATATGATATCATATAAAGCTATTTTTCTTCAATAGTTCCATTTAAGACTATTTTAAAAATAAAAAAAAAACCACCACTGAATAATGAGTTATGACACAACAACACAAGATACAGACATGTGGAGAGATAACTCTGTAGTTAAAACCAATCCCAGAAAAGCGTTTAACCTGAAGAACAATGTACAGCTTGAAAAAATTTTATACCTCAAACTTTAGCATCCTAGTGAGGGGCAACACAAGTGAATCTCAAGTTTCTTGGAAGTACAAAATGTTAATATTCAAAACTAAAACAAAAACGGATATAGCAAAACTAAATTTTCCTAACAGGAGAAGTCTGTTGAAGGACAGCTGCACTCCCCAACACAAAATGCACATGAAAATTTATATCTTATATGCTGGGCAACCTTTACTTAGTTATATGGTTTATATGGAAGAAAATTCAGTTCAGTTTAAAACAGCCAATTTAGAAAGGATTTAGGAAAACAACACAGAATTCTTAATAAATGGAAAAATTATAGACACACTGTTTGCTGGGTTTTATTTCATGCAGAAAGCGTTCTGGTAGTCATATAAAACAGAGGAGAGGTTTCAGCCACTTTCGGTGTAAAATGGACAGAAAAAATCCTATAGTCCAGAAATTTAGGGCAATTTATAGACAATAAATGCCAGGTTTCTTAATCCCTAAGGGAAGGAAGAAAATACAGCAAAGGCAACAAAAAGACAGCAAAACTGAGTCATCAATTGATAGAGGCCTGCAAAACATCAGAATGAGCAGAATCTGAATGCAGCAACTGAATAAAGGCAGGGCTAAGCAGAGACGTTTAACCGAGCTGTTAGTCACAGTGGGGAGCAAAGGAGATCCCTGCCTCCGGAAAGGCACGCAGGTTATTCTCTCAGGAGAGGAAGACAGCCAAGCCCACCAGAGCTTAAGTACTGGCACAGGGCATGTGGCTGCTGCACGGAGATCTGCTGTGATCTGGGAAGGGAGAAGCAATCCCCCAAGCCCAAGGTTACCAGTATCTTTGCTAAACAGCACCAAGTGTCATGTTCTGTACGACTTGAAGGATTTAAAAGAAGCACAGCTGGCTTTTAAAGAACAGGTCTAGGTCCATAGTTCCTCAAATTTTCTTTATTCCTTACCCAGTAATTTTTTATGGAAATCTATTTTCCCCACACACAACTGCTGAACTACCTATGTAGTTTGTTGTGGCTCACAGTTTTCCTAAGCACTGAAAGAACTCAGCTTGCTAAAAGATTTGGGCTCTCAATAGCAGTGGCACGGCCCAGAAAGACTCTGGATGAGAGGAGGGCATTCCTCCACTCCTGCATGGCATTCAGGAGCTTGCTGATATTTCATTGGCTTATGACAGCTTTGATGTTATGAAAACCGATTTAAATCATTGACAAAACTTGAAAACTTTCTTAAACATTCTCAAGAACTGAGCAGATTATTTAAAACTCTCTTCCCACCTTCAGGAATAGTTTAACAACTCGTCTTTATGCTGTCTTCTATTGAAGTCTTACCTACAAATCATCCCAATATTGCCGTTTCAGCAGATTCATTAAGGTGGATTTAGTTTTTCTTTTGACAAAATGCACTGGCTTTACATTTGTAAAACACAGCTTAAATAAACACCATCAAATCTTCTTTAACAAAAATGATAAAATCCACCTTACAACAGTCTAAATCTAGTAGACAGCTGCTGTCTTGCTTCTAACACAAAGGAAATTAGGTCTAAAGTAGGTGAACAAATACAGATATGGATAATCTATCAAATAGCACCACTGAGCTAGCTAGTAACACACGGTATCTTTTCCTTTACAAACATGTAATAGACTACTCTCACTACATGTAATATCCTTAGAAATATCCAGAAAATATGAAAATACAGAAGAAAGTAACTGGTAAAAATTTGTGTCAAAATACATTAATCAAGAAGCATACAACTAAAAGCAATACTAAATTAAAAAACTGGACCACTCCTGTTAACGAACAAGAAATTCAGGCTATCTCAACACTAAACAGTACATTTAACCATAATACAATTCTATTTTTTTAAAACACAATCCATCCTGTGAAAAGTGTGATGCCCACTCTGTATCAGTTCAGAAACTCCATTTATTCATTGAACAAGATTCAATGATTCAGCAGCATGTTCCCTTACTGAGTCCAGAACTGCCAAAATCATTTGCCAAAGAAATATTACCAAATATTTTGTCTATGATTCAAACATTAATGCAATCAAGCCAAAAATTAGCATAGCTCTTTCATACCTTCACAGTATTATCTGCTAGGTAGGTCTACAGCATTTGGTCTGTTTTGTCACAGAGTAGAGAACAATACCAGTTTGTTCTATTAGGTTTTTCAGATTATAATATGCAGATATAGTTATGAGTTATAATTCACTACAAACAGTTACTGTCCAAGCTTTTCACAGAATCATAGAATCGTTTAGGTTGAAAAAGAACGTTAAGATCATTGAGTCCAACTCTTAACCTAGCACTGACTAGTTTACCACAAAACGATGTCACCATGCACTACATCTACGTGTCTACAGGGATTCTGATTCCACCGCTTCCCTGGGCAGCATTGATGACACTTTCAGTGAAGAAATTTTCCCTAATATCCTACCTAAATTTTTCCTGGCACAACTTGAGACCATTTCCTCTTCCCCTATCACTTGTTACTTGAGAGAAGAGACCAATCTCCACCTCACTACAACCTCCTTTCAGGTAGTTGTAGAGGGCAATAAGGTCTCCCCTCAGCCTCCTTTTCTCCAGGCTAAACATCTGTAATGTTCAAGTGTCTGTAACTTCATATCTAAATCTTTCTCCGGAAAAACACTGTTGGGAATTTAATCTAGGTTTTAAAATTGATTTAGTATTCATGATTTGGAAACTGAAGTAGAACCAAGGGCCTCATCTATACGATTTCCAACCCTAACTACCAGGGGAGGAAATCGTGAGCTCCAATTCATGCCAAACAATCCATCCAGCACATTCCTAGACCATATAAAAAGGATAAGGAAAACACGAGACAGGCAAATGCATTCCTCAAATGCAAGGTGTCAGTACTCAAATAAATCTGTGCTCAATGCAGTCAATGCTATACAGCTCACAGGGTCATCTTTAAATAGAATTGTGTTTCACTACTGCACTTTCAGAAGCAGTTAAAAGCCAAAGATAATTTGATTTCATTTTACAGTGCCTTGTAAAAGTAGTTTAATTGTTAAGACCATCTTCAGAGTAGTGCTTTTCCAAAGACAAAAATATAAACAGAGGTTATTAAATGCTCTTGTAATGTATTTAAAATACATCACTGGAGTTTCTGCTTACAGAACAGTCTGAATGGTGTCCTGCATTCAAAGACATAGCACTGAAGAGAGATGAAGTACAAATTAATGGGACTGATCACATGTTAAGTGTCATCGTTCTGAGTCTGAAAGAACAGAGGGTGCAAACAACTCTCATCACCAACAGATCTGATGCATACACATACACACAAACAAATACAGGGAAACACAGGCTTAGTGTCAAATAGGTTGCATATCTGTCCTGAACTTCCTATATTTAATATTATTTGAGCAACGCACATGTATTACTTCTTGATCCAGTTATTGCACATCTAGATAGAGACATTAGGACTTATCACTGAAGAAATATTACTCTCAGAAAGGGCTTTCTGTTGAAGAAAAACTGCACTTATATAAAAATACAGCATACATTATTGAATTAATGCTAACAAAATTCACATTTTGGCAGATGAATGCAAGAAAAAAGTGATTGTGAATATCTTTACAAGGTTTACATCCCGTCACAAATAAAAAACAGCACAATATCATGTAGTTTTAAAACTGGTATTAACATATGGCAACATCCTAAGAACCACAGAGATGTAATAATTTCAAGTGTCCCCAATGCTAGTTTCCTCTCCCCTTTCCACCCAAAACAGAGATGTATTTTCATTTGGAAACTCAAATGATTTTCTGGGCAGATTCTACTGGTGACAGAGAAGTGGATTTTGGCTTTAAGCCACCATCTTCAGAAAATCTGTTATGGTTTTGAATACAAACTGTCTTGTTGAACTACCACACATACTGAACAGTGGACCGACTAACCAATTCTTTTCTCCCAGAAGAAACAAGTGGCCAGCTCAGATGTGGATGGAGGAAAAGCTATACCTCTTTTTCTGCTTACTCTCCTTGAGGCTTGCACCACTAACTAAGCTAGAGAGAGAGACCTTGCATTCTTATGGTCTGAAATCAGAGTGTAATCAAAGACTAGATGTCCCAGCATCCTATCATAAGAGTTACACTAACAATTTAAGAATGCTATAGACATGAAGAAGGTAATGTTTTGTTGGGTTTTTGACAACGCTGAACAAGTAAGGTTTTCATTATAATACTCCTACTTAATCTCACCCACATGCACACTGTTGAAATTAAATGTGCTATGTATGTTACACGACTTCACAATGCCATAAAATCAAACATATTAGAGAAAATTATTTATCAAATTTTTCTGTTACAGTGAATGTCAAAATTCACCAAAGGCTGTACTAAAAGGCACAATGAGTGCAAGTAGTGACTTCAGAATATTTAAAAGTCCCAAATATATGAAGAGATATTTTAAAGCAGTAACCTAATCATGTTGTATACTAAAAAAAACTGTGAACCTGGTCCATCAGTTTAGTTTTTAACAGAAGTAATTTTGATTGTTTCCATTTTCATCAGTGATTCTCACTTCAAACATTCAGAGCTATTGGATTCTTGCAGTCCTCACCCATTTTAATCTCGAAACATTCCTCTTTCCTCCCATCAGTATCTCCTCTTACTTTAAACACGATCTTAGAGAAATACCTGAAATAATCAGAATATCACTATGTTGTTTTTTACATTAGTATCTCCAAGCATCTTCCATTCTGGGAGCTTATGCTTATGCTATCTGATGGTCTGCCTTGCATAGGGAAGCCTAGTAATTATGAACTAAATGCATACTACCCTGGATGCTGCTGCTGCTGGAATGCCAGTCATGTTTACCAGAACCTAGCCATTAGAATAGGTATTGCAAACGAGCAGTTTCAGTAATTTAACAATCTCCCCTGCTTCCACAAACGTATTCTATTTATACTCTCCCAAGAATCATCAAAATGCGTAACAGTTTGCCTAGAAGCAAAAATACAAGGTAATTTAACTTAATCACATTCATTAGCTTTACTGTGCTGTAAATATTTCACCTCTTGCTCAGAAATTTAATATCATGCAAAATTTTAAAAGCAGTATTGCTTGAAAATTGACAAATTTGCTATTTATTGTTGCCATAACAACCATAGAAAGTTGTGCAAGAAAATACTGAGCAATAAAGGATGAAACGCCATAGAAACAGATAAGAATAGAACAAGTTGTGTCAGCACTAGCCCTAAGGAAAATTTTAGGCACAAACAAGTTCATGGATAGAATTATAAAAAAGTGGGGAAAGAGAAAAGGGCAGTTAAGGTGCAGAAATCAAAAAGATAGTCATATGGCATACTGCCAACATTCTCTAACAGGAATTACATGCAGATTAGTTGAAATGTCTAAGAAAACTAAAGCACATTAGATAAAAAATCAGTAGAAATTACGATGGAAACTCGTTTGGTTTGTATTTTTTTTTTTTTAAATCTCTTGCTTGTAGTAATACTGCTGCAGTGTTGCATGATATAAGCAGTTAAGAGCCCTCAAAACCAGAATACAGTAATAGTTAAATTGATGCCAGTTCTACATGATTTTCTAAAATTCCCTCCAGCAGAAGGAACTAACAATTGACTTAGGAAGTTACGAAGGAATTCAAATGTAAGGATCTATTTTCCTGTAGGTCAACTCACTACTGCACTGTATAATAAATGTAAACATGAAATGATATCATTTCATCTCTGCTCCTCACCTTTCCAATGACCTTTTGGAGAAAACATCCTGGAGCCTGAATTTTGTTTGACATAGAAGTCATACAGGCTGGATAATATAACATTCATACCTATGAGCAAAACACCTTTAATGCATTTATTTCTCCTAAAATAAATGTTAGACAGATATCTATACATCAAAGCTAAAATCAACACATGCACCAGTCAAAATCAAAGTTCTGTGTACAGTAGAAGAAATAATACATTTACAGCTCTTTGTTTTAAGAATTAACAAAGCCAAAAATCAAACCTCTCCCTACTAAAAAAAATTCTTTTTGGATGTTATCTATTGACTCGTATTGAGAACATAATAAAGAAAAACCACTTTCTTTTCACATCTCTCATGTCAAAGAAAGGCAAAAAAGCAGATGAGATTAAAATGGAACTCAAACCAAAAACGGTAAATTTAGATTTGATTCAGCAGGCATACGGAAACCATTATATAAACAAGGGAATTCTTGCATTAATAAGTTGGTTCAGGTGAGATGCAACTGAAGCAAAGACAAGAATCTTAACAGAAAGAACTACCTTTGATTTCTTGCTAATAAAACAACAGTAGAATTTGGGAGCAGCCTAAAAAAGTATAAAGATTAAAGAAACAACTTCATTCTACACTTAACCTGATGTAATGACAGGAGGTAGCCAAAAGGGTCAGTCCTGCCATCTCCTGACCACTTCCTTACACTAGATCTACCAATTCTGCAACTGCAGGGTGAACTGAGATGGCAGGGAGGACAAGGGGTTGTCAAATGTTTTTTCAGCAAGTTGAATTGACTCAGCTCTCTGGCTACCGGACTGCTACAATTAGTACAAAGAGATTAACAGAAATGAGCAGGTGCCCTTTTCTGCCATGTCTCTCTCTTTCTGTAACCCCCACCTCCTGAATAAGTCTGGAGTTAAGATGATACCAATCCATCCCTGGTTCCAAGGTTAACACACCAGAAGGCCAAAGGCAACAGCTGACTACTGACTTCAGACCACAACCCATACTTCAGCACAGGTATTCATTCTGGGCCCCTCTTCTCAGAGGCTAATAATAATAACAATTATTACTATTGGTAGTAGTATTGAAATTTGCTGCAAATCAACTTCCTTTGAAATCTTCACTTTTGCCAAGATTTGGATAATATAACTCTAAAGTTATCAGGACAACTAGCACAATCATGGAAGTCTCTTTCCTAAGAAAACCAGATAATAATAATACAGCTAGACTGCACAAAAATCTTCTTTGTACAGGTAATTAAAAATTGGAAATACCAATACAATTAGATGTTAAGAGAAACACACAGTAAAACTGAGTATCCCATTTTGGATAAGTATAGGGGGGGGGAGGTGTACATCATAAAAGCCTATGAAAGATGGCCATGCCTCTACGAGAAAGTGAATAAAATTGATTTTATACACTACAACTACTAAAGAATTAATCATATAAAATATTTCCCCCAAAGCTCTGGCAACAGGATTAGTAGTTTCCTCAATTTCAGTCTGCAAGCAGAACTGTAAACAAGTAGTTTAAATGCTTGGGGGATTCTACAGGGCTACGGGTAAATCAACAGAGGTTTTTTCTTTTTCTGGCATTCATAGCACTTTAAAAGAAACATAGAGATGGTGTATCCTCAGCACATTCTAAGATTCATGTTGTATTTGACAGTGGAATAACAAGACTGCCCTACCTACACCAAAAATGGCAAAGGATCCTAAAATCCAACAAGCTGCAGGTGAAAACACCAGCAAACAAAGCTTTTTTACCAATTATTTCTTGTGGACTTGGGAATAGTAGACATAGAAAATTAAACTGTAAACTTTCTTCATACTTCACAAAGTGGGTTTTTTTAAATGCAAATACACAGTAAATGCTATAGTATGGTCATCAGACATTATCAAGTGGTTTACACAATATACGTTTTTGAAAACTTTTTTGTAACAGCACCTTCCAAAATAAAATATTGGAGTAATTTCTTAAGATTTTATATATCTTCCTAGTATCAACTAAAAATATGAGAAAAATGAAAAGGGAATAGAAGCAATAGAAGAAGAAACTAGCACCACAGATTCTTTTACTTTCTACATAAATCTCCTCACATTACAAAAAGAATGTGAATTATGTGCATATGACCCAATAGTGCCCGTAGGCGAGGACCTACTCAAACACTGGGGTTCTATAACAATGAATTTTAAAACAAAGCAAATGTACATTTAAATCAAATGTATTTCCAAAAAGTCTTCACATCCTCAAAGAGGAAGAAATACCATCTTTGGAGAAAAAGCTGAAGGTGTCGCTGACAAATCCGCCTTTTCTGCTGTTTCAGTGTTACTGCTGAGGTCCTGACCTATGTTCAATTAACTGCTTAGGCAGCCCTTGGCTGAATTTGGAAGGATTCAGTTCTCAGAACAGCCTTCAGCGAAATGGCATCAAATCTTCTCCCCATTGTGCAAAAGCATCACTTAATCAAAACCATGACAGATTTAAAAGCAGTATATGAATAGCAGAGTCCACAATTGTTGTGATAGCTCTGATGAAAACACAAAGACAATATTAACACTGCAACAAAAATGTTTTAATTCAAATATTTTAGTGAGGAAATTGCTATTTCATTTTTAACACGTATTTTCATTACCATTAAAAACAACACAACTAATTGCAATAAGTTTAAGTCACAGTCATGGTCTCATTAGGAACCATTTCACCAGAAAGCAAATGTTTAAGCAATTCTCTGTCCTCTAAAAAGGCATCTGTGGACCTACTGAATATTAAAAACAGAGCAGAAACCTTTGGCAAGTATTATAAAATAAGCTAATGCACAGCCTACTAAAACTCTCCAAATAGTGAAATTCTACAACAGAAATGTATCTTATTCCTGAAGTAATGAGACCTTTTACTGATAAGGACTCCAACACCTCATTCGTTTTTACTTCATGCTATGCAACACAAAATGCTGAGGTGAAAAGGCGTTACTAAAGCGATAGGCTCAGACTATTCCCAGCCTAAACAGGCAAACCAAAGGCAGTGGGGAAAGGGAGTTTTTCACTCACTGCATCCAGGGCAGGTCACATTCCAGGACCACGTGATGAGCTACAGCAGTACCTAACCCCTAAGGCAGATGGCTTTTCGTGAAGCAAAGTTTGAAGTGCAGTCACGTTGTATTTAGATTCCCTGTATCACATCATCATGACATATGTGCTCATTTAAAGGATTCAACTAATTTTAGGTGACTGTTTTAAAAAATTTCAAAATCGGAACAACTCTTATATGGATACTGTCAACAACAATGCTCTGAGAGAACATGGTTCAGTCTAACTTTTAAATACCTATACTGTAAAAGCGAAAAATCACTTCTCAACATGTCTCCCACAGACTAAAACTAGAAACACTTCTATACTCAATACGTGAAGTTACCTAGTATAACCCATTCAAGAAGGAAGCAACAAAAGGGAAATTTTGGCAAGCAACAAACAGGAAACTCTCAATTAATGATTCCTATGATTGTCCCAGCTAGAGATGAACTTCCTAAAGCACCAGTGTCAGCAAGAGCCTGACATTTACAAAAAACAATCTTTAGACATTTATCAGCCAGCCTTGTGTTCTGTAGATGTCCCTAAATTGATACAAAGTCCTACTGTACTTGCAGCAAAATTGTATCTCCTGGCTGCTTCACAAGTAGACATGGCTGCTATTAACAGAAGTAATAGCAGCATTTTCATTCCGCATTTTTCCCCCATGCCTCAACTATGCTTTTTTTTTTTTTATGTACAACTATAGCAAAAATTCAACAGCAACCACCACAGCAAGCAGAAAAAAAACCTTAAAGAGTGTATCAAGTATGCAAGACATCACTTGTACATAAATATGCACATCCCATGTTTATGAATGCATTGAACACAGCAGTTCTAGTTGAATTTCACAAAAGGTTAGTTGTGATCACAGACTGCCAGGCACTAAGTATCATGTATTTAGACAAGTACAAGGCAAAACAAAGCATGAAGTTAGCTGGCACAATCGGTTAAAAAAGAAAACTAATAATAAACCCCCCATCTGGATAAGCCCAGAAAGCTTTCACTTAAATACCTGACACTTACTCAGTTGTACACAAAGTCCTTGGCAACTTTAAGCTACCTTCTTTTTATTTCCTGTTCCCCCCCCCCCCTCCTTTTTTTTGATCATACT